>JAVGWX010000009.1:54529674-54839674 GCA_036924085.1 Ariolimax columbianus
TAAAACAGACCTTCGCTGCAAATAACTGATTGATTGTCAATTTCGTTTGCGCTTCCTTAAAAATCTCGTTATGGAACGTAAGTAGTTTGTCCCATGCAGCAATGCTCTCATCAGCATATTTCTTACCAAAGTTCTTCTCTGCTAAAAACTCAAGTAACACTTCTTTGACGATCTGAGAAATATATAAAAATAGATTAAGATGTTTCCGTGGTATGCACTGTCGTTAATGATGAAGAGTTAAAAAGTTGATTATGAAAGGTTTCTAAGACAATGGATCATTTATGGCTTGGTAAACTGGTGCGTGTTTAGACATCAATCTGAGTTCTTTATTGTTGTAGTTTCGAATGCCCACAATGAGTAGGTCTATTCTTTTGTGCGCCCTGACAAAAAAGTTAAGTGACAAGTTGCAGTAGCTTTCCTCACATCCCGAGCGTGCTGATAATAGTGGACAGGGGTCATCCAGGCGGTTGTGCTATGCATGCCTTCATCTGCGTGTCGTTCACTACCGCGGGGATCACGTCGCTCCCTCACCTTGATAGCCAGGCTAGATGAAAACAGCCCGTTTCCAGGGAGAGCTACGAGGAAGCCGATATGACGATCTTGGCGAGTATATTTTGTCGGACCTTGACTGACATGTCTGATCAGTATATTGTGCCTGACCCTCACTAACATCTCTGATCAGTATGTGTTGCCTGACCCTGACTAACATGTCTGATCAGTATATTTTGCCTGACAATGACTAACATGTCTGATCAGTATATTTTGCCTGACCCTCACTAACATCCCTGATCAGTATGTGTTGCCTGACCCTGACTAACATGTCTGATCAGTATATTTTGCCTGACCCTGACTAACATGACTGATCAGTATATTTTGCCTGACCCTCACTAACATCTCTGATCAGTATTTGTTGCCTGACCCTGACTAACATGTCTAATCAGTATATTTTGCCTGACACTGACTAATATGTCTGATCAGTATATTTTGCCTGACCCTGACTTACATGTCTGATTAGTATATTTTACCTGACCCTGACTAACCTGTCTGATCAGTAAATTTTGCCTGAA
Source organism: Ariolimax columbianus (assembly GCA_036924085.1). NCBI lineage: Eukaryota > Metazoa > Mollusca > Gastropoda > Stylommatophora > Arionidae > Ariolimax > Ariolimax columbianus. The sequence goes on from JAVGWX010000009.1 coordinate 54,530,742, forward strand.
CCTGACTAATATGTCTGATCAGTATATATTGCCAGACCCTGACTAACATGTCTGACTAGTATATTTTGCCTGACCCTCACTAACATGTCTGATCAGTATATTTTGCCTGACCAGAAGTTAGTCTTCCTCCACAAATGTCTTGGTAGTATGTAATGCTTTTTTTCGAGACTAATGAGCAGCTGATCAATAATGATAATTTAGCCTGAGATCGAAAACTGATGTGGTTCGGTTCACAACAGCACACATGTGCGCGAGTTAATTTATTCATGGTCACATATTCATCTAACAGCGAACCATACGACCAACACATCTTTATCGGAGATTGACTACAACGCATTTGAAAGTATCTAACATTAACGAACAAACATGATATTTATTAAACCGGAGGAAGATTTTTGTGTGCGTTCGCCTTCTTTCTCTAATCCCCAAGGCGGTGTGCGTTGCAATATGTTTTTATGTTACGCCTGTCGGCCCAGTGCGACCGACTTCAGCATTCATTTTACGTATGAGTCTGCTTCCTCCTTCATTTTCTAAGGGTTTGCTTTCCCAGGGTAACGGTCGGGTGCTGTGAAGCGGATCGAACCAAACCGTCGGGTTGTGAACCGTGTCACTTAACCACTAGCCCAAGCCGTCCCCAAAAAGTTTATTTAAAACCTAAAGATCCTAAACTAAGATGATTACATCCGTGGAACATTTATTTAAAAGCTAAAGATCCTAAACTTAGATGATTACATCCGTGGAACATTCATTTAAAAGCTAAAGATCCTAAACGTAGATGATTACATCCGTGGAACTTTTATTTAAAAGCTAAAGATCCTAAGCTCAGATGATTACATCCGTGGAACATTCATTTAAAAGCTGAAGATCCTAAACTTAGATGATTACATCTGTGGAACATTCATTTAAAAGCTAAAGATCCTAAACTAAGATGATTACATCCGTGGAACATTCATTTAAAAGCTAAAGATCCTAAACTAAGATGATTACATCTCTGGAACATTCATTTAAAAGCTAAAGATCCTAAACTAAGATGATTACATCCGTGGAACATTCATTTAAAAGCTAAAGATCCTAAACTAAGATGATTACATCCCTCGAACATTCATTTAAAAGCTAAAGATCCTAAAGTAAGATGATTACATCCGTGGAACATTCATTTAAAAGCTAAAAATCCTAAATTAAGATGATTACATCCGTGGAACATTCATTTAAAAGCTAAAGATCCTAAACTAAGATGATTACATCCGTGGAACATTCATTTAAAAGCTAACGATCCTAAACTAAGATGATTACATCTCTGGAACATTCATTTAAAAGCTAAAGATCCTAAACTAAGATGATTACATCCGTGGAATATTCATTTAAAAGCTAAAGATCCTAAACTAAGATGATTACATCCGTGGAACATTCATTTAAAAGCTAAAGATCCTAAACTAAGATGATTACATCCGTGGAACATTCATTTAAAAGCTAAAGATCCTAAACTTAGATGAACAAATTGTTATTGCTCAACGTGAATCGATAATAGCCACAACATTAGACTGTCTTGTCTTAATAATGTGATTTGCGCTGTATTATGGATTGTAGTGAGTAAGAATATGCGCTGGTCATCAATCTCACTGTTATCCCGAGTTACCTTGGATCAGTGTCAAGACATTTTGGTCGATACGACTGGAGGTAACTCGGGATGCAGACACTCTGGTCTTACCTCCCGTGAGAACAGATGAACATATAACAATGCGTGGCACACAGACATGAGAGCGGATTATAAAAATTAAATTTTAAATTCACAAGAACATAGAGCTGCATGGTTAACTTAACACAGTGACACAATTACATTTACATATCGTTCGTTCAGTTATCTACCCTTGCTTTCTAATTGCTCGATTGTTCGCAATAGTGAAATGATAGATTCCTCAGCAGACCGTTAAAAACATGGCGGGTGTGACACGGAATCCGTCCAGAGTTTATCAGCAAGAGATGATTCGGTTTCTAGCCGCTCAACGATGTCGACTAGTTGACATTCATCGCAGAATGCAGGCAGTGCATGGTGACAATAGTGTGTCTAAGACAAAAAGGGAAGAACTAGACAACGATATTTAAAGAAGGACGTGAGTTAACGAAAGATCTTCCGAGAACAAGTCAGGCGCATATTGTTGCGTCAGAAGATGGCATCGCTAAAATTGATGCAGCAGATCTGGTAAACCGCTGCCGGAGACTACGTTTGCCACACTTGTGTCCCCATACACTGCCTGCATTATGCGATGGATGTCAACTGGTCGACATTCTTCAGCTGCTAGAAACCGAATCACCGCTCGCTGATCAACTCTGGGCGGATTCCGTACACACCTGTCATGTTTTCAATGGCCTGCTGAAGAAACTGTACGTCGGAGGATAATGAGATTTTGCAAACTTCATGGTTGGTATGTGCTGCTTATATCAGAAATGACGTCATTGTGCGCATGTTCACTAAGTGCAGTTAGGTGCTAGTATGAATTAACCTACAGCACAGCGCATAATTGACTGAATTTCCTAAAATGTTGCTGACGCTAGATACTTAAATTGACTGACGAACACAAAATAAACCATATAGGCCTGTTCTTGAACTGATAAATTCATTGGATAAGTATAAACCATGTTGGTGGAAACTATGTTGAGAAATAAGGTCAACATACGTACACTAATTATTGGTTTCCAGTTCGCATCTGATTTATTTTTAAATCCACGAATATATACTGACTTGTCTTCGTAATGTAAACTTAAGACGAAAGCTGATTCTTGTGCATGCAGACATTGTTTGTGGAACCTGTAGCCTAGCCAACAGTGAGCTAGTTGGCTAACACTGGAATTACATCGCGCCAGGGTTCGAAATCAAGGAAGGACAGACAAAAATCAGGGCGTGGTTCGACCGCTCCTCCAGTCAACCCAGCTGTAATTTCGTACTTGACGAATGAGTTGAAAAAGGCATGAACAGCAAGGAAGGGAACTGGTCACCCCACCTCACAAAGGTTGTGACTTAGTCCCGAAAAGTTATTTTCATCCCCTACGGCAATTGTAGCCATGAAACTCACCTTTACCTTTATACATTATTTATGTTATTTTAAGCATAGCTATGGACTTAATTATGATTATACTGCAGACAAATATTAATGAGTATGAAACCTTTGATATCTTAATAATGAAGATTTGATAATGACGATGTTGATTGTTCTAACGAATGTGTCACCTCCATTTCACTAACCGCAACTCCAAGGAGAAAATGTGATTTGGCTTGTCTCCTAATAAGAGTTTTCAACATTTCTGGATCACTAAGGTTGTCCACATAGAGTGATATGACAGAAAAAACAGCTATTCCGTGTGCACGTAATGATTTACTTTCCATCAAAGTCGTTTGGCTCTTTGCAACAAAATCGGCGAAGTAATTTTTGACGTGTGGATATTTGGTAAAAAGCCTAATCAAATGGAAAGTAAGACAATGATTTGAATAGTTTAAACTAAATATGTGCATTTGACAGTAATGTGTATAGTTTAAACTAAATGCGTGTAATTGACAGTAATTTGTATACAGTTTTTTTATACTGATGGGAATTCGTTTCTGTTGAGCGTACATCGAAATTGTATTGTATATGTTTTTACATAATTGTGTATCTGTAATCGCAATAAACGAACAACAACTGGTCCTGAAAAGATGCCAGCAATACTTTAAGGAACTTCTCAACTTACTCCATTCAACAAATGTACAGGATCTGATGACAATCCTGTTATATTAATTTAAAGCAGCCAATGAGGTAGATATATTGTGGCAAATCGAGTGTATAACCTAGAATGGACCACACAGGAAATGCCATAGATTGGAGAAATGCAATAATAATTCCATTATGGAAAAAGGAAGGTAGCAAAAGAGACTGCTCACAATACAGAGGAATATCTCTCATGAGCAGCACTGGCTAAATATTTGGTAAAATCTTAGAAAAAAGATTAGTCTCATCGAACCTCAGCTCAACGATGCTCAGATGTAAAAAACAGAAGTTGTACGGATGCAATTGTTACTCTCAGACAATAGGAGGAAAAAACAATTCAACATGATCAGGAACTGCATGTTGCTTTAGAAGATCAATATAAAGCTTTTGACCAGGTATATATACATCATCTATAGATAATATTGTCACACTGTGGAATAAACGATCACCTAATTCCCCTATACAAAAGTCTTTACATTGATAGCCTGTACTCTGTTCGAACAATTGTCGGACTCTCGGAAAGAGTTCATATCAAATCTTTAGAACTGCAGAATATGTGCTATCCACTGTATTGTTCATTACATATGTAGACCACATTTTTAAAACAGCCAACCCAAATTAAGGTTGCAGCATTGGTGAACTCTTAAAACGAACATTATTTCGCTGACGTTCAAAAAGTAATAGCAACGCCACAACTACAATTGCAGCAACATATTAATAAACTAAATACAACATGTAAGAAATACAAAATGAAAATCATCATAGAACAAAAATTGAGTTCATTACAATATCTAGAATAGCATGAAACATCAATATCGCAATTGAAAGTCTGCAAAACATCGTTCATGTAAGCAGTTGAGCTTTTCGCCTCCTCCGTTTAATTCTACTTTCGGTTCGGCAATTTCGATGACGATGTTGCCATTTTAAGTGAATGTTGAACAATTATGGTGAAAACACTAGCTCGTGTCATGTCATGTTGTTTATTCAAAAGCACCAGTGATTGCGTAAGATGTAGCTTTTATATTTGTATTAATATTATCCAGAAGCTCTCAGAATATATAATCGTTGCATTTGTGATTCGTAGTCCTCTGATATTGTCCGTAAGTTGTGTTTCTATGTACTTTATCTAATGTTTTATCCTGATCAGTAAATGTAAAGTTTAGATGCAGTCATGTTTTATTGCTCTTTCGTTAAATGTTAAGGTGAATAAAGAATCTGTTATCGTATTTATTTACAGAATCCAAGTTGAGGTTACATAATTTTGCTAATTCGTTGTTCCATTACTTTTGCTTACATTATTCTTCGAAAATGTTGTAGCATTATGGCTCTTTGCAGACAAAAATGTTTCCTTTACACTTTTCTCAGATTGAAATTATAATGAGGTGTTGTCCCTTATTGTATTGTCACACGCATATAAATATTCTTTACACACACTTCACTTCAGTGGTCCCATGAAGATGAATTAGCTTCAGTTGTTATTCCATCTCTATGTGGTGATTTATTTCTAAGGCTCCACCTTATTACTCTTTCCTTTTATTGAATCAAAATATCATGATTCAGCTAATAGTCTTTCCTTGCAGTATTTATTTATTGTCTGAGTGCCTATGGAATAATGAGTTCTTGCAAGTAATATTTTCATGGGTATATTCTTATACGATCGTTAAATAAAGCAGATGTGTTGTTGTAATTAGTGATGGAAATATGATTAAAGCTCTCATCCCTTAACGTCAGTGCCTTGAACATTAGCCCTCGTTCGTTCTGTGTTTCTTCACAGATAAGCTACGACAGTCTGGAAGAACTCAGCAAGTGTCAAACGTATTGATACAGCAATGGATGAGACAGGCCGGATAGTAACTGAGTGCCTAAGACCTACACCAACTGAGAAAATCTAGAAAGGAAGAATTGTTGCTTCATAGATAGAAAGAGAGAAACAGGTAAACGACTCAAGACACCCTATGTCTGAACACCCAGAACAGTGCACAAGACTGAAATCAAAAGAAAGTTTCCTACAACCACCCCAGCCAGCACAGAGTAGCCCTGGAAAACTTCGTATTTAAAGATGGAAAGATCTGAGGCAGGTCCCCTTCGAACTGGCGTGTCACGATGCAGGAAATCCCTAAAAATATCTGGATATAGGGATGATGAAACATGCAAATGTGAAGCAATAGAAACCTAGACAACCTGATGATCTGCCCAAACCTCCCAGAAACGTTCATTATGGACGAACTGCTGAGTGGCAGCTGGAACAATAATGTGTGAAGCCTGGGGCACGGAAAGTAAAGTAAGGGCTTTCATGTTTTTATAAACAGTTATGGGAATGCTGTTGCATTTGGATGTTGATTGTTCACCATGTAATTTTGTTAGTGAAACACGTACTTAATGAAAAACAAACCTTTTTCTTTTAAAGTCTTCCATGCTGAAGCAAATACCAATTTCTAATTACTCTGAATATTTGATGTACTTAATTGAATAATATATCGATTTTGTTAAAGGTCTGTCTTCGTTATTATTTCCTTTTTCACTCCAGTAGGAGCACTGAAGTACCACTAAAGATGCCTTCCTTCAATTAAATCTTCCTCTAAGACAGTATGTATTATCAAAGAAGTGGTATTTGGTCCAAATTATTTGATTTTGCCAGTTGCCAGTGCCACGCAAAACACTACTTAGTTACTTTTTTCCTCCGATTTAAAAATAAAAATAAGTTACTACTTACCTAAAGAAAAATAAAACTCCATTCGGCTTGAAAGTTTGTACATTGTTAGTTCTATACCAAAGATTGACTATCAACTGCTCGTCTCTGGGTGTAAAGTGAGTAACACGTTTTGGTTTTGTATCAGTGGTAAAAGAATCTATAGTGCATGTATTCCCCATTGCAAACACCAAAAGGAGGATTGACATAGGCCACGACAGGTTTCGTAAATCGAGGGTCAGACCTTGGATTTGTAGAGCTTGTTTGTAATGCCTGAGCATTCAGGAAAAGTGTGTCCTTTTCAAATCATTTCTACTATGGATAATTTGTTGGTAATCCGACTTTAGTCCTCTGGTGATTATATGAAATAGACGGAAAGATATATGCAGAATGGTATGTTGTTGTTTTAAATAACATCGACAAACAAGAGCTGAACCTTCTTTTATCGTTGGTCTTTTATTTTAACTTTATGTAAACTCTTTCAATGATATTTACAGATGGCAAAGAACTAATACCAACTGCAGAAAAAAAACTGCATAAATATATCAACAAGCTTAATGAGGTATCTACAAATTGCAGAATGAAAATAAACTTAGAGTTATCCGAAGTTATGACAATTGCTGGAAAATAAATAGAAACAACAATATTCATACAAGACCAAGAAATAAAACTGGTGATATATTCCAGGTACCTGGGTAACATATCTCGGCAGATTGAAAATTCATCCGAAACCTAAAACAGATGTAATACATCATATAAAATCATTGCGCAAATTTCTCCAATATTGCAATGTAAATTCGTGACATTCGATACAAAAAGATTCCTATACAACACGGTATTCCAAGTCACATGTTGCTTTCAGTGCCAGAATTGAACATTAACAAACAAAGATAACAGAAACATTGTAACAACAGAAATGTAATGCCTGTGTCGAATGTTTGGAGTAACATGAATGGACAGAATCAGAATGGACGATTTAAGGAGACAAGTAGACGCACCATCAGTGAACGCTCAAGAGACGGCAAACCAAATGGTTTGGCCATGTGACACGTCAAGCACCAGATAGTACCCATCAGACAGCAATGCTATACAGATACAATGGAAACAAACCCAATGGCCGACCACGTAAAATATGGATAGCAGAAATAACAGAAGCAGTGAAGTTCCCCGTGAACGAACAACATATTATGGACCGGTCAAGAAACCTCTTCATAACCTTACGCTGAAAGGCACAGGCAGGACACAAATCTCCATAAATCATGGCTCTCTCCATCCTAAAAGTAATTGGTTTGAAATCAGAGCTTTCCTTCTAATAGACTAGCTGTCTTCCGCCAGTATCTCAAGTAGTGGATAGCATGAGATTTGCAATCAAAGTTGTCTTCCTCTTCTTCGTTTGTCTGCACTTGCAATACTCGCAGAGAGGTAGCATACACAGATTTATTGTTATTGTCACATGGGATAGTTGGGCAGTCGTTAGGTGTAACTTCCTGATAGTCTGAGATACACCTTCGATCCACCGACATCAAGATCTGCGCCTTGCTCGTGGATCAGAAACATGCATATGACATACTCTTACTGTAGGCTGGTCATAATGCATTCTGACTAAATGACCAAATCACTTGATTTATTGCGCTTCAATGTAGTTACTAGCTGGGTTTGTCCGCACTATCTCCCTTACTGATGTTTCCGATTCGACCACGGACTATCTTTCCTGCTTCACTTCTCCCATCTTACAGCTCTGGGTCTTCCTTGTATGTGTTTCTAGTAAGGACCAAGATTGGCATTGGTAACACAATGTAGGAATAAAGAGTACATGTATTCGCCTCTTTTTAGTTAAAGAATCACTTTAGGTTGTTTCAAAATCGGTGACATTTGACAGTGGACACCGTTCGCCTTCTGAATTAAATGTACGATATCTCTATCCACTCTGCCATCATCAGGGAACATACTACCTAGGTAATTTAATTCATGTTCTTGATTGATATCAATGTCGCTGATGCAGAATTTTAATTCTTCTAAATAATTGAATCAACTACAAGAAACATGTTGTTGCGAGACGTTGAAGTTCAAGTATTTGCATTTTAGTTACTTCTTCTTCTTCTTCTTCATCTTCGTACGCTGTCAGACTTCAACTTGCATTTTAGTTACAAAACTGATTGAATTAACGAAAGAAGAAGTGACGGACGAATCATTTATATTCCGATTCTTTCTCTTTATCCCAGACAAGGTCAGAGTGGCAGAACGATTAGAGCTTGTTGCTTTTCCTGCAAACGGAAGGTAAACTAATGACGGTACCCACGTCACAGACATTTGGAGTCTGCCTAAGAAAGTCTAACACTTCACCCGTCACAACAGCATTTGTCTTTTGTGACTTCTTTAACCTTTTTAAAAGTGAGAAACTGAGCCCTTAGTGATAAATCGGTTAGAGCACTTGAAACTTATAGCAAAACAGAGGAGTTACGTAATTTGGTATAGTCAAACGCTCCAGCTCATTTAGATGTAAATAGGTATCCCTGTGTTAGGGTTATGGAAATAAGCTAGTGGGACCATCTTATGACAGCTAGCATTTGTTAGTGTTTAGATTTGGTTGAAGCCAATCTTGCTGGCTCTTTAACCCTTGTCGAAATTTTATTTGCAGTTTTTTGTAAGGGCTCTTTTTAATATCCCAGAATGTAATTTAAAAAATGGTGTCTGAGACCTCCTGTCTATAGCGTAATGGAATGCTTATCAGCAGATCCACCACTACGGGGGCGACAGTGACGATCCCTACCTTGTTGACCAGGCTCTTGTAAGATAATCCGGTTTCTAAGTTTGCTGTGTGGACGTGATGTGTTATGTTCATTCATGTGTTACAAATGACATGAAAAGAGCGAATTTGTACACTGAAGGCTCGTACAGTTATGTCTCTTTTCTTATGCGCCCTAAAGCAAATGTATACCGCCCGAGTGTTGCCAAACATTAATGGGGAGCAAAGAATATTAACTCTGTAACTCATGATTGTGAAGATTGTTTGGTATGGGACTGGCAATTCTGTCAAGTAGAAACTTTAAGCCAGATAAACTTCAGCGTATTTTATGATGTCAAAATTACTTGTCTTGGCGTGTATTTATTGAAGACATGTGCTCCACGGGGCGATGGTATGGTTTTGATTAATTAATCGATTGATTGATTGATTAAATGTCTGTTACTAAAATACAATAACCTTTCACTGTGAAAATCATGCTTACCTAGTGCACATTTATTTAATCTCTGAGGATTAACATTGGTAACCGAAAATTCAAATATACAAACATTTGCTCATCTTTCAAATCACGAGTGGAAATATCTCAAATAAATGTGAAACCTTTTTTTTTTTACTTCTAACGGACAATTGATTTTAAACGTGCTCGAAACTCAGCACGAGAGTCCGATCTCACTACCCAGAGATCAGGGACATTTTATATTTACCATAAGATCCATATGAAAATATCCCGGTCCCCACTGTTATTCGAACCGGCGACATCCTTCACCCGAAACGGACACCTTTCCTCGAGATCACTGAATTCCCCACAACAGAAGAAACAAACTGCCAGTGTTCAATATTGTGGCCTCCGCATATTTAGATCAGAAGTATAAAAAGCAATAAATGAACCAATGGAAAAACAACGCGCATGAATACGATAAATATAAAATTAAATATGTTCTAGAGGATTCTGATGTAGATAAAATCACTTAATAAAGTTGTAGTAGATCACCCACTGAAAAGAACAAAAAAATAAAAGAGAAGAAAACAAAAGTAAACAAATGAGCTCCCAATTAAATTTTCATTTTTTGTGTGGTCAATCAATGCTTCTTTAGAATCCAACATAGCACAAATGTCTCTTGCAATAACTTCCTTTTCAAGCCAATCATCATTGGTTTTCCGTCCTCGTTATCAGGGGGAGATGGCAGGGGAAGAGGGGTAATTGTAGAAAGACTGACCTATTCTAATGAAAGTCTGAGAATGACCAGTTGGTAATATCCAGAGCATGCATAGCTCTTAGTTGGAAAAATATTTATTAGCTGCTTGTCCAGTGCTTTTGAGTGCAACAAATCTAACTTAATATAAGAATTTGACAATTTAAATTTTAGAAATATACTCTATATGTCTTTGTTACACCTGTAAAATTGAAAAGAATTTGAACCCAGTGCTCTAAATTTGTGGAGCATCTCGATATGTTCTGTGCAATATTAGTGACCTTCACGATTTTCGTGAAAAACATGTGGGATATGTGGTTCCATGGGTTCATCATTGGTTCATCATTTGTTCCTCGTTTGTTCATCATTGGTTACTGTAGAATCCTTAAAATAATATACAGCGAAGACATACATTTAGTAAATATCCCACATGAGTTAGAATGCATACTAATTACTTCATTTGACTGAACAAACGTACACAACTAAAAATAACTATTTCATCAATTTGTTTCTCATAATTGCAGAGCTATTTTATTTTCAAGCCCGTCACGTATTTCTCGAAGAACAATAGTCCACACAAATGATGTCTTATATTAAGTCATCATATAATGGCTATAACGGTTTCTCATGACCAAATTATCATTTCAAAACCATTAAATGTGACACGATGATGACGACGAGAAATCATCGTTTGCCTCATCTGAAGCTAGTTTCAATACAACAACTGTATCCTTTAGAGATGCTTATATCTGAGCACTTGTATTGGCTGTTACATAGCAGAGATTTCTTCTTCTTCCTTCTCTCTCTCCCGCTACCAAGTCCTGAAAAGGGCTTTGCAAGTTTCAGGATGTTGTCCGTAGAACATAATGCGTTGTATCGTAGTTTACAGCTTTACTGGGATATTTTAACCTTTCTGTCCGACACATCTGTCTTCAGCAGGCATTTCTGACAACCGGTTTCTCTTCCCTCTTCAATCCCTTCTACTTAACCATTGTGCTCAGTTGCAGCCTGTTGTCGCGGAACACCGCGTGGATGTGTAGAAGGGTTTTGGTAGCTCTGGTTCGCTGGCCCTCATGCTAGCAGTCAGCTATGGATCGCTGCCCGCTGCATCTCATGCGCTGCTCAGCAATCATTTGACATGATGAAATTGCTAGTCTCATGCAAAATTCTAGTTAAACGTAGGGCTAATTAGCGCAGTGGGAAAGCAGTTACTTTCAAGGGAGGAAGACTGGCGTCTGGTCATGACACATCATTTTGATCAGACTTATTATTCGGGGTCTGGTCAAAATATACTGGCCAAAACCCACAACTAGACTTCCATGTAGTTCTCCCTGGAAACGGACTGCACTTTTTGAAAGTTGGTCTTGCGAGGAGGTGTTTCAACGTGATCCCCGTGTCAGTGAGCGACACGAAGATACAACGGTCCAACTCCATCAGAGGAAAGCTACTATAACCCGCCACTGAACGTCTTTTTCAGGTCACACAAAAGAGTAAGCCTACTCAATGTGGGCATTCAAAACAACAACAACAATACAGTAAAGACACGGGTCTCAACTCCCTTTACCGATATGTTCCAGTTTGCCTAGCAGCAGATGAGTACCTGGCTAGCTGTCGTGGAAGAAAAGGCGGCGTGGAAAAGAACTGATCAGTCAAGCTCATAAACAAGCTGTGGAGTCGTGCAATGAAATGTCAATCACACCATCCCTGCCAACATTACTGCTATGTTTAATGCTGATGTGGCATCATTCTGTTCAACCAAGTTGTTACTCAGAAATTTCCTTTTTGCAAAATACAAATTTATTGGGTGTATAAATTATATGTTTTTTCAATTGACCAATATTACTCATCATAGGGGCAAAATTATATTCTTCTGTCACTGTTTTATTTACAATAATTGTCATTCTCCGCAATATAAGGATCAGTACTATCATTTGTTCTAACCTGAAAATCAGAACTATCATTTTTTCCAACTTTTAGATCAAATCTATCTATTTTAACTTTAAGATTAGAATTATCATTTGTTCCAACTTTAAGATCAGAAGAATCATTTGTTTTCAACCTTTGAGATCTAAACTATCATTTGTTTCAACTTTATAATCATAATCATAATTATCAATTATTTTAGAGCAATTCAACGAAGTCTGAACAGAGACAACAAAGTCAATGGCATTAGCCACATTTCTCAGCGTTATTACTCACCGACAAATACATATTTTTTTTAAAGGACACTAATTTATCATATTAACATGGAACGTGCTCCCAACCACTGCATCTATACAGTATTTCAATATGGCGGATAGTCTCTAAGCAGAAAGCTTATAAAAACTGCACCTGTATCTGTACCGCATTTACTGGTGCAACACTTTATACAGCTCAGATTCTTTGAAAATACATATTTTATTCGCAGATTTGCACATTTTACTTTGGTTTAATCTGTTCTTTTCTAAAGAATCGATTTGGATGTGGACATACACATATGGGCTCAGTCTATTTGAGTATATATGCGAAGGGTGGGGAAACTGATAGCTTGTATAGCTCGCTGGTTCAACAGATTCATGTTCCTGATTCGTGCTCTCATGTGTCAGACTTCGCTCGATCCTAGTTTGATTTCTTCTTCTTCTGTTTCTTCAAATTCATCTTCAGATTATTCTTCTTCAATATCTTCTTCATAATCTGCATTCAGGCTTTGTAATCATGGTTAGATTTGTAGTTCCCTTTTCAGGATTTGTAGTTCCCTTTCCTCGCCATATCCGAGGCGTTCTCAGCGTCTTCATCACTTCGACTCCTTCGGCCATGTTTGGCATCGTAGGTCTCTGTATACTGGGTAGTCCTGTAGGATGTGTTCAGGGGTCTTAAATCCGGTTCAACTTGTGAGGCACTTGTGTGTGATATTTTGAGCTGATGTATGTGACCCAATAGTCTGCAGTGCCCTGTTCTCAATCGAAAGATGGTAGTTTGTTGGTGCCTGTAGAGCTGGTGGATTGGGTCAGGTCTATTGTACATGTCCCTGTCCTTCTTTCATTTTGAGTTGTACTAATTGTACATGATATTTTTGGATTTCGGTAAGAGAGGGAGCATGAGAAACGGTTACCACATCCAAGGAAGGCAGCAGGCGCGCAACTTACCCACTCCCGGCACGGGGAGGTAGTGACGAAAAATAACAATACGGGACTCTTTCGAGGCCCCGTAATTGGAATGAGTACACTTTAAACCCTTTAACGAGGATCTATTGGAGGGCAAGTATGGTGCCAGCAGCCGCGGTAATTCCAGCTCCAATAGCGTATATTAAAGTTGTTGCAGTTAAAAAGCTCGTAGTTGGATCTCAGGCGCAGGCGGGCGGTCCGGCTCGCGCCGGTTCACTGCCCGTTGTCTCCTGCCCTACCGTCTGCCGGCTCTCTCCCACGGGTGCTCTTCGCTGAGCGTCCTGGGTGGCCGGCGCATTTACTTTGAAAAAATTAGAGTGTTCAAAGCAGGCCTCGGCTGCCTGAATAATGGTGCATGGAATAATGGAATAGGACATCGGTTCTATTTTGTTGGTTTTCGGAACTGGAGGTAATGATTAACAGGGACAAACGGGGGCATTCGTATTGCGGCGTTAGAGGTGAAATTCTTGGATCGCCGCAAGACGAGCTACTGCGAAAGCATTTGTCAAGAATGTTTTCATTAATCAAGAACGAAAGTCAGAGGCGCGAAGACGATCAGATACCGTCGTAGTTCTGACCATAAACGATGCCGACTAGCGATCCGCAGGAGTTGCTTCGATGACTCTGCGGGCAGCTTCCGGGAAACCAAAGTGTTTGGGTTCCGGGGGAAGTATGGTTGCAAAGCTGAAACTTAAAGGAATTGACGGAAGGGCACCACCAGGAGTGGAGCCTGCGGCTTAATTTGACTCAACACGGCCAACACTGAAATGATTGACATGCCGAGACCACTCTTCTGGAGTCTAATATGGAACTGGTGCTGGATTTAGACCCCCAGAAATCTGGGGTTATGTCCCCTGTGGCTCGGTTTTGTCTGCATCCAGTGTTTGATAAAGGAATTGACGGAAGAGCACTATCAGGAGTGGAGCCTGAGACCTAAGTTAACTTACCACGCCAATACTGCAGAATGACTATCAAAAAGTACACCTTAGTGGGGTCTAATAGAGAACATGTGCTGGAATTAGACCCTCGAAAATCTTTGGGGCTACCCTTTAAGAAACTTGATTATCTCGCTAAGGGAATTGACGGAAGGGCACCACCAGGTGTGGAACCTGCGGCTTAATTTGACTGAACACGCCAATAATGTAGAACAACTGACAAATTGAGAGCACTGCCGTTTGGGTCTAATAATGAACGTACGCTGGTATTAGACTCACGGACGACAAGTCAGCTCAAATAAAAGAACGCTACGGAAATCGTGTTTAACTCCGCAGATTTCAAATACCTGGTCATTGACAAACAAAAGCCCTCAATAAATTCGTCTGACCAAATAGTGAACGGGTGCTGGAAATAGATCTGAAGACAGGTCAGTTTTACCCTACAAATGACAGGGCGTTGCTACGGAAAACCAGCTCAAATCGAGAGGAGCCGCAGACACTTTGGTTCACGTACCAGGCTGATAATCCAAGGGCGCGAGGCTACCATGTGGGGGATTACGGCCGAACCCTTGAAAGCCGCAATCCCGCCCAAAATCTCAGCACCACTGCAATGGGAGGCTCCTACATGCTCGGGACCTGGGGCTTGCGCCCCAGCCCTATCAGGTAGAGCCACATTAAGAGGTCCTTGCCGCCCGCAAATCAAAGCGGGCGGAAAACTGCTTGATACTCACCCTATACGGCGATGGGGTGCGAAAAACACCAACCAAAGACTTAGAACCTAGTCGGGGTGTCGAAAACTGTAGAGCAGCCACCACACTGTGAACTGTCAAGACTCAACCACTGACCATGAGAGTTGTCCGCACACCAGGCGATCAACATCTCTGTGACATTACCAGGCTTGTCCTCTGGCTAAATGCACTCCGGTTACGATATCTACCTCTGTATGTTATCAGCCATAACTATCATGCTGGACGCAGAAGAGATGCAGACCAGCGGACATTGCACACCTGCCCCACTGTGTCAACCCCCCAGGTGGCGGGGAATGCTAGGCGTACCATCCCTGCATAGAAGCCAAGAAAATAAAGGGACAAAGAGATACCCCACTCACATGCAAATGCTACGTTTCTGGCAGGACGTGACGATCCTGGGATACAGACACACTGGACTGCCTCTCTTCCGGGTAAACCAGTCCATCTCATATATCACATACCATCATTGCACCCTATAGACACGAGTAGTGAAGACTCGATAGTCTGGTAAGACAACTTCCATAGGAGAGAAAACTCTGATTGTAAACAACTGCTGCCTTGCAGATAGGCTGGGGACAGCCAAAGGCTAAGGAGGGCATCCCTACAGAAACGCCTGTTGAAATCGGATGCACGGGGCCGCAAGCCTAACAAAACAGTGCAACGTAAATCACAGTACGATGGCAGCACAACCTATTCGAAAAACGTATGGCGCTCATCCTGAGGAGACCCGCCAGGCAGCGATAGCGCCGGGCCCCACGCCTCGAAGGGGCCCACCCTTGACTACTGGTGGTCACCCACCCATGTGTCGTGGAGTCAAGGCACATGGCTATGGGGAAACGACTATTGGCCAAAACCTCAAGACCCTCAGAATATTACAGTGGAATGCGGAGGGAGTCATTAACAAAAAACTTTCCCTAACACATCACCTGCATGAAGGTAAGATTGACGTGGCATGTATCCAGGAAACGCACCTCAACAAAAACCATAAATTCTCAATCAGAGGATACCAGGCTTTCCGTCTAGATAGAGAAGGCCACAAAGGAGGGGTCCTGATACTGACCAGAAACAGCATACCGAGTAGCGCGGTACCTGTCAATCACACCGGACAAGCAGAAATTGTAGGAGTTGAAATGGCTCAAGAGACGAAGCTCCGCATTTTCAATCTGTACGGACCACCAAACAGAGACCTATCGCTCTCGAGTATGGAGGTCAGAGACTCCAACTGCATAGTGGTTGGAGATTTCAACAGCCACTCGGAGAGATGGGGATACTCTGACACAGACAGCAGAGGTGACGAAGTGGAAGATTGGGAGATAGATGCAAATCTCTCCCTAATCAATAGGCCGGAGGATAGCCCTAGCTTCTATTCAAGAACATGGCATACCACCTCGACTCCAGATTTGGCCTTCTCCACACAGGACATACACTATAAAATAGACCGCCAGGTGCTAAACCAACTGGCAGGTAGCGACCACAGGCCGATCAGGCTAACCATTGACATGAAAGTAGGCCCACAGGAAACTAAACCGCTCCCACGTTGGAATTACAAACGAGCCGACTGGGACAGATTTGCAATCCTGACAGATGGGCTGTGTGAAACCATCAACACACGAAACACCAAAATGAAGCCCATGGTAGAGAGCCTAAGCAAGGCAATAATGCAAGCCGCCACTGAAACCATCCCAAGAGGAGCTAGGAAAAACTATAAATCCTACTGGAATGATGAGTTACAGAAAGTGGAAGATGCAGTAACAAATGCTAGGAACATGGCAGAACGAGAAAAATCCGTGGAGGCAAACATCGCCCTCAAAGCCGCCGCGGCGAAGTACAAACACACTCTCAAGCAAACAGCAAGAGAAAGTTGGAAAAATAAAACGGAAAGTTTAAACCTGGACAAAGAAGGGAACAAGCTATGGAAGCTAGTCAGAGCCATGAACGACGAAACCCCGTCAAATAAACAAATTACTATCAAGCAAGGCGAGAACTTGATCACAGGTAAGAAAGCCGCAAACGCCTTTGTCGATCACTATGCCAGAGCAAACCACATCGAGGTCCCTGCAGATAAGCATACAGACATTAGCGAAGAGCTAAAGGGGCACGAAAACATAAATACGGCTCCTGAAGAGCACATGATGGCCAAACTAACAATGCGCGAAATGGAAGAGGCTATGAGAACACTAAAGAGAAGGAAATCTCCCGGAAAAGACGGGATAACAAACGAAATGCTGATGGGGCTGGGCCAAACAGCGAAGGAAAAACTACTATCAGTCCTGAACCAAAGCTGGAAAAGGGGTATTGTACCCCAGGCATGGAAAGATGCATTACTGGTACCAGTACCAAAAACAGGAAAGGACAAAACAGATCCGAATGGATACAGGCCCATAAGCCTACTGAGCTGTGTCGGCAAGCTGATGGAACGGATGATAAACACCAGACTGATGTGGCATCTGGAAGAAAAACGAATACTAATTCCACAGCAAGCCGGCTTTAGACAGCACAGATCCACTGAGGACCAGGTCATCCTCATAGCCCAGGAGATAGAAGATGCCTACCAGGCACAGAAACACACAGTAGCTGTTTGGGTGGATCTGGAAAAGGCATTTGACAAAGTCTGGAAGGATGGACTTAGAGTCAAGCTAAGAAGAAGTGATGTTTGTGGGAAGATGTACAAGTGGATCAACCACTACCTCAAACAAAGAACGGCCAGAGTCCAAGTACAAGGGCAGATGAGCAAAAAGGTGACACTCGAGCAGGGAGTACCCCAAGGGGGAGTACTGTCACCCACACTCTTCCTGGTATATATAAACGATATTACAGAGAATATACCAAGAAGAGTCCATAGCTCAATGTTTGCAGACGATCTGGCTATGTGGACCTCTGAAAAGAATCTCACCATAGCAAGAAATCGGATGCAAACGGCCCTAACATCGCTGGAAGAGTGGGCGAACTCATGGCTGGTCAAAATAAACGAGGAGAAAACCACGTGCACCATATTCTCGCTCTCATTAAAACCCCAAAGTACCAAATTAAGCCTAAATGGCAAAATCCTGCAGCCAAACGACAACCCAACCTATCTGGGAGTCACATTTGATCGGCGCATGACATGGAAAAGTCAGATTGAGAGAAACCGAATGAAAGCCAGAGAAAGAATGGCGATCATGAGGAAACTTGCTGGCACAAGCTGGGGAGCAGACGAAGGCATACTAAAGCAACTGTACACTGGAAGAGTGAGACCAGTTCTCGAGTATGGCATCGCGGCATGGACAACAGCAGCGAAGGCGAACTTCGATAAAGTTAACAAACTTCAAAACCAAGCCATGAGAATCATAACAGGTGGCATGAAGTCAACGCCAATTGTAGAACTTGAAAAGATTACAAAACTGCAATCCATGACCGACAGAAGAGACTGCAGAGCCCAGCTGCAGTCAGAGAAACTCCGAAGACTGACGGACCATCCAATGTACCAGAGGCTAAACAATTTGGGAACTGGGAAACTAAAGCGGAGAAACTTTGCAGAAATAGCCAAAGCAAAGATGCACGAAGATCCCATAAACGCACTAACAACACCAAAACCCATCACTACTGTACGAAAACCTACTTGGAGGCAGGATATATTTCCAGAGGTGGTAGAAAATATACCAGGTATTGCAAACAAAAACTGCCAGACCGAAAAAGAAAGGAGAGACACTACCTTAAGCTTCATAACGAAAAGCTACCCAAGCATGGACTGGACCCATGCATACACCGACGGTTCTGTAACAAACACTACACAGAACGGAGGGGCAGGAGCATTCCTGAACCTACCAAATGGCAGAAAAATAACACTGTCATTCGCTACTGGTAAGTACACGAGCAATTTCAGAGCAGAGGCAGAGGCACTGAGGGCGGCAGTGGAAGAAATGGTAACACACAGTGAAAATGAGAGCCATATAGTCCTGCTGACAGATGCTCTCGAAGTAGTCACAGCGCTAAAAAGCCAGAAAAACACTGAGCTTAATGACTTAAGAGCAGCACTCTGCAAACTGTGCCAACAGTCCGCACCAAAAAGGGTAGTGGTACAGTGGGTTCCGTCACACTGCAACATCAAAGGCAACGAGAAGGCAGACAGACTGGCAAAAGAAGGTGCAAGGCTACCACAAATAGATACCAGTATGACGTACGAAGAGTCAAAACGGCTTATCAAAGCCAGGTACATGTCCAAATGGGAAACCGAACATACTGGTTACACCAAAAACGATGCCTATTACCAGTTGAACCGAAGAGAGCAGGTCGTTGTCTTCAGACTTCGCACTGGCCACAACAGACTGAGGTACCACCTCTTCAACAAATTGAAGATAGGGTGTACCGACGAATGCCCGTGCGGTACTGGTAAAATGACCACTGAACATCTGCTGCAGAACTGCCCGACATACGAGGATCAGAGAGAGCAGATGTGGCCATTGCCAGTGGAACTGCAAGACAAGCTCTATGGTAGTGGCGAGAGTCTCAGGATGACCGCCGCTTTTTTCGAGAAAATAATGGTTACTGTCTGACTGTGTACGCAGAAGAAGAAGAAGTACATGATATTTTTGGATTTCGGTAAGACAGTGTGTTGATAAGTTGCTCCGTTCTTTGAACATGGCATCAGCTCTCTCGTTTTCTGTGATTCTACAATGGGAAAGAAGCTACTGAAGAGCAACTGAAGAGAAGTTTTAGATTTTGTTGAGCTCTGATCTAATTTCCTACAGCAGTTATTCACCTCTCGTATTTTTGTATTGCTTCTGGCAGTGATCTGTAATCTGAAAAGAATACAATCTTAGTTGACGGGTGATCGTCTGATCTGGAGAACATTCTCATTGTCTTTAGGACCGCCAAAGACTCTTCCCTAACGATGAAAGAAAACGTCCTATTAGGGAAAACAATGACCTACTCTCTAAACTACAGATGGCCATGGGGAAAACCCTGTGGTTATTTTTCTATTGCTGTATCTTACAAATATGCTTTTTCCACCGCCCTTAACTTACACTCAGCAGATCGATCCTCGAATACAGTCCTTACGATTGTATTTTCCTTCGATCATGATCTGAGCTAGAGGGTTTTTTCGGTGGATAGCCTAGCCTTGGCAGTTGGCCTTATTTTTTACTTTGGATCTCCGTTGTTATTACGATGTTTATATGCGAATAGTTTGATTTCAAAATTCAACAGTATGTGTTCTGTTGATTCATCTATTCATCTGGGGTAGTTGTCTCGCCGCAGCGACTCAATTTCAACCAGTGTTCTAAAAGCGATCTCAGTCCCTCCAGGCGGAGCGATAGCGCGGGCTTGCGGAAAACGCTCGCCTGCCTTTCCCCGTAGAGCGAATTGGGTGCGGTTTGTTGTAGCGTATCCTCCACCGAGGTGCGCTCGTCTGGTCTGTATCAGGAAACGTGGTCCGTCCGTGGTGATTTATCTAAGGCTTATAGCAGAGCTCGACAGTACGTCTCGCTGGTGGTCCGACTCTCGCAAAGAGCTTGTGACCGGCAAATGGAAAGCAGGAATCGTGCCTCAAGGCCCTGCGTTCTCCTATGGAGAAGGGCAGGCCGGCAGGCCAAATTGTCTCTAGTCCCAGTGAAATTCATCGCCGAGGTCGTTGGGATCCGTTCTGCACAGAGCGCTGCCATCCCTCCTCGAGCGAGCCCGGTCGGTCGGTCGTCTGGTGCGTGTGGGAGGCCCCTGTCAGGCGGTCCTAGGTCGACGGAGTGAGGGACGGGTGGAACAACCGTCCGTCTGTCCCGTCAGTCGGTCCCTGCGGCCGTCCCAGTGAGGCTTTTTACACACCCTTCCTCCGCCTACCGGTGTGTGCTGTACGTACGTCTCCGACAGATATCTGGTTGATCCTGCCAGTAGTCATTTGCTTGTCTCAAAGATTAAGCCATGCATGTCTAAGTTAACACTGTCTCACGGTGAAACCGCGAATGGTTCATTAAATCAGTCGAGATTCCTTAGATGACACGATCCTACTTGGATAACTGTGGCAATTCTAGAGCTAATACATGCTTACCAAGCTCCGACCCTCGCGGAAAGAGCGCTTTTATTAGTTGAAAAAACCAATAGTCGTTTCCCCTCGCGGGGTTGCAGCGTCCCCACTGGTGACTCTGGATAACTTTGTGCTGATCGCATGGCCTCATGTGCATCTTTCAAATGTCTGCCCTATCAAATGTCGATGGTACGTGACATGCCTACCATGTTTGTAACGGGTAACGGGGAATCAGGGTTTGATTCCGGAGAGGAAGCATGAGAAACGGCTACCACATCCAAGGAAGGCAGCAGGCGCGCAACTTACCCAATCCCGGCATGGGGAGGTAGTGACGAAAAATAACAATACGGGACTCTTTCGAGGCCCCGTAATTGGAATGAGTACACTTTAAACCCTTTAACGAGGATCTATTGGAGGGCAAGTCTGGTGCCAGCAGCCGCGGTAATTCCAGCTCCAATAGCGTATATTAAAGTTGTTGCAGTTAAAAAGCTCGTAGTTCGATATCAGGCGCAGGCAGGCGGTCCGGCTCGCGCCGGTTCACTGCCCGTTGTCTCCTGCCCTACCATCTGCCGGCTCTCTCCCACGGGTGCTCTTCGCTTAGCGTCCTGGGTGGCCGGCGCGTTTACTTTGAAAAAATTAGAGTGTTCAAAGCAGGCCTCGGCTGCCTGAATAATGGTGCATGGAAAAATGGAATAGGACCTCGGTTCTATTTTGTTGGTTTTCGGAACTGGAGGTAATGATTAACAGGGACAAACGGGGGCATTCGTATTGCGGCGTTAGAGGTGAAATTCTTGGATCGCCGCAAGACGAGCTACTGCGAAAGCATTTGTCAAGAATGTTTTCATTAATCAAGAACGAAAGTCAGAGGCGCAAAGATGATCAGATACCGTCGTAGTTCTGACCATAAACGATACCGACTAACGATCCGCAGGAGTTGCTTCGATGACTCTGCGGGCAGCTTCCGGGAAATCAAAGTGTTTGGGTTCCGGGGGAAGTATAGTTGCAAAGCTGAAACTTAAAGGAATTGACGGAAGGGCACCACCAGGAGTGGAGCCTGCGGCTTAATTTGACTCAACACGGCCAACACTGAAATGACTGACAAATCGAGAGCATTTTCGTTGGGTCTAATAGTGAACGTGTGCTGGTATTAGACCCACGGAAGACAGGTCAGCTCTCTAACCTTCTAATGAAGGACCGCTACGGAAACCGAGCCCTAACACCGCTTAAACCGCAGGCTCCAGGTACCTGGTCACGGACAAACAAAAGCCCTCGATTAATTCGTCCTGGCCAAAAAATGAACGGGTGCTGGAAATAGATCATCGGAAGACAGGTCAGTTTTACCCTACAAATGACAAGGCGTTGCTACGGAAATCCTGCTCAACTCGAGAGGAACCGCAGTAATTTGGTGCACGTACCAGGCTGATAAGAGAGGCTACCATGTGATGGATAACGGCCGAACGCCTCTAAGCCAAAATCTCGCGCAAAAGCTCAGCACGATTGCAAGGGGAGACCTCGACATGGTGGGGACCTGGGGCCCCAGCCCCGCCCGGTCAAGCCGCAGAATGAGGACTCTGCCGACCGCCGATCAAAGCGGGCGGGAAGCTGCTTGATATTCACCCCATACTGCGATGAGGTATGAAACCATTTGTATAAGACTTAGTTCTCGGTCGGGGTACCCTGAGCAGTAGATCAGCTACCTCACTGCGAACTGATGAGACTCAACCCTTGACTATGAGATATGTCCGCTCCCCAGGCGAACAACATCTCCGTGCAATGACCAGGCTTGTCCCCTGGGCAAATGCACTTTTCCGAGAGGAATCACAGGTCGCTGACATTTGGTCCACGTGCTTGGCTGATAAGCTACCATATGAGGGACTACGGCCGAACGCCTCTAAGCAAGAATCCCGCCCTTAATCTCAGCACCGCTGTGATGGGAGGCTACGACATGGCTGGGATTTGCGTCCCAGCCCGGCCCGGTCGAGCCGCAGGAATGCACCTGGTAAAATGCACCATTTCTTCGCTCTTTGCCTCTGTCTACTATCAGTCATTCGATGGACTCAGAAGAGATGCAGTCCAGCGAAAATTGCACCTCCTGCCCTATGGTGACAACCTCCCGGGTGGCGGGGAATGCTAGGCGTACCATCACTGCAGATGAGCCGAGAAAATAAAGCGAGCAAAAAGATACCTCACTCATATGCATATTCTACGTTGCTGGCAGGACTTGACGATCCTGGGAAAAAGTCACACTGGACTGCCTCTCTTCCGGGATAGTACAAACTAGTACATAGTCCATCATATCATTACCAAGCCCTATAGACACGAGTAGGGAAGACTCGTTAGTCCTGCAAGACAACTTCCTAAGAGAGACAACTCTGACCAAAAACAACTGCTGCCTTGCAGCTAGGCTGGGGACAGCCAAAGGCTAAGGAGGGCAACCCTACAGAAACGCCTGTTGAAATCGGATGCACTGTGCCACTGGCTAACAAATCAAAACAGTGCAACGTAAATATCGCTGTAAACAGCGTACGATGAAGAAGAAGAAGAAGAAGATTCATCTATTCCTGCGTAATAGGGTTATGTATCAGGGAGAAGTACATAACAAGACAACCGACCAGGAAAAGCATAACTGGTGGGTACAACAGTTTATTCTCGAGAAATTTGAGAAAACAAGGATCAAAACAACACCATAGTAAGTTTTTCTAGAAGTCGAGAGGCTGAGAGGCAACGTGGTTACTAGTTAATGTCTCTTTGTTGTTTAGGCGGCAGGGGAATAGCACACCGGACGTTCAGTTAGAATGGCGGAGTGACCGATATAAATTAGTCAATGAGACGTGACAAGACAACTTGTTTAGGACAAGAGAAGATGGTCCAAGGTATGATTGACCAATGACCAGTCGGCTCAGAAAGAAAATTTGCCGCCATTTTGGTTTAAAGGGTCAATAGAGGGTCACTTTTTGTGCACTTGTCAGTCAACATTAGGAAGGTTTAAGAAATCCATGTTCACTTGTCACTCACCATTAGGAAGGTTGAGGGCATCCATATCCACTTGTCACTCAACATTAGGAAGGTTGAGGGCATCCATATCCACTTGTCCCTCAACATTAGGAAGGTTTAGGGCATCCATATCCACTTGTCACTCAACATTAGGAATGGTCAGAGCATCCATATCCACTTGTCACTCAACATTAGGAATGGTCAGAGCATCCATATCCACTTGTCACTCACCATTAGGAAGGTTTAGGACATCCATATCCACTTGTCACTCAACATTAGGAAGGTTTAGGGCATCCATATCCACTTGTCACTCAACATTAGGAATGTTCAGAGCATCCATATCCACTTGTCACTCACCATTAGGAAGGTTGAGGGCATCCATATCCACTTGTCACTCTACATTAGGAAGGTTTAGGGCATCCATATCCACTTGTCACTCTACATTAGGAAGGTTTAAGGCATCCATGTCCACTTGTCACACAAGATCAGGAAGGTTCAAGGCATCCATGTCACTGAAGCAGACTACGTAAGAGACACGAGGCCCTTGATGAAGGTGCTGGCGGGAACACAATAATTTAGGAGAGGTAATTGGCATGAAAACTCCTAACCGGTAAGCCGAACAGTGAATCCAGCGACGATCTCTACACCTGAAAATGAGAGGCTAAAACAGATGCTTCTTTGTCCTTAAACGAGCGAGACGTTCAGCCCAGATATTGAATTCATTTATGTTCGTGATATTTAAATGATTAAATGTTCAATAGTACTTTTTTCATTTAACAGTAGTATGCTTAAACAAATAGTGAATTCCACAAATGTTGAAGGAATATATTATTTGACAGTCCATCATGAGTTTAAAATGGCTTTTGCATAGTTTCATCCATAATTCTGAGAATCTGCATTGTTCCAATGATTTCTTCTTCTTCTTCTTCATCGTACGCAGTCAGACAGTAACCATTATTTTTTCGAAAAAAGCGGCGGTCATCCTGAGGCTGTCGACACTGCCATAAAGCTTGTCTTGTGTTGCCACTCGTGATGGCCACATCTGCTCTCTCTGATCCTCGTATGTCGGGCAGTTCTGCAGCAGATGCTCAGCGGTCATTTTTCCGGTACCACACGGGCATTCGTCGGTACCACCTATCTTCAATTTGTTGAATAGGTGGTACCTCAGTCTATTGTGGCCAGTACGAAGTCTAAAGACAACGACCTGCTCTCTTCTGTTCAACTGGTAATAGACATCGTTTTTGGTGTAGCCGGTATGTTCAGTTTCCCATTTGGTCATGTATCTGGCTTTAATAAGCCGTTTTGACTCTTCGTACTTCATACTAGTATCTGTTTGTGGTAGTCTTGCGCCTTCTTTTGCCAGTCTGTCTGCCTCCTCGTTGCCTTGGATGTAGCAGTGTGATGGGGCCCACTGTACCACTACCCTTTTTGGTGCGGACTGCTGCCATAGTTGCCAGTGTTTTTCTGGCTTTTTTAGCGCTGTGACTACGGCGAGAGCATCTGTCAGCAGGACTGTATGGCTTTCATTTTCTTTATGTGTCACCATTTCTTCCACTGCCGCCCTCAGTGCCTCTGCCTCCGCTCTGAAATTGCTTGTGTACTTACCAGTAGCGAATGACAGTGTTATTTTTCTGCCATTTGGTAGGTTCAGGAATGCTCCTGCCCCTCCATTCTGTGTAGTGTTTGTTACAGAACCGTCAGTGTATGCATGGGTCCAGTCCATGCTTTGGTAGTTTTTCGATATAAAGCTTAGGGTAGTATCTCTCCTTTCTTTTTCAGTCTGGCAGTTTTTATTTTCCAATACCTGGTATATTTTCTACCACCTCTGAAAATATATCCTGCCTCCAGGTAGGTTTTCGTACAGTAGTGATGGGCTTTGGTGTTGTTAGTGCGTTTATGGGATCTTCGTGCAACTTTGCTTTGGCTATTTCTGCAAAGTTTCTCCGCTTTAGTTTCCCTTTTCCCAAATTGTTTAGTCTCCGGTGCATTTGATGGTCAGTCAGTCTTCGGAGTTTCTCTGACTGCAGCTGGGCTCTGCAGTCTCTTCTATCGTTCATGGATTGCAGTTTTGTAATCTTTTCAAGTTCTATAATTGGCGTTGACTTCATGCCTCCTGTTATAACTCTCATGGCTTGGTTTTGAAGTTTGCTAACTTTATCGAAGTTCGCCTTTGCTGCTGTTGTCCATGCCGCAATGCCATACTCGAGAACTGGTCTCACTCTTCCAGTGTACAGTTTCTTTAGTATGCTTTCGTCTGCTCCCCAGCTTGTGCCAGAAAGTTTCCTCATGATCGCCATTCTTTCTCTGGCTCTCATTCGATTTCTCTCGATCTGACTTGTCCATGTCATGCGCCGATCAAATGTGACTCCCAGATAGTTTGGGTTGTCGTTTGGCTGCAGGAATTTGCCATTTAAACTTAATTTAGTATTTTGGGTTGATTGAAAGCGAGAATATTTTACATGTAGTTTTCTCCTCGTTTATTTTGACCAGCCATGAGTTCGCCCACTCTTCCAACGATGTTAGGGCCTGCTGCATCCGATTTCTTGCTATGGTGAGATTCTTTTCAGAGGTCCACATAGCCAGATCGTCTGTAAACATTGAGCTATGGACTCTTCTTGGTATATTCTCTGTAATGTCGTTTATATACACCAGGAAGAGTGTGGGTGACAGTACTCCCCCTTGGGGTACTCCCTGCTCGAGTGTCACCTTTTTGCTCATCTGCCCTTGTACTTGGACTCTGTCCGTTCTTTTTTAGAGGTAGTGGTTCATCCACTTGTACATTTTCCCACAAACTTCACTTCTCCTTAGCTTGACTCTAAGTCCGTCTTTCCAGACTGTGTCAAATGCCTTTTCCAGATCCACCCAAACAGCTACTGTGTGTTTCTGTGCCTGGTAGGCATCTTCTATCTCCTGGGCTATGAGGATGACCTGGTCCTCAGTGGATCTGTGATGTCTAAAGCCGGCTTGCTGTGGAATTAGTATTCGTTTTTCTTCCAGATGCCACATCAGTCTGGTGTTTATCATCCGTTCCGTCAGCTTGCCGACACAGCTCAGTAGGCTTATGGGCCTGTATCCATTTGGATCTGTTTTGTCCTTTCCTGTTTTTGGTACTGGTACCAGTATTGCGTCTTTCCATGCCTGTGGTACAATTCCCCTTTTCCAGCTTTGGTTCAGGACCGATAGCAGTTTCCTCTTCGCTGTTTGGCCCAAGCCCCATCAGCATTTCGTTTGTTATCCCGTCTTTTCCGGGAGATTTCCTTTTCTTTAGTGTTCTCATAGCCTCTTCCATTTCGCGCATTGTTAATTTAGCCATCATGTGCTCTTCAGGTGCCGTATTCATGTTTTCGTGCCCCTTTAGCTCTTCGCTAATGTCTGTATGCTTATCTGCAGGGACCTCGATGTGGTTTGCTCTGGCATAGTGATCGACAAAGGCGTTTGCGGCTTTCTTACCTGTGATCAAGTTCTCGCCCTGCTTGATAGTAATTTGTTTATTTGACGGGGTTTCGTCGTTCATGGCTCTGACTAGCTTCCATAGCTTGTTCCCGTCTTTGTCCAGGTGTAGACTTTCCGTTTTATTTTTCCAGCTTTCTCTTGCTGTTTGCTTGAGAGTGTGTTTGTACTTCGCCGTTGCGGCTTTGAGGGCGATGTTTGCCTCCATGGATTTTTCTCGCTCTGCCATGTTCCTAGCAATTGTTACTGCATCTTCCACTTTCTGCAACTCATCATTCCAGTAGGGCTTATAGTTTTTCCTAGCTCCTCTTGGGATGGTTTCAGTGGCGGCTTGCATTATTGCCTTGCTTATGCTCTCCACCATGGGCTTCATTTTGGTGTTTCGTGTGTTGATGGTTTCACACAACCCATCTGTCAGGATTGCAAATCTGTCCCAGTCGGCTCGTTTGTAATTCCAACGTGGGAGCGGTTTTGTTTCCTGTGGGCCTACTTCCATGTCAATGGTTAGCCTGATCAGCCTGTGGTCGCTACCTGCCAGTTGGTTTAGCACCTGGCGGTCTATTTTATGGTGTATGTCCTGTGTGGAGAAGGCCAAATCTGGAGTCGAGGTGGTATGCCATGTTCTTGGATAGAAGCTAGGGCTATCCTCCGGCCTATTGATTAGGGAGAGATTTGCATCTATCTCCCAATCTTCCACTTCGTCACCTCTGCTGTCTGTGTCAGAGTATCCCCATCTCTCCGAGTGGCTGTTGAAATCTCCAACTACTATGCAGTTGGAGTCTCTGACCTCCATACTCGAGAGCGATAGGTCTCTATTTGGTGGTCCGTACAGATTGAAAATGCGGAGCTTCGTCTCTTGGGCCATTATGTCAACTCCTACAATTTCTGCTTGTCTGGTGTGATTGACAGATACCGCGCTACTCGGTATGCAGTTTCTGGTCAGTATCAGGACCCCTCCTTTGTGGCCTTCTCTATCTAGACGGAAGGTCTGGTATCCTCTGATTGAGAATTTGTGATTTTTGTTGAGGTGCGTTTCCTGGATACATGCCACGTCAATCTTACCTTCATGCAGGTGATGTGTTAGGGAAAGTTTTTTGTTAATGACTCCCTCCGCATTCCACTGTAGTATTTTGAGGGTCTTGAGGTTTTGGTCAATAGAAGTTGCCCCATAGCCATGTGCCTTGACTCCACGACACATGGGTGGGTGACCACCAGTAGTCAAGGGTGGGCCCCTTCGAGGCTTGAGGCCCGGCACTATCGCTGCCTGGCGGGACTCCGCAGGATGAGCGCCATGCGTTTTTCTAATCGGTTTTACTGTCATCATGCTGCGATTTACGTTGCACTGTTTTGTTAGGCTTGCGGCCTCGTGCATCCGATTTCAACAGGCGTTTCTGTAGGGATGCCCTCCTTAGCCTTTGGCTGTCCCCAGCCTATCTGCAAAGCAGCAGTTGTTTATGATCAGAGTTGTCTCTCTTATGGAAGTTGTCTTACCAGACTATCGAGTCTTCACTACTCGTGTCTATAGGGTGCAATGATGATATGTGAGATGATATATGAGATGGACTGGTTTACCCGAAAGAGAGGCAGTCCAGTGTGTCTGTATCCCAGGATCGTCACGTCCTTCCAGAAACGTAGCATTTGCATGTGAGTGGGGTATCTCTTTCTCCCTTTATTTTTTTGGCTTCTATGCAGAGATTTCCCCGCCACCTGGGGGGTTGACACAGTGGGGCAGGTGTGCAATGTCCGCTGGTCTGCATCTCCTCTGCGTCCAGCATGATAGTTATATGGCTGATAACGTACAGAGGTAGATATCGTAGCCGAAGTGCATTTAGCCAGAGGACAAGCCTGGTAATGTCACAGAGATGTTGTTCGCCTGGTGTGCGGACAGCTCTCATGGTCATTGGTTGAGTCTCGACAGTTCACAGTGAGGTGGCTGCTCTACTGTTTTCGACACCCCGAGCAGGTACTAAGTCTTGTGTTGGTGGTTTCGCACCCCATCGCCATATAAGGTGAGTATCAAGCAGTTGTCCGCCCGCGTGATTGGCGGACGGCAAGGACCTCTTACTGCGGCTCTACCGGATAGGGCTGGGGCGCAAGCCCCAGGTCCCGAGCATGTAGGAGCCTCCCATTGCAGTGGTGCTGAGATTTTGGGCGGGATTGCGGCTTACAAGGGTTCGGCCGTAATCCCCCACATGGTAGCCTCGCGCCATTGGCTTATCAGCCTGGTACGTGAACCAAAGTGTCTGCGGCTCCTCTCGATATGAGCTGTTTTTCCGTAGCAACGCCCTGTCATTAGTAGGGTAAAACTGACCTGTCTTCAGATGGTCTATTTCCAGCACCCGTTCACTATTTGGCCAGACGAATTTATTGAGGGCTTTTGTTTGTCAATGACCAGGTATTTGAAATCTGCGGTTTCTGCGGAGCTAAACACGATTTCCGTAGCGTTCTTTCATTAGAGTGTTAGAGAGCTGACTTATCTTCCGTGAGTCTAATACCAGAGTACGTTCATTATTAGACCCAACGGTAGTGCTCTCGATTTGTCAGTCGTTCTACAGTATTTGCGTGTCCAGTCAAATTAAGCTTCAGGTTCCACTTTGCCTTTGCAAACCATGCTTATACCATGTCTATGGTTACTCGCCAGTTAGCTCTAATCTTCTCCCCACCATGCACGTATGCGTCTGTTGCATTTTGAACAGGACGCCAAGTCGGGCTTTATCATAAAAGTATGGACCCACTTATGCTCAGCTTCACACGTGAAGCATTTCTCACCGTAAACAGAAAGCATTTCATTATGAGGTATCTTTTGTAGAAAGTCATTTGACATTTCCCTCCCCCACCCTTTCCCCTCTCCCCTCAATAAAACACAACAATGCACTCTTATTTGATTGTACACTCTGTGAGCACTGGCCCTATATCATATCTTAGATACACATATGTTTGCCACGCCTAGCTGGCTGTGTATGCCACCTAATGACATCCAATGAAACCAAAACTTTTGTGTATATCCCATATCAGTTTGTGACCGACTTACTGACTTATCCTCGTCATTCTATGTCATGACATCTGGTTTCAGAAAACATGTTACTTTTTTAAAGTATCAACAAAACAAAGGAGTCATTTTTAAATACGTATCACGAAATTAAAATGAAGAAAATCTATTAGAATTTAACAAATCTTTTTCATTGACTTTCTAGTTATTTTATTCCTGAATTGCCAAGAATGTTCTAGATGCATATTTAATCTCTAACATGTATAAAACTAACACATTTAAGCATTTTGTCAAACATACGCTTACATGCTCAGCTATTCAATTTATAAACAGTTCACACGTATTCCTTTACATTCTAGAGTAAAAGCATCGGCTCTCTTATGTTCAGCGATTTGCATGTCAAACTTTTTTTCCACCGGTATATTTTTTTTTTTTTTTTTTTTTTTTTTGCGTTCGCCTGATTTATCTATTCCCCAAGGCGTGTGTGCGTTACACTGTGGTTTTTATTTTGCGCCTGTCAGCCTAGTGCATCCGACTTCAGCATGCATTTTATGTAAGGGTCTGCTTCCTCCTGCATTTTCTAAGGGTTTGCTTCCCCGGGGTAACGGCCGGTGCTGTGATGGGGATCGAACCCAGCACCTTCGTGGCACGGTTGTGAGCCGTGCCACTTAACCACTAGGCATCGCCGTCCCCCCACCGGTATATAAATCTTGGCATGTCACTGATTCGTCTTGTTAGACTATTTCCCAAGAGATACAGCGATGGATAATCTATGGTCGCTTCCCTGGGCCAGTTCATCAACCTTAGCTTGGTGAACAAGGTTGTGTAACATAAGTAGTTTCGCCCTCGCATCTAAAGCCTCTTCCTTGTTTGGAGTTTCCAGTGCATTATCTTTCCATACCTCCAGAAGTTAATCCGTGGTCTTCTGAGAAACCAAAAAAATCGTTATTTGATGGCGAACTAGTCGAGTAATTAGCAAACTGGGTTTACCATTTTGTGAATGGGAAAATGAGCAATTTGAAAAAAAAATGTTTGTAGTTTGAGAAACACAGTTTAATATTCCCTGTCATTCAATCTGCAGAAGTATAGATCTAACACTGAATTTGGCTCCCCCTAACCAGCTGTAAGGGGTGTCTGATTAAAGTTAAGTGAGGTCTTATAGCAAACGCGATTACATAGCACGGTTGTCAGTCACATTCACAACATTCTTACGACATGTACGGACAGAAACTGTCTACTTATTTATTTTCTAGGCTAAGGTGTTTGAAAACTACGATTATGAGAACTTCCGTGAATGGTTTTTGTCCTAAAATAGGTAAGAAACAAAGAGAACTGTGGTGAATAATATTACTAATTAAGAGAACAATTAATGAGATATTTAGTGAATGAGGTTTTAAATTAAAGGATGGGTTAATGTAATATTTAGTGAACGATGT
The DNA here is from genome assembly GCA_036924085.1 of Ariolimax columbianus. Classification (NCBI taxonomy): domain Eukaryota; kingdom Metazoa; phylum Mollusca; class Gastropoda; order Stylommatophora; family Arionidae; genus Ariolimax; species Ariolimax columbianus. The sequence goes on from JAVGWX010000009.1 coordinate 54,562,798, forward strand.
TTTAATTTAGATTTGGGTCATTGAAACAGGGAAAGAAGTTTGTAATTTAGAGCTGGGTCAATGAGACAATTAATTTAAAAAAATTTTTATTTAGGGTTGTGTTAATGAGACGATTAGTGCTAGGAGTTTCTAATTTAGAGTTTATTTAATGAGACGACTAGTGAAAGAAGTTTATAATTTAGGGCTGCGTCAGTGAGACAATTAGTGGAAGTAAATGAAGATTCTAATACCAGGCCAGGCAAATGAAAAACTTGGTGAATGAAATTTCTAATTTAGAGCACAGTAAAGACAAATTTAGTGAAGACGGCTTCTAGTTTCTGTCCATGTTAATGAGGCAGTGAATGAAGTTTCTAATTTAGGGCTGGGTCAATGAGATAATTAATTAATGCAGTTTTCAATTGATGACGAGACCAACGAGGCATTTAGTGAATGTAGTTTATAATTGACAATTGAATATGGAGAAATTCAGTGAATTAAGTTTCTAATTGATGACAGGAATAATGAGAGATTTAATGAATTAAGTTCCAAATTGATGTTTCTAATTGAGCAGGTTTCAAAAGACACGTAAATGATGTTTCTAATTGAGCAGGTTTCAAAAAACACGTAAATGATGTTTCTAATTGAGCAGGTTTCAAAAGACACGTAAATGATGTTTCTAATTGAGGGGAGTTATTCAGACATGTAATGATGTTTGTAACTAAGCGGGTAAAATCAGATATGAAAATGATATTTCTAATTTAACGGGTTTAGTAAAACTTGTAAATGATGTTTCTAATTAATCGCGTTTTATAAGGCGTGTAAATGATGTTTCTAAATGTGCGTGTTTAATCAGACAGGTGGATGATGTTTCTAATTGAGCGGTTTAATCAGACAGGAACATGATGTTTCTAATTGAGCGGATTTAATCAGACAGGAACATGATGTTTCTAATTGAGCGGGTTTAATCAGACAGGAACATGATGTTTCTAATTGAGCGGGTTTAATCTGACAGGAACATGATGTTTCTAATTGAGCGTGTTTAATCAGACAGGTAAAATATGCTTATAATTGAAAAGGTTAAATCAGGCAGGTAACTGATGTTTATAAGTGAGCGGGTTTAATTAGACATGTAAATGATGCTTCTAAGTGAGCGTGTTAAATCAGACATGCAAATAATGATTCTAATTGAGCCGGTTCAGTAAAACAAATAAATGATGTTTCTAATTGAGCAGGTTTTACAAGATATGTAAATGATGTTTCTAACTGAGCGCGTGTAATCAGATAGGTATATGATTTTTCTAATGGAGCGGGCTTTATAAAACAGGTAAATTATGTTTCTAGCTGAGCAGGTAAAATCAAACATGTAAATGATGTTTCTAATATAACAGGTTTTATAAGACATGTAAATAACGTTTCTAATTGAGCAGGTTTTATAAGACATGTAAATGATGGTTCTAATTCAGCTGGTTTTATAAGACATGTTTTTGATGTTTTTAATTGAGCAGGTTTTTCAAGACATGTAAATCCCATTTATAATTGAGCAGGTTTTACAAGATCTGTAAATGATGTTTTATACTGAGCAGGTCTAATCAGACAGATAAATGATGTTTCAATTTGAGCGGGTTTAAAAGACGAGTAAATGATGTTTCTAACTCAGCGGGAATAATCAGACAGGTAAAAGATGTTTCTAATTGAGCGCTTCAGAAAGTCATGTAAATGATATTTCAAATATAGCAGGTTTTATAAGACATGAAAAAGATGTTTCTAATTGAGCCGGTTCTACAAGACATGTCATGATGTGTCGAATTGAGCAGATTTTACATAACATGTAAATAATGTTTCTAATTCAGCGTGTTTAATAAGACATGTAAATAATGTTTCTAGTTGAGTGTGTTTAGTAAGACACGTAAATGATGTCTCTAATTAATGGCGAAGTTAATGAGATTTTATGAAATGATGTTTTATATAGTGTTCATGAGAAATTAGTTCAGTGATGTCTACAAACTGAGACATTCCTTTTAATGAATTAGTGTGCGTGATGTTTGCAATTTGATTTTGGGGCTAGTGAGTAATTTGTTAAACTGAGTTTTCACTAGTTTTTAAAGTTCATTAACTGAGTTTCTAAACCCATGAATGTTTTTAATTCGAGGTTTCTAAAAACGTGTATTTTGATGATAAATGAAAAAAACTGTATGTAAAAATGTACGATAAGTAACTTCGGTAACTGAGCCTGTTATTTGTAAGTATTGAGACGATTATTGGAAAAGATTGCAATTTGAGGTCGTTAATAACAATCACACTAAAGGCCATTGTTACAACTTGAGAATGTGTCTAGTTTAACATATAGAGATACAATTATTTTGAAAAGGACTCTAGAAATTTATAGAAGACTCAACATTTTTCCAAAAGTGAAGTAAAAACAAATGTTATGAATTATAAATGAGCAACACTAGAAAAACGCAACATGTGCGCCTTATTGATGGTTCCGCATTTTATTTAGTACCGTACCATGATACGTGTACTGAGTGATAAATGGACCAATCTTGTTTAAGGCAAATACATAAACTTTTTTGGAGGATGTACTCCAAATAAACGAAACAGAGTAGAATTATCATTGTTGTCATTTTCTATTAACGAAGTTAGCCTCCATTCATGGTCATACAGCCGGGACGATAAAGTAATTATAAAAATGTCCTTAACATTATAAAAGGAGTGCTCTATCTGTTTCTTTTTGTTTACAAAGAGTAGGGTCACTGCAGCAGTTGGGGAGATTACAGGAATCCGGTATCATCTAGGTAACTTTGAATTATTTTAATTAATTAATTAATTTTTTATTTTATTTTATTTTATTTATTTATTTATTTATTTTTATTTTTATTTTTTTTTAATTTTATTTTTTTTTGGGGGGGGGATGTTGAACAGCAATTCCTTTTTGCACAATGAGGTTGCTGTACACAAAAACACAAAAACAACCCTCTAATGCCAACTATTTAAATGGTTAAAGTAATATTGTTCTTTACTTCTTGGGCATATCTGGGATGAAAGATTTTTAATTACCCAAGTCTCTTGCAGAATAAAATGAGATTCAATGTTATATATGATTTCTATAACCTGCTGTCAGCAATTTAATCGCATTTTTGAATATTATATGTTAATAATACAGTTTGTCGGAGAGATAGGGCGCCGTTGTGAAATGGTTAGTGATGAGCCTCGAATCCGGTTTTGATCCTCGAAACAGCCAGATAGTACTCCTAAAGGAAGTAAACCTACATAGTTTTCCTTTTGATGTCTCGGGAACTGGGTCATTAGGGTAAGAGCACCAAAAATGGCGCTGTACCGGCTGAGGGTCTACATTGCTATAGTGTTTTAGTTCATTATGAATGCCTCTAGGCCATAAATTTGCCTAAAATTCAAACTAGTCGACGACTTATACTTGTTTTCAATTCGTTCATTTTTGTGTGTTTCTTCCCGCCGATTAACTTGGAATTAGAGTCGGTTTATTGCTCAATGCTGAACTTCACGAGATTGGCATCCTTCGTCCTAGCTGCAGACATTGTTGGTTTTAGTGTGACTGAAATTTACACTCGACTATAATGGACTAGAGCACGGCCTGGGAGAGATGTCCAACACATAACACATGCTGAGTGATGTCCCTACGACGGCTTTCGGTTATGGAAAAGTCACGACATACAACGATATATGTCCTCCCCCTCCGCTGCCTCGTGGGATACCTGTTTACGGAAAAGGATTTGGGAGTAAACCCTGAGGAAAAATCTGCATCATGTACTTTCTCCAATCGTTTGGATAAAATCGTGCAACTGGCCAAAGGTAGTCAGAACCAGAGAGTGAGGTTGACATAAAAACGCAATGTCTTCTTCACGTCTAATCCAAATCACCAATCACCACACAGGTGACCCACTTCAACGGAGACATCAAAAGAAAAAATTGTCCACACGGCTGACTAAAGAGAGTGGTCTTCATTGCATCACATCTGTTTATGTTTCTTTCTAAGAATCAACGCCACTGCACTGCGGGCATACCCATAGATGCTCAGTCACTCTCAGTATATGGCTCAGGGTATAGATCATGATGGTCCCTGTAGCCCGCTGGTTGTATACGCTCTTGCTCTGTCCTATCATGTACTTTACTCCGCTTGAACCTCGTTTCATGTGAACACTTTGAAAGGCTGTGGATTGCCGCTTTTTCTACTTTTATAACATGCGATGGACAAACATTATTAGGGTAAAAAAAATAGTACAATAGAAGCAAAAAAAAAAAAGCAGTTACTGAAATATTCTGATTTTTAGAAGATTTTTATGATGGGATTGTGCAGTGATTGACTACTTACTAAGTAACACATTCAATAAATATTTTTAGGAAACTGTTAAATACATAAATGGTACACAAAAGCATAACACATATAGTTGAATATCTTTGAGAAAAATGTTAGAGATAGGTAAACAATCTAGTAGTCAGGTGAAAAATGTAGCAGCTAGGTAAACAATTTAGGAGCTAGGTACGCAATGTAGAAGTCATATAAAAATGTAGGAGCCAGGTATACAATTTAAGACCCAGGTAAAAAATGTAGGACCCAGGTAATAAATGTAGGAGCCAGATAAAAAAATGTAGGAGCAAGGTAAAAAAAAAGGAATCAGGGAGAAATAGTAAGAGCCAGGTCAAAATGTAAGAAACACTTTTAAAAATTTGGAGGTAGGTAAAAAATGTAGGAGCCAATTAAAAACATTGTTGGAACCAAGATATAATGGTAAGAATCCATGTAACAATTGTAGGGGACAAGTTTAAAAAAAAGGAGCCAGGTAACAAAAGTAAGAGAACGGTAAAACAAGCAGGAGCCAGGTAACAAATGTAGAAGCCAATTAACAAATGATAGATCCGTGTCACTAATGCAGGAGAGTGATAAAAGATGTCAGAAACAGGTAACAAATGTCAGGTCAGTTAAGGTCAGGTCATCCCGTAACCGGTGAGGTCATTGGGGCACACATGATGACATCCTCACAACTCCACGCCATCCCGCTCTGCCAGATGCCGATGCCTGTGACTCTTCTGGTCGGAGACTGTTCCATTCTTTTATGTTGTCCTCCCATCTCTTTTTGGGCCGGCCTGTTCGTCGTCTACCATGCACCTTTCCGTGGAGGATTGTGTTTGCAATACCATTTGATCTCGATATGTGACCGTACCAAGTGAGTTTCCTTCTTTTGACAGTTGCCAAGTCTTCGAAAGGCCCTATTGTTGTTGTAATTCTATCTTGTATTTCCTCATTTGTAACTCGATCTTTGTACGTGACGTTTAAAAGTTTTCGGAAACATCTCATCTCCAAGATTTGTATCCTTCGTTGAAGGTCAGCTGTAACTGTCCATGTCACACACGCATAGGGGAATATTTTCACAGGACCAGCGTAACAAATGTTAATGCCAGGTAAAAAAAAATGAATGTAGGAGCTGGGAAATAATGGCAGGAGCCAGGTAATAAATTTAGGAACCAGGTACAAATTGTAAGAGCCAGGAAAAAAATGTAGGACCCAGGTAAAAAATGTAGGAGCCAGGAAAAATATAGGAATCAGGTAGCAATTGTAAGAGTCAGATCAAAATTTTTGGAGACGTACACACAATGTAGGGACTAGGCCTACAATGTGAGAGCCAGGTAAAATATGCAAGAGCCAGGTAAAGAATGTCGGAGAAGAAGAAGAAGAAGAAATAGAAGACCGTTTGGGAACACAGTGGTTTCAACAGTTATTTTCTATGAAATTCTCTATATAGTTTTATTTATTGTAATGTTTCTAAAATATCCTGAATATTTAAACAATCTATGGGTTTTAGATAATAAAAGCGATGTTAATAGCATCGAAATATCCATAATTGTAAATTATGCTTATTCATGTGATTATGTTGGGTGTGATGATAATGCTGCTCGTATCACCTGAAAGTCTTCATCAGTTACTCCAATTGTGTAGTGCATTATAGCTCGTCTTTGAATAAGCGATACGAGTGTAGAGGGATCCTTCATAACGTCCACGAAGGTGGTGACAGAAGTAAACACTGCTATACCATGTGCTTGAAGAGCTGAATTGGTTTTTAGTTCTTTGCTATTCATGTGAATGTAATCTGGGAAGTATTCATTCATGTACGGGTACTTTTTGAACAGTTTAGTAGGAGAATATAATTAATTATCATGCAGTTTGTCGGTTAGAGGAGAATAGCGCCTGGTCAGGCGAAATATACTGATCAGACATGTTAGTCAGTCACGTGAAAATATACGGGCCAATATCTCCAACTCGACTTCCTTGAAGTTCTTCATGGAAACGGGATGTTCATCTTGGCGTCATCCCCATTGTAGTGAGAGAGACGCAGATGAAGCCAAATATAGCACAACAATCAGGAGAACCCCGTTCCACTTTCGTTAGCATGCTCGGTATGTGAGAAAAGCTACTGCATCCATTTTCATTTTAAGGGCCCATTGAAGAGTAAACTTAATCAGTATGGGTATTCATTTAAACAACAAAAACAGAAACATTAGAGTGTGTCTACACTTAACAACATTTGGCTTCTTCATTTTCTGCAGTCAGGCTTTGTTGTCATGCTAGGTCTGTAGTCCCCTCGCGTATGACGAAGTCCTCAGTGATCTCCAGTTCCAGATGGCAGCCCCCACAGCTTCTGCGTCACCTCGGCTCCTTCTGGTCAGACTTGGCATCGAAGGCCTCTGTATATTTGGCGGTCATGGATGTGTTGAAGGATCTCACACACACTTTTCTATACATGCTAGAGACCCATCTCACACACACTTTCTAATACATTCTAGGGACCCATCTCACACACACTTTCATATACATGCTAGGGACCCATTTCGCACACACTTTCCTATACATGCGAGGGACCCATCTCACACACGCTTTCCTATACATGCTAGGGACCCATCCCACACACACTTTCCTATATATAATCAGGAAATGGATATTGTGATTAACCCGCTCAATCAAAATCATAATCATTGCGGAGATCTCTTTCTGCCTGACACGCGATTTGCACGAATGAGCTGGCCCACACGAGCTTGGTGATGTACATCCACAGCTGTGATCGGTCATCCGCTGAGAGTCATGTCATGGTAGTTCCCCATGGTTGTGTTGTTACCTTTCATAGTCAGTGCCCATCTTCAGCGAGGACTGACATCCACACATACCAGACCATATAGCGCCGTCATTCGTTGATGAACGTCGACGGAAAGACAACTTTCTTCTGTCAGAATTTTGGTGACATCACGTTGCTTCAGCCGTATTCCTACGTAGACCACCACTTTTCTGTCTGATATGCCCATACGTCACGTTCCAGGCGCACTCTAACATATGCCTCTATAGTAAATTCATTAGACATTATTTTCATAAAGGTGTCAAGTAGCTCTGAGAATTGTTGTCATAGTTTTAGCGTTGGAGGTAAAGAAAACTTTTCAAATCGCCATAAAAAACTGATTTTGCAATTAAAATTGGTTGACATGGCATAATTATTAATTTAAAAACAAAACCACCACAACAACTTTTATAAAGTAAACGATGGCACTAAGACGGAGTAGAAATATTTATAACAAGTAAAAATTGCAGGCAATAACAAATGTGCTATAATTCAGCAGATATCATATTAAGGAAATCCACACTGAAGAGACAGCAGCACATATAATTATATGAATGACAAACATGGATGAGCACAACTAGTCAAGTGATGTACAAATGGCACAAATAGATACCAGCTTGCGCTGGCGTTCTGAGCAACGAGTAGGCGGACCTGCTTGTCAGTAAGGAATGGCTTTTTGGACAACACATGACGAACTATACAATCTTCTCACAGAGAAAAGTCACCCATGTCATTTTAAAGAACACACTAATTTTAAGCTATTTATGCACGATCACGTTTTGTAGTTACGGACTGGACACAATGAATGGAAATAACATCTTTATAACATGTTATGGATCTGCACATTTGTTGACCAGCGTGTCTGCCTCCTGAATTATCTCCAGTTTTTTTGATTTGTGTTTTGCAACTGGCTCACAATAATCATAATCCACCGCAAGTTACATTTTTTTTTTTAAACTGTCATACGAAATTGTTTCCATTGCTGGGGTAGTCGTGGGGTTTTGAAGACTAAGAACTACAGGCCGCTTCGCCACTGCTGTCACCACGTCGTGTGCTGGCTATGATTGTTTTTTACACCCCCCCAACAGAAAAACATCATATGGCATACCTAGGATTCGAACCGCTGCCCTCCTTGTCGGCAGGCAGGCCTCGAAACCATTCGGCCACGTGCTCTCAATGATGATGTCGTTATCACCGCTTGTGGTGGGTAACTCTCTTTTTTAAAACTATCAGTCTAACACTGTGTGCAGGCTTGCCTGGCAATCACTAGTTACATGAAGAGAAGAACATTGCAACAAATTGTTTCCTCGCACGAAAACGTGTATAGCAATATGGGAAATTGGCTGATCCACTCCCTCTTACCACTTTCACTTCTCAGTATTCACCTAAATTCTTGCAGAATCGAGAAAAAACTAAATTTAAAGGTAGGAGAGGAAATAAGCGAAAACAATATTGCAGATGCAAACATCAGACTAGCCAACAGAAGGGGGTATTTTCCGTAAAAACACACTCTTCGCGGCCTCCGCCCCAAGACAGGGGTGTTCTCGGCTCTCCTCAAGGAGTCCACTGAGACCTTGGTCGAAGACACTCACCATGAATCCACAAGGCACCAGAGGTTCATATCCCTATACAGGCCTCCTTCACTTCTACATCAAGCCTGGCAGCATGCTGAATAACGTGTCATGACAGTGATCGTTCGCAGAAACTTGCCACCAACGCCAATGGGAACAATATTATTTTATCAAGCGATCGTTTGATATGAATCTCATACAGTCTGTGAATTCGGTCATTGCTTTTCCAGTATCAAATAAGCGGTAACTTGATTAATTTGTGTTTCTTCCGTTTGCGTTATTTTTATGCCCACATTATTAACTCATTTTAAAACTAGGGCGTTCAAATCTTCTTCTTCTTCTGCGTACACAGTCAGACAGTAACCATTATTTTTTCGAAAAAAGCGGCGGTCATCCTGAGACTCTCGCCACTACCATAGAGCTTGTCTTGCAGTTCCACTGGCAATGGCCACATCTGCTCTCTCTGATCCCCGTATGTCGGGCAGTTCTGCAGCAGATGTTCAGTGGTCATTTTACCAGTACCGCACGGGCATTCGTCGGTACACCCTATCTTCAATTTGTTGAATAGGTGGTACCTCAGTCTGTTGTGGCCAGTGCGAAGTCTGAAGACAACGACCTGCTCTCTTCGGTTCAACTGGTAATAGGCATCGTTTTTGGTGTAACCAGTATGTTCGGTTTCCAATTTGGTCATGTACCTGGCTTTGATAAGCCGTTTTGACTCTTCGTACGTGATACTGGTATCTGTTTGTGGTAGCCTTGCACCTTCTTTTGCCAGTCTGTCTGGCTCCTCGTTGCCTTGGATGTTGCAGTGTGACGGAACCCACTGTACCACTACCCTTTTTGGTGCGGACTGCTGGCACAGTTTGCAGAGTGCTGCTCTTAAGTCATTAAGCTCAGTGTTTTTCTGGCTTTTTAGCGCTGTGACTACGGCGAGAGCATCTGTCAGCAGGACTATATGGCTCTCATTTTCACTGTGTGTTACCATTTCTTCCACTGCCGCCCTCAGTGCCTCTGCCTCCGCTCTGAAATTGCTTGTGTACTTACCAGTAGCGAATGACAGAGTTTTTTTTCTGCCATTTGGGGTTCAGGAATGCTCCTGCCCCTCCGTTCTGTGTAGTGTTTGTTACAAAACCGTCGGTGTATGCATGGGTCCAGTCCATGCTTGGGTAGCTTTTCGTTATGAAGCTTAGGGTAGTGTCTCTCCTTTCTTTTTCAGTCTGGCAGTTTTTGTTTGCAATACCTGGTATATTTTCTACCACCTCTGGAAATATATCCTGCCTCCAAGTAGGTTTTCGTACAGTAGTGATGGGTTTTGGTGTTGTTAGTGCGTTTATGGGATCTTCGTGCATCTTTGCTTTGGCTATTTCTGCAAAGTTTCTCCGCTTTAGTTTCCCAGTTCCCAAATTGTTTAGTCTCTGGTACATTGGGTGGTCCGTCAGTCTTCGGAGTTTCTCTGACTGCAGCTGGGCTTTGCAGTCTCTTCTGTCGGTCATGGATTGCAGTTTGTAATCTTTTCAAGTTCTACAATTGGCGTTGACTTCATGCCACCTGTTATAATTCTCATGGCTTGGTTTTGAAGTTTGTTAACTTTATCGAAGTTCGCCTTCGCTGCTGTTGTCCATGCCGCAATGCCATACTCGAGAACTGGTCTCACTCTTCCAGTGTACAGTTTCTTTAGTATGCCTTCGTCTGCTCCCCAGCTTGTGCCAGCAAGTTTCCTCATGATCGCCATTCTTTCTCTGGCTTTCATTCGGTTTCTCTCAATCTGACTTTTCCATGTCATGCGCCGATCAAATGTGACTCCCATATAGGTTGGGTTGTCGTTTGGCTGCAGGATTTTGCCATTTAGGCTTAATTTGGTACTTTGGGGTTTTAATGATAGCGAGAATATTGTGCACGTGGTTTTCTCCTCGTTTATTTTGACCAGCCATGAGTTCGCCCACTCTTCCAGCGATGTTAGGGCCGTCTGCATCCGATTTCTTGCTATGGTGAGATTCTTTTCAGAGGTCCACATAGCCAGATCGTCTGCAAACATTGAGCTATGGACTCTTCTTGGTATATTCTCTGTAATATCGTTTATATATACCAGAAAGAGTGTGGGTGACAATACTCCCCCTTGGGGTACTCCCTGCTCGAGTGTCACCTTTTTGCTCATCTGCCCTTGTACTTGGACTCTGGCCGTTCTTTGTTTGAGGTAGTGGTTGATCCACTTGTACATCTTCCCACAGACATCACTTCTTCTTAGCTTGAAGTCCATCCTTCCAGACTTTGTCAAATGCCTTTTCCAGATCCACCCAAACAGCTACTGTGTGTTTCTGTGCCTGGTAGGCATCTTCTATCTCCTGGGCTATGAGGATGACCTGGTCCTCAGTGGATATGTGCTGTCTAAAGCCGGCTTGCTGTGGAATTAGTATTCGTTTTTCTTCCAGATGCCACATCAGTCTGGTGTTTATCATCCGTTCCATCAGCTTGCCGACACAGCTCAGTAGGCTTATGGGCCTGTATCCATTTGGATCTGTTTTGTCCTTTCCTGTTTTTGGTACTGGTACCAGTATTGCATCTTTCCATGCCAGGGGTACGATACCCCTTTTCCAGCTTTGGTTCAGGACTGATAGTAGTTTTTTCTTCGCTGTTTGGCCCAGCCCCATCAGCTTTCGTTTGTTATCCCGTCTTTTCCGGGAGATTTCCTTTTCTTTAGTGTTCTCATAGCCTCTTCCATTTCGCGCATTGTTAGTTTGGCCATCATGTGCTCTTCAGGAGCCGTATTTATGTTTTCGTGTCCCTTTAGCTCTTCGCTAATGTCTGTATGCTTATCTGCAGGGACCTCGATGTGGTTTGCTCTGGCATAGTGATCGACAAAGGCGTTTGCGGCTTTCTTACCTGTGATCAAGTTCTCGCCCTGCTTGATAGTAATTTGTTTATTTGACGGGGTTTCGTCATTGATGGCTCTGACTAGCTTCCATAGCTTGTTCCCTTCTTTGTCCAGGTTTAAACTTTCCGTTTTATTTTTCCAACTTTCTCTTGCTGTTTGCTTGAGAGTGTGTTTGTACTTCGCCGCGGCGGCTTTGAGGGCGATGTTAGCCTCCATGGATTTTTCTCGTTCTGCCATGTTCCTAGCATTTGTTACTGCATCTTCCACTTTCTGTAACTCATCATTCCAGTAGGGCTTATAGTTTTTCCTAGCTCCTCTTAGGATGGTTTCAGTGGCGGCTTGCATTATTGCCTTGCTTAGGCTCTCTACCATGGGCTTCATTTTGGTGTTTCGTGTGTTGATGGTTTCACACAGCCCATCTGTCAGGATTGCAAATCTGTCCCAGTCGGCTCGTTTGTAATTCCAACGTGGGAGCGGTTTTGTTTGCTGTGGGCCTACTTCCATGTCAATGGTTAGCCTGATCGGCCTGTGGTCGCTACCTGCCAGTTGGTTTAGCACCTGGCGGTCTATTTTATAGTGTATGTCCTGTGTGGAAAAGGCCAAATCTGGAGTCGAGGTGGTATGCCATGTTCTTGAATAGAAGCTAGGGCTATCCTCCGGCCTATTGATTAGGGAGAGATTTGCATCTATCTCCCAATCTTCCACTTCGTCACCTCTGCTGTCTGTGTCAGAGTATCCCCATCTCTCCGAGTGGCTGTTGAAATCTCCAACTACTATGCAGTTGGAGTCTCTGACCTCCATACTCGAGAGCGATAGGTCTCTGTTTGGTGGTCCGTACAGATTGAAAATGCGGAGCTTCGTCTCTTGAGCCATTATGTCAACTCCTACAATTTCTGCTTGTCTGGTGTGATTGACAGGTACCGCGCTACTCGGTATGCTGTTTCTGGTCAGTATCAGGACCCCTCCTTTGTGGCCTTCTCTATCTAGACGGAAGGTCTGGTATCCTCTGATTGAGAATTTATGGTTATTGTTGAGGTGCGTTTCCTGGATACATGCCACGTCAATCTTACCTTCATGCAGGTGGTGTGTTATGGAAAGTTTTTTATTTAATGACTCCCTCCGCATTCCACTGTAGTATTTTGAGGGTCTTGAGGTTTTGGCCAATAGACGTTGCCCCATAGCCATGTGCCTTGACTCCACGACACATGGGTGGGTGACCACCAGTAGTCAAGGGTGGGCCCCTTCGAGGCGTGAGGCCCGGCGCTATCGCTGCCTGGTGGGTCTCCTCAGGATGAGCGCCATACGTTTTTCGAATAGGTTGTGCTGCCATCATACTGTGATTTACGTTGCACTGTTTTGTTAGGCCTGTGGCCCAGTGCATCCGATTTCAACAGGCGTTTCTGTAGGGATGCCCTCCTTAGCCTTTGGCTGTCCCCAGCCTATCTGCAAGGCAGCAGTTGTTTACGATCAGAGTTTTCTCTCCTATGGAAGTTGTCTTACCAGACTATCGAGTCTTCACTACTCGTGTCTATAGGGTGCAATGATGATATGTGATATATAAGATGGACTGGTTTACCCGGAAGAGAGGCAGTCCAGTGTGTCTGTATCCCAGGATCGTCACGTCCTGCCAGAAACGTAGCATTTGCATGTGAGTGGGGTATCTCTTTTTCCCTTTATTTTCTTGGCTTCTATGCAGGGATGGTACGCCTAGCATTCCCCGCCACCTGGGGTGTTGACACAGTGGGGCAGGTGTGCAATGTCCGCTGGTCTGCATCTCTTCTGCGTCCAGCATGATAGTTATGGCTGATAACGTACAGAGGTAGATATCGTAGCCGGAGTGCATTCAGCCAGAGGACAAGCCTGGTAATGTCACAGAGATGTTGATCGCCTGGTGTGCGGACAACTCTCATGGTCAGTGGTTGAGTCTTGACAGTTCACAGTGAGGTGGCTGCTCTACTGTTTTCGACACCCCGACCAGGTTCTAAGTCTTTGGTTGGTGTTTATTCGCACCCCATCGCCGTATAGGGTGAGTATCAAGCAGTTGTCCGCCCACTTTGATTGGCGGGCGGCAAGAACCTCTTACTGTGGCTCTACCTGATAGGGCTGGGGCGCAAGCCCCAGGTCCCGAGCATGTAGCAGCCACCCATTGCAGTGGTGTTGAGATTTTGGGCGGGATTGCGGCTTACAAGGGTTCGGCCGTAATCCCCCACATGGTAGCCTCGCGCCCTTGGCTTATCAGCCTGGTACGTGAACCAAAGTGTCTGCGGCTCCTCTCGATTTGAGCTGGTTTTCTGTAGCAACGCCCTGTCATTTGTAGGGTAAAACTGACCTGTCTTCAGATGATCTATTTCCAGCACCCGTTCACTATTTGGTCAGAGGAATTTATTGAGGGCTTTTGTTTGTCAATGACCAGGTATTTGAAATCTGCGGTTTCTGCGGAGTTAAACACGATTTCCGTAGCGTTCTTTCATTTGAGTGTTTGAGAGCTGAGTCTAATACCAGCGTACGTTCATTATTAGACCTAAACGGCAGTGCTCTCGATTTGTCAGTTGTTCTACAGTATTGGCGTGTTCAGTCAAATTAAGCCGCAGGTTCCACACCTGGTGGTGCCCTTCCGTCAATTCCCTTAGCGAGACAATCAAGTTTCTTAGAGGGTAGCCCCAAAATTTTCGAGGGTCTAATTCCAGCACATGTTCTCTATTAGACCCCACGAAGGTGTACTTTTTGATAGTCATTCTAAGGTATTGGCGTGGTAAGTTAACTTAGGTCTCAGGCTCCACTCCTGATAGTGCTCTTCCGTCAATTCCTTTATCAAACACTGGATGCAGACAAAACCGAGCCACAGGGGGCATAACCCCAGATTTCTGGGGGTCTAAGTCCAGCACCAGTTCCATATTAGGCCCCAGAAGAGTGGTCTCGGCATGTCAATCATTTCAGTGTTGGCCGTGTTGAGTCAAATTAAGCCGCAGGCTCCACTCCTGGTGGTGCCCTTTCGTCAATTCCTTTAAGTTTCAGCTTTGCAACCATACTTCCCCCGGAACCCAAACACTTTGGTTTCCCGGAAGCTGCCCGCAGAGTCATCGAAGCAACTCCTGCGGATCGCTAGTCGGCATCGTTTATGGTCAGAACTACGACGGTATCTGATCGTCTTCGCGCCTCTGACTTTCGTTCTTGATTAATGAAAACATTCTTGACAAATGCTTTCGCAGTAGCTCGTCTTGCGGCGATCCAAGAATTTCACCTCTAACGCCGCAATACGAATGCCCCCGTTTGTCCCTGTTAATCATTACCTCCAGTTCCGAAAACCAACAAAATAGAACCGAGGTCCTATTCCATTATTCCATGCACCATTATTCAGGCAGCCGAGGCCTGCTTTGAACACTCTAATTTTTTCAAAGTAAACGCGCCGGCCACCCATGACGCTCAGCGAAGAGCACCCGTGGGAGAGAGCCGGCAGACGGTAGGGCAGGAGACAACGGGCAGTGAACCGGCGCGAGCCGGACCGCCCGCCTGCGCCTGAGATCCAACTACGAGCTTTTTAACTGCAACAACTTTAATATACGCTATTGGAGCTGGAATTACCGCGGCTGCTGGCACCAGACTTGCCCTCCAATAGATCCTCGTTAAAGGGTTTAAAGTGTACTCATTCCAATTACGGGGCCTCGAAAGAGTCCCGTATTGTTATTTTTCGTCACTACCTCCCCATGCCGGGAGTGGGTAAGTTGCGCGCCTGCTGCCTTCCTTGGATGTGGTAGCCGTTTCTCATGCTCCCTCTCTGGAATCGAACCCTGATTCCCCGTTACCTGTTACAAACATGGTAGGCATGTCACGTACCATCGACATTTGATAGGGCAGACATTTGAAAGATGCGTCGCCGGCACATGAGGCCATGCGATCAGCACAAAGTTATCCAGAGTCACCAGTGGGGACGCCGCAACCCCGCGAGGGGAAACGACGATTTGTTTTGAACTAATAAAAGCGCTCTTTCCGCGAGGGTCGGATCTTGGTAAGCATGTATTAGCTCTAGAATTGCCACAGTTATCCAAGTAGGATCGTGTCATCTAAGGAACCTCGACTGATTTAATGAGCCATTCGCGGTTTCACCGTGAGACAGTGTGAACTTAGACATGCATGGCTTAATCTTTGAGACAAGCATATGACTACTGGCAGGATCAACCAGATATCTGTCGGAGACGTACTGTGTACAGCACACACCGGTCGGCGGAGGAAGGGTGTGTTTTTGTAAAAGGCCTCGCTGGGACGACGGCCGCAGGGACCGACCGACTGACGGGACGGTTTGTTCCACCCGTCCCTCACTCCGTCGACCTAGGACCGCCTGACAGGGGCCTCCCACACGCACCAGACGACCGACCGACCGGGCTCGCTCGAGGAGGGATGGCAGCGCTCTGTGCAGAACGGATCCCAACGACCTCGGCGACGAATTTCACTGGGACTAGAGACACAATTTGGCCTGCCGGCCCTTCTTCTCCGTAGGGAGAACGCAGGGCCTCGAGGCAACGATTCCTGCTTTCCATTTGCCGGTCACAAGCTCTTTGCGAGAGTCGGACCACCAGCGAGACGTACTGTCGAGCTCTGCTATAAGCCTTAGATAAATCACCAGGGACGGACCACGTTTCCTGATACGGACCAGACTAGCGCACCTCGGTGGAGGAGCCACTACCACAAACCGCACCCAATTCGCACTACGGGGAAAGGCAGGCGAGCGTTTTCCGCAAGCCCGCGCTATCGCTCCGCCTGGCGGGACTGAGATCGCTTTACGAACACTGGTTGAAATTGAGTCGCTGCGGCGAGACAACTACCCCAGATAGCGTTCAAATAAGACCGGGACTTTTTGTTCTAGTTCTACCTGAATGGGTTAAAGCGTGCTGGAACTACTATCATTAGTTAGGAGCAATGTGTCCTATTACTACTTGGTGGCCCACTTGCCATGGGCCAGTCACGTGACAGATAAATAAAAATAAATGGTGGACAGTACTTTTAGTGCTTGCATCGAACAGCGTGTTGGGATTAAGTTTCTTGTAAAAGAAGGAGTGAAACCTGCGGAAACTACAGAATACTGGAATAAAAATACGGGGATGAAGACACCCAGCAGCAGTGTCATATATGAATGGTGTTAACGTTTTAGAGAAGGCCGTACATCCATTTCAACCCACCACAATCATTCGTGTGAATATCCAGAATGTGGAACGCTTTATTCTGGAAAATCAACGCATAACGTGTTGCGAAAATGCACAAGATGCAAGTCTTTCTCAGGGTACACTATTATTCATGAACATTTGCATTTTTGGAAGGCTGGTGCACGTTGGGTTTGATCACAAAGAGGCGTCTTGCTACTGCAAAAGCACGCTCGACCTCATACGGCTAACCGCACTATGTACCTCCTGCAGTAACTCGGCTGGCAGGTACTGCCACATCCACATTACAGCCCAGACCTGGCTTCTAGCGATTTTCACCTATTTGGAACCCAAAACGAATTCCTGAGAGATCAGTATTTCAGTACTGATGGCGAAGTGGATCAAACTGTCCTGGATTGGTTCAGAGATCACAAGCAAACCTTTCTGTGCCGAAGCTTTTCAAGCATTACTTAAACGCTGGAATAGTGTATAAACATACGTTGCAGGAGATTATATCGAACAATAAATGGCATTTTGACAACTTGAAATGTTGTTTTCTTTACCAAAAAAATCCTATTTGACTTGAATGTCCCTCGTACATTGGCACGCACACAACATCTTATCGAAGATGCAATTATGAAATAAAGAACCGAACAGCCAAGTCAAAATCAGTCTTCCAAAGATTGAGAGGAATATTGTTCAAAAAAAAAACCTTGTCACTAGAATTAAGGAAACGAATTCTGTAATGCTACGTAGAACCATTTCTTACATACGGCAGCGGGTCATGGACAATCAGCAGGATAGCAAAATAATCATTGTCGGCAACGGAAGACTGATATTTTTACAGAAGAATATTCAGAATTCCACGGACTGTAGAGAATTAATCACGTCCTCCTTAAAGGGGGCACAACGTATGACAACAATGAGTACGTTAGTCATTATTTTATCGGGAATGTCTTAAGAAAAGATGGACTGGAACACACGGCCACAAAGTGCAGAATCGCAGTAAAGAGGGACATAAAGAAGCAAAGAGAGAAAATATTGGACAGTTTGATAAAATGACATCTTGGGCGATCAATGTCAGAAACTGATAAAAGACTCGCGTGATACGAGGGGGAGAACCATAATGGTCAACGACAAGTGATAAGGCACATGATGATGATACCTGCAGCTTTCCGATTGAGGAACGTTTGATACTGGTTCAACTGTGCGTCAAATACACTTTATCTTGCTGGATTGTAGAGGACCACAGCCAAAACCAACATGAGAACTGTATACTACTTCTAGATGTTGACTAAAAGGCGATTATGGGGAAGCGGTGCGTTGCTATGTATTCATTCACTTGTCAGTCAGCGTTGCTATGTATTCATTCACTTGTCAGTCGGCGTTGCTATGTATTCATTCACTTGTCAGTCAGCGTTGCTATTATCTTTGTCGTCAAAATGATGTGCGACAATCAAAAGTCAGTTTTTTTTAGAAAGCTGGTAATGGTAATTTAAGATGACCTGACAATTTGATTGGCAGTGAAAGTAGTATTATAGCAATGTATTATATCCAATCATTAGTGGGAACACCTGGTTGACTATTTAACAGACAGTTCGAACTTACAAAAGGAACAAATTGGTTCCACCTTCCTTTAAGGTCATTTTTTCAGTTAGTGAGTACTAAAATTCATTAATGAGTCGTACTTCCCTTCTTGTTAAGCCTGTATCAGGGTCAGTCAATAAATCGTCTGGCTATTGCTTTTTGCAACATAAATGTCCCATTGATAACACATATTGAATTGTGTGCTTGTTCCAACACAGGTCATGTGAGAACCCACTTTAGTAGTGTGTAGGCTTGGTGAGGATTCATTAAGTAATCGATGTTAATATGAAACCGTCATCATAATGCTAAACTTTTCTTGTGTCTTTCATTCTCACTGCATCGACTATCTGAAAACCAGAATTAACAAACATGGTGTTAAACAAATCCACCCGGCAAGACCTGAATGTAGAGGAGAATTGGTTCATAAATGACGTAACGTCCCAAAAACTAAGGTTTTTTTTTGGACACAACAAAAGACACAACGGACTTGAGAAAGTGGTTATGTAAGGCATGTTATTAAAAAGAGAGACAAGGGCTGACTGAGAAGACGATGGAGTCAGGACATCAAGGAGACGGTGCATCTGACCATGGAGCAGACCGGGAAACTGACGAAAGAGAGAGTTTCCTAAAGACAGGCTGTCATGAGAGCGACTTTCTGCAAATAAAATGCTACATGACGATGGTAGTGTTAAACATTTTATTATGCATATTCTGAAATCGTAGATCCGAGTGGTTGAGTCTTTACACGTGTGTAAGAGTAATCAGTGTCCCCGGCACAATATTCTTTAAGACCTCACTTCAACGTTTGCACTCCTTGAAAACGAAAGCATAGCATCAGTTTGGACTACGAGGTCAGCACCGGCAATGTAGTTACAACGGTGGTATGGTTACTGAGGAGCCTCGCATTACACTGCAGCCATGAATAATTGTGTTCACAAAAGAACAAAAGAGCCACGACAACATAAATATGGCAACAGAGGAGCACATGATGGCAAAACTAACAATCAATGAAATGGAAGAGGCCATGAGAACATTAAAGAAAAGATGAGGTAACAAACGAAACGCTCATGGGGTTGGGCCAAACAGCAAAGAGGAAGTTACTATCAGTCCTGAACCAAAGCTAGAAAAGGGGAATTGTACCGAAGGCATGGAAAGACGCTGTACTTATACCAGTACCAAAGAAAGAAAAAGATAGAACAGATCCAAATGAATACAGGCCTATCAGTCTACTGAGCTGTGTAGGAAAACTGTTGGAGCGTATGATAAACACCAGACTGATGTGGCCTCTGGAAGAAAAACACATACTAATTCCACAGCAAGCAGGCTTTAGACAGCACAGATTCACTGAGGATTAGATCACTCTCATAGCCCAGGAAATAGAGGATGCTTACCAGGAGAAAAAACACACAGTATCGGTTTGGGTGGATTTAGAGAAGGCATTTGACAAGGTGGGGAAAGAAGGACTTAAAGTCAAGCTACTTAGAAGTGAAGTTTGTGAGAAAATGTACAAATGAATCAACCACGACCTCAAAAACTGAACAGCCAGAGTTCAAGTACAAGGGCAGATGAGCAAAAAGGTGACACTTGAGCAGGGAGTACCCCAAGGGGCAGTACTGTCACCCACACATTTCCTGGTGTATATAAACAACATCACAGATAATATACCAAGAAGAGTCCACAGCTCCATGTTTGCAGACGATCTGGCTATGTGGACCTCTAAAAAAAATCTCACCATACCAAGCAAACGGATGCAGCCGGCCCTAACATCGTTGGAGGAGTGGGCGAACTCATGGCTGGTCAAAATAAATGAGGAAAAAAACAATATGTACGATATTCTCGCTTTCAAACAAAATCTAGAACACCAAAATAAGTCTTAACGGCAAATACCTGCAGCCAAACGACAACCCAAACTACCTGGGAGTCACATTTGATCGGCGCATTGCGTGGAAAAGTCAGATCGTGAGAAACCGAATGAGAGCCAGATAAAGAATGGCAATCATGAGGTAAACTTGCTGGCACAAGCTGGGGAGCAGACGAAAGTATACTAAAAAAAACTGTACACTGGAAGAGTGAGACCAGTTCTCGAGTATGGCATTGCGGCATGGACAACAGCAGCTAATGCGAACTTTGTTAAAATTAGCAAACTCTAAAACCAAGCCATGAGAGTTATAACAGGAGGCATGAAGTCAACGACAATTGTAGAACTTAAAAACATTACAAATCTGCAATCCATGACCGACAGAAGAGACTGCAGAGCCCAGCACCAAGCAGAGAAACTCAGAAGACTGATAGACCATCCAATGCATCAGTGACTAAATAGATTTGAGAATGGGAAACTAAAGCGGAGAAACTTTGCAATAAATTTCAATAAATTGCAGGAATGTTGTACTGACGATTTTAACGTGTGGTACCGGGAAGATGACCGCTAAACATTTGCTGCAAAACTGCCCGACATACGAGGATCAGAGAAAGCACATGTGGTCATCACCAGTTCCAACACTAGACAAGCTATATGGCAGTGTCGACAGCCGCATGATGACAGCTGCTTTTTTCGGAAAATTACAGGTTGACGTCTGACAGCGTACGAAGAAGAAGTTCCCAATCAGTCCTGGACACCATGTTGGACATCATGTTTCCAATATGTCCTGGACACCAGGCTAGACATTATGTTTCCAATCTGTCCTGGACACCAAGTTAGACATTATGTTTCCAATCTGTCCTGGACACCATGTTAAACATCATGTTTCCAATCTGTCCTGGACACCATGTTAAACATCATGTTTCCAAACTTCAGTAACGTAAATTACCTTGCCAGTCCCTCTCAACATATCATCCCTATGGCATATTGTATGTTTCCAGAAGGTTTTTGGAAGGTCATCAGGTGATGGTCGTGTTGGTCCATAGTCGAATAACATTTCTAATCGTCACTGAACCCTAATCTCTTAAAGTTCTGAAGTTCTTCCTACATCGTTATACACGGAGTCCATTCAGTGACGTCAATGTTGCGTTAGGTAAATGGTGTCCAGGCGTACGTTCATCCCGCAGCTGGATTCAAGAGACATGCGTCAGTTAATTCCATTTGTCGATGCGAATTTTCCGAGACGATTGTGTAGGGGTGTGATGACTGTTAGACACTTCATCTAGAATTCAGTCTCGTGCACTGTATCTGGTATCCAAACATGGTATGGCTCTGATCGTTTACTTTTTTCTCTCTTTCAATTTCTGATGCAACACTTCTTCGTGTCTTAGGTGGTGTAACACTGATTATAGGGTACATTTGTGCAGTTGCAGTATTTTTTAGACCATGATACGAAAATATACAGGAATGCCTGCGTTTGACTGTGTCGGAGGATGGATTTTTTGCAAGGAAAAGAGTTTCTTTCAGAAAGACTGTAATGGGAGCGACGTTCTAAAAAGACAATCTACATGATGACGATTAGTAATAACTCAGGTTCAAATGTAGAAATACTGATGTTTCTTTGATTGTGTACAGTTCAAATGCCAGGAAACTGTTCAGTTCTAATCAGCTTATTAAAATTACATAATGTATTATTTCTTCTTCTTTTTCTTCTTCGTGCGATGTCAGACGTCAAACTGAATTTATTCGAAGAAAGCAGCTCTCATCCTGACGCTGTCGACACTGCCATGGAGCTTGCCTAGTGTTGCAACTGGTGATGGCCACATGTGATTTCTCTGGTCCTCGTATGTCGGGCAATTTTGCAGCAGATGTTCAGCGGTCATTTTTCCCTGTACTACAGGTGCATTCGTCAGTGCCACCTATCTTCAGTTTATTGAATAGGTGATACCTCAGTCTGTTGTGGCCTATGTGGAGTCTGAAGACGACGACCTGCTCTCTTCTATTCAGCTGGTAGTAGGCATCGTTTTTTGTGTAGCCAGTATGTTTTATTTTCCATTTGGCCATGTATCTGGCTCTAATAAACCTTTTTGACTCTGCGTAGGTCACACTAGAATCTGGTTGTAATAGTCTTGCACCTTCTTTTACCAGTCTGTCTGCCTCCTCGTTGCCTTGGATGTTACAGTGGGATGGAACCCACTGTACCACTACTCTTTGTGGTGCGAACTGCTAGCATAGTTGACAGAGTACTGCTCTTAAATCAACTACTTCAGTATTTTTCTGTCTTTTTAGTGCTGTAACCACGGCCAGGGTAATTCGTTTTTTCAATTGGTAGACGAGTTTTTTTTTTAAAGACGTAAAACAACAAATTAAATTCCTTTTAAATGTATATTTTAATATTAACTTTAACAGAAAAAAATTTTGCTTCCTCAAATTAACGACTGTTCATCGATCATCAATGGCCATATGTGATATTTTTAGAAATCGTATAACTGAGAGCATGAACACCAGTGTTGTTTGTCATCAGTCACAAAATGTATCTATAATCTACATTATTACCAATCACTTACAAGCAATATTGCGCAAACATTAACAATTCAGACACATCATATTTTAAAGATTTCTTCAAACAATCTGGTCCATTTCTGAAGAGTTGTTATCATATTTGTTTTCTTTTGAGGCTTTTACTACAGTGCTTTCGCATTGAGTCTATTCTTGATTGTTTGGAATTGTGTTACCTGAAATAAATATTAATATTATTCTTTTGTATGCTTAATTTTTCAAAACAAGTTCCATTGTTTCATGTGCTGGGAAAACAGACAAGACAAATTGTATATGGGATATTCTATATATAAGTGTCTGCTATTTTTTTGTAAGAAATATCAGGGACAAAAAATTCTGAAACATATCAATTAAGAAAAGCGCAGTCGAGACACTTGCAAGTTTAAATAGACCACACATCAAGGTTAGTGAGGATAAATGTTAAACATTGTCGTACTACACATGAATCTCCAAGACAGGCCAACAGTTCTTCTTGAACACGAAGACGAATGTCCCCCCATAACTTGTATCCAGTTAGAAGACATCTTGCACTTATTTTGTTCTTGTTCCTTTGCCATGAGGCATCGCAGGGAGGTTGGATGGGGACATTTTTTGGTGCCAATTGTGAGGCGTGTACTGTCTTGGTGTAAGTTAAGGAGTGTGTCAGAGATAACCTTCGATCCACCTACTTTGAGGTCGTCTCTTGCACGTAGACCGCAAAATTGCATATGATATGCTCTTGCCGCATGTTGGCCACAATGCACACTGAATACATGACAAAACCATTTGATTTTTTTGTCATTAATGTTGTTAATAACTGGCTTTTTTCACATTATGTACCCAAGCGTGGTGTTGCGGTTTTCGTCTCGAATAATCACTCTGGCTGCCCATCTCACACAGCACAATTCACAGCTCTGGGTCTTAATCTTATGTGTTTCTAGTTAGTACCAACATTGGCATTGGCAATACTATGTAGAAATAAACAGTGTATTTATCAGCCTCCTGTTAGTTAAAAGAAGAAGCACTCTATGATGTTTCAAAATCGGTGAAATTTGATAGTGGACACTGTTCGCATTCTGAATTATATATGCGATATCTCTGTCCACTCTGCCGTCATCAGCGAACATGCTACCCATGCATTTGAACTCCTGAACTTGTTTGCCAATTTTATCACTGCTGTGGAAACGTCTCGGTGCTTGCTCAAGCGACATCATCAATCTCGGTCGTGTCTGTGTTGACCTTCATGTCATATTCGTCATAAGTAGAATTACGATAGACCAGGTGACGGTTTGGGTGTGCTCCATTTTGTTAAAAGATCATGAGCTAACAATAGTTGATTTAGGTACTCGTTTTTGGGGTTAACTGACTGTAATTTTATCTCTAAACATTTTGAATGAAGGTAGAGAAAGAACACACTCTTGTCGTACACAACTCATCACTAGAAACCAGTTTGTCATACTGAGCAAAAAACGAATTATGTCAAGTAATTGACCCTCCACACCAAAATTTCTTCATTACATTCTATATCTTACATCTGTTTACACGGTGAAATGTCGTTTCTTGGTCAATGAAGGCAATATTATATTTAATTTTGAAACATAGATAATATCATAATAACAACAATTAACTGATGCTTGATAACAGTGGAAGAAGTAACATGATTCATTGTGTCTATTTTGACAATAATATTCAAATTAAAAGAAACACGTTTTATTTCCAATTAAATAAAAAACAATATATTAATCAAATTAAGATGTAATAAAGTAACTACGGCATTTTCTAAAGTTGTAAGTGGAGCGTGAAGAAAATATATTGCCGGGGTAACGCTTCTATATGGTTCAGCAGGGTAGTTTTTAAACTTAATCTTAGTTGACCTGTACTTCTACAGAGATGTCCTTGTCCAGGTCCCATCTCTGGTGTGAGTTGGATATAGCCGGGAGGAGGATTTCCTGTTTAGCGGGCCAGGGTCGAGCAGCGTATTACTCGGTTAAATTAACCACGCTCTGCGTTGGGGCAAGTGCCACCTGCATAGGGAGGTTAGCTTAACCGATGTGCGTGTCCATCTTAATATACTCAAACACTAGAGTAAAGTAGACCCGCAGTCTGTTACGCGCAATCTGTGCTGCTCTTTACAAACCACCTAGCCATGGTCGGTGTTAGGCCTTGCCGCACAGTCAGTCGCCTCTCACGACATAGTCTCTGTGTGGCAGTGGTGCTATTCTTATCTTTGTAATACACAAAGACACCGGCGGACCACTAGTGACATAATTTTTTCATTATTTATTGAAAATATTGCAGTGACAACTTTCTACCTTCATAATTGTTAAAGTGAACGTGAGAGTAAACCCCTTACTGAACCAAGATGTCCAGAAGATTAACTGTAAATTTCTGCCTAAATTGAAATAATATTATATCTTGTATTAAATATGTCTTTATTTTGAGGATCATCAACAACTGATATGGAAAGAGATTTCGTAATTATTTGGAAATTAGTAGCGTACGTATTTTTTTAAAAACAACTTGAAATCAGAACAAAATAAACCGTTGCGCCAAGTGTTTCGGTTCAGAAGAATAATAAACTTATATGTAATCAATAATTTTATCATTTCCGTGTCTTGATACCTATTTTAAAAGGATGTCATTTGATCAGCCTAACTTTAGTAGGACATCAATGTGCTCAAACACAAAGTAAGTGAATAGATTGTTCTGAGTAACGGTGTTCTCATGATTACGTGCATCTATCGTATTACCATCTTGTCTCGACATTTCCTCATATTTAGCCTTATATACGGAGTTATTTAGGTCCAATAATTTGCTCCAAGCTGCAAGAGCATCTGTCAAGTTATCTTGATGAGTCGCATTATCCCTCAAGAAATCCAGAAACACATATTTGAATTTCTGAGAAATAGGAAATTTATATGTAAGAAAACATACATTACGTAATATTAGACAAGAAGAATTATAATTTGTGGAGACGGTCACAACGCAATTTACACCACGCAGTTTGTGTGTGTGGCTAATGGGACATTTGGAGATTACGACATCTAATTTTCAGGTTGTGTTAATGTCCGATTCCAATTACAGCTACTCATTTTATGGAGGATCAAATACCGACATTCATGAAAGGTAGGTAGGTTGATATTCCTTACAGTTTTCAAGGACCAATCGCGCAAACCGCCTATGAGCATGATGATTGGTTGCATGCGATAAAAACGTTGTCTTTCCGAATTGACCTTACCAGACAGCGCGCTGAAGGTCGTGGAGGCAGGACTATGACGGAAGTGATCTCTTATCAAACGTTAGGTTTATGGTCTTCTTTAAGAGCTGGTGGGCGAGTTGATCCTCGGCAAGGCGGACCACATGTCAAAATAGGGCCAAACGACGACGACTTAGCAAAGCTAGTGAACTTCAAGACATGTCTGTTGTCTGAGTTCCTCGTTCGAGACCTGGTCATTCCAGTGGATCCTCAACAATCGTTTTTGGCTGCGCACGGGGAAAGCTTCCATTCGCTTCGGATCGACCTGCAGATTAATCCTGCTTTTAGAACCGTACATCAGAAAGGTCACGGCACATGCTGTCTCAATGATAATTCTTTAGTCGGCAGCCAGATCGACCAATCGAATTATGTCCGGGTAGCTTCGTGCTTTGGAGTTTTATTTAAATGCCCAAGTGGGAACGGCGTGGGTTAGTGGCTAAGTGACACGGCTCACAACCAGAAAGTGCTGGGTTCGATCCCCATTACAGCACCGGCCGTTACCCAAGGGAAGCAAACCCTTAGAAAATGCAGGAGGAAGCAGACCTTTACATGCTGAAGTTGGATGCACTGGGCCGACAAGCGCAAAATAAAAATCACAGTGCAACGCACACCACCTTGGGGATTAGAGAAATAAGACGAACCCAAAAAAAAAAATCAACAAAATTGTTGAAAAATGCCGAAGTAATTTAAATCTGGGATTGATGCTACCGGCAACAATTCTTGCTGTTGTAAGATTGAAGTCAAAGTTTTATATCTTGGCTTGCGTCCATCAGATGTGAAAGCCTACTATGGATGCAAGGTCTTCTAGCTGATTCAGTGATTTGATTAGTTTCTCATAGTTGGAACCGTGTATGACTCCGTCACTTGGGTAGTGGAAGTAGGTGACATCCAGTATTTCAATGGTATCTTCAGAGTTGTACATCTTCAACCGATCGATTGTGACTCTTATGGTGTACATCTACAACCAACTGATGGTGACTCTTATGTTGTACATCTTCAGCTGACAGATGGTGACTCTAAGGTTGTACATGTACAGCTGACTTGTGACGACTCTTATGTTGTACATCTA
Source organism: Ariolimax columbianus (assembly GCA_036924085.1). Classification (NCBI taxonomy): domain Eukaryota; kingdom Metazoa; phylum Mollusca; class Gastropoda; order Stylommatophora; family Arionidae; genus Ariolimax; species Ariolimax columbianus. The sequence goes on from JAVGWX010000009.1 coordinate 54,589,802, forward strand.
CAGCTGACGGATGGTGACTTTTATGGTGTACATCTACAGCTGCCTGATGGTGACTCTTATGGTGTACATTTACAGCTGACTGATGGTGACTCCTATGGTGTACATCTACAGCTGACTGATGGTGACTCTTATGGTGTACATCTACAGCTGACTTATGGTGACTCTTATGGTGTACATCTATAGCTGACTGATGGTGACTCCTGGAGTGTACATCTTCAGCTAACTGATGGTAACTCCTGGCGTGTACATATATACATGACTGATGGTGACTCTGGGGAGTTGAACATCTCTAGCTGACTGAGGGTGACTTTGGGGTTGTACATCTTCAGTTAATCGATTGTTTGTAACTCTCAGGTTGTGCATGTTCAGCTGACTGATGATGACTTTCTGGTTGCACAGCGCCAGCTGACTGATGGGGACCCATGAATTTTACATCTCTTGCTGACTGATACTGACTCTCAGATTGTACATCTCCAGCTGACTGATACTGACTCCTAGATTGTACATCTCCAGCTGACTGATTCTGATTCCAAGAGTGTACATCTCCAGCTGACTTATATTGACTCCTAGATTGTACATCTCCGACTAAGAGATGATCTAGTCTATCGCGCAACAAAGCAATGTCGTGGCGAGAACATATCCCTACCTGACACCGGATGATGCAAAGGATATGTCAGAGTAATGGTAACATAACGCGTACTCTAATTGAAAGGCAACCGTTACGATCCCATTTGGACAGCTTAAACAACATTTGGAAGTCTTCGCTGGGCAGCACAGACACTATCATGGGAATGAACAAGCGCTGTTTCCATGATGCGGTCGTGCATGGTCCGAGTATTTCAGAGTAACACGAAAAATACATCTCAAACTATTATCTTCCCACACAATATTTATATGAAATATTCCGAAAAAATGTTGGACCAAACACTATAAGCAACCAGAAGCTGCTTGCATCGATAAACCAAGAAGGCATGATCACAATAAAAGCAGCTGCAAGATTAAATTAAATCTTTCACGGCGTGGCCTAGTGGTTAAGTGGCACGGCTCACAACCAGAAGGTGCTGGGTTCGATCCCCAACACAGCATCGACCGTTACCCCGGGGAAGCAATCCCTTAGAAAATGAAATGCAGGAGGAAGCAGACCCTTGCGTAAAATGCATGCTGAAGTCGGATGCACTGGGCCGACATGCGCGAAATAAAAACCACAATGCAACGCACACCGCCTTGGGGATTAGAGAAATAAGGCGAACGTAAAAAAAAAAAATCGTTCACATCCCAAGAAAATCTGGTAAAATCACAAGAATGACCATGCTATTGATTCGAAAAAGAGAAAGAAAGATCGATTGAACTTAAAGAAAACAAAAAAAAACGATAATTGATAGTATCTTTATCCCAACCCTGTGCTGCCAGTACTAGACATGGGCATTGAGTAAGGCACAGGAACGAAAGCTAGCCACCTGTGAAATGTGGTGCCTACAAATTGTCACGAACAACACCACACAACAAATAATAACACATATGAGCATTTCGGAAAACGTTGGAATAAATCCCTGCGTACGGTACATCGAGCAGCAGAGAATAAATTGGTTTCGCCACATTGTGAGAATACAACCAGACCACATTGCTCGTGTAACCTACTACAGGAGAACATCAGGAAGGAGAGCGAGAGGTAGACTGAGGAAAAAGTGGATAGATAGCGTAAACGATGCCTAACGTAAATCGGGGACAAATGTTACTCGGGCCACGAGAGAGCCGAAAGACATTTACATACCACGACAATGGTCTACAGCCCGGTAGATGGTGAGACGACAAAATTCAAACAAAAAGCAAGAAGAATACTGAAGACAAGTGGACGAACAACCGTTGAGATAGAAATGGAAGCCATAAAACAGAATTGGAGCACTGCAGAAGTGATGGCTTCTTCTTGGGTGAAATGTTGAGGGCCTTAAAGACGCATCTGCATATGATAGTCACTGATTGTTTAAACTTGTTAATTGGAAATATTTATGGCTTACTTGCATACATACATACATACACACATACATACATACATGCATACATACATACATGCATACATACATACATACACACATACATACACACATACATACATACATACATACATACATACATACATGCATACATACATACATACATACATACATGCATACACACATACATACATACATGCATACATGCATACATACATACACACATACATACATACATACACACATACATACATACATACATACATACATACATACATACATACATACATACATACATACATACACACATACATACATACATACATACACACATACATACATACACACATACATACATACATACATACATACATACATACATACATACATACATACATACATACATACATACACACATACATACATACATACATGCACACATACATACATACATACATACATACACACATACATACATACACACATACATACATACATACATACATACATACATACATACATACACACATACATACATACATACATACACACATACATACATACATACATACATATTTTCATATATAGCAGCATAATAGCCCTTTAGCATTTGTTGTTTTCTTTCTCCTTGTGGCTTTGTCTTTTCACTTCTCTGTGTTTCAAGGTTTTCTCTACACTGAGTGTGAAATGGCCATGTATGTACATCTCCACTTAAATCGGTCTGCAGCTTCGTCTTCCCAGGATGTCAGAATCTGACCCACCTTCGTATCACACTTACACCTCTTTGAACCTCTTTGAACTTCAACTGAGGACGGCCGACTGTTCACTTGTCATCGCCAACTGTCCTTTGAGGATATCTTTTGGAAAGTGACGATATTCCATGCGATGAACATGACCAAGCCGTTGTAGCCTTCGCTGCCAAAGGAGAGTGTACATGCTTGGGAGACTGGTGCCGGAATGCTTATCTTGATCTGTCACTCTGTACATCTATGTAATTACATGAATGGATCGCAAGCGTTGTAGGAGAAGCGTTATCTGTCCAAGGTTAAACAGCCACTCATCCGAATTAGTGTGAAGGTAGATGCCTTCATTTGTGCTACCGCATGTGGGCTTCAGTAACAGAGCAGCATACATACATTCGCACGCACGCACGCTAGCAAACAAAACCCGCCCTAAAAAACCCACCCACGCATGTACGAACGCGTGCTCGTACACACATATTGGCAGGGAGAGTGACATTGCTATGACATACTACAAGAATGTCTCTAGGCCTACATGTTACCCCAATACTATGATCATAGCTAGCAGTTAAAGACGACGAAATATGGATTGATGAATGGAAAGAAACGTTACAGAGGCATGGACTGAACATAATTTGTCCCTACATCGTTTGACTAAATAAATATGATCCATGTAATAATGAGAGGATAGATAATATGCCATTAGCGGTGAAAACGGTTATGCAATAATTCAGACGATACTATTTACATCGTACAAATGATGAATAAGACAGCATTCATGATATCAATATGTGGTGGTTATATATTACTTCCATGTCATCCATTGTAACTCCACGGTTGTAATGCACGGGAACGCGTTTTTCAATTAGCGCAACCAATGTGGGGAAATCATCCAAGTTATCCAAGTATGATGTTAGGACTGTAAAAACCAAGATGCCCTGAGCCTGAATAGCCAAAATAGTATTCTCCTCGTCACCTTGCTTGCTCATGATATCTAGAAAGTACTTCTTCATGTAAGGATATTTCTCGAACAGTCTAAATAAGGAGAGAAGAATTTGGAGTATTATACATTTTTTACTTCAAATTTATAACCAAAAGAACAGTAGCTCAGATCATGATGATTACAATTTAGTTGAACAAAATAAGGGTAGTAGAGCGTTTGTAGTTACATCAACTTAATTAGGCCCGGTTCGAGGACTCGACAAAGAACAATCGATTAAACAAATGAAAATTAGTTTAAACATGTCACACATTCAATCCAACAATATTTCTTGACTACCGATTGCAGTAATAGCTCAATGTCTTTGCAAACAGAGGTTATAAAACTAGTATCGATTGTTGAGTACATGTGTTGTTTGTCAGTTGTTTAGTACGTGTGTTGATTGTCAGTTGTTTGGTACGTGTGCTAAATGTCAGTTTTGGGTACGTGTGTTGAATGCAAGTTGTTGGTTATCTGTGTTGAATGTCAGTTGTTGGGTACGTGTATTGAGTGTCAGCTGTTCGGTACGTGTGCTGATTGTCAGTTGTTGGGTATGTGTTTAATATCTGTTGTTGAGTACGTGTACTGATTGTCGGTTATTGAGTCAGTGTTTTCATTGTCGGTTGTTGAGTACGTGTGTTGGATGTCGGATTTTGGGTCAGTATGTTTTTATCGGTTGTTGGGTACGTGTTGATTGTCGGTTGTTGAGTACGTGTGTTGATTGTCGGTAGATGAATACGTGTATTGATTGTATTGTCAGATGATGAATACGTGTGTTGATTGTCGATTGATGAATACGTGTGTTCCTTGTCGGTTGTTGAGTACGTGTGTTGGATGTCGGATATTGGGTCAGTATGTTTATTGTCGGTTGTTGGGTACGTGTTGATTGTCGGTTGTTGAGTACGGGTGTTGATTGTCGGTTGTTGAGTATGTGTGTTCATTGTCGGTTGTTAAGTACGTGTGTTGATTGTCGGTTGTATAAAACATGTCTTAATTGTTGCTTGTGGAGTACCTGTGTGGATTGTCGTTTATCGAGAACGTGTGTTGATTGTCGTTTGTTGAGTATATATGTATATTGTCGGTTGTTAAGTACGTGTATTGATTGTCGGTTATTGAGTCCTTGTTTTTATTGTTGGTTCTTGAGTACGTGTGTGGACTGTCGGTTATTGAATCTGTGTTTTTATTGTCGGTTGTTGAGTCTGTGTTATGATTGTCGGTTGTTGAGTACGTTTGTTGATTGTCGGTTGTTGAGTGCGTGTATTGATTGTCGGTTGTTGAGTCTGTGTTTTGATTGTCGGTTGTTGATTATGTGTGTTGATTGTCGGTTGTTTAGTACGTGTGTCTATTACCGGTTGTTAAGTCAGTATGTTGATCGTGGTTATTGAGTACGTGTGTTGATTGTCGGTTGTTCAGCACGTGTGTTGAATGTTCCGGGTAGCCGGCGCGTTTACTTTGAAAACATTAGTGTGTTCAAAGCAGGCCTTGGCTGCCTGAATAATGGTGCATGGAATAATGGAATAGGACCTCGGTTCTATTGTGTTGGTTTTCGGAACTGGAGGTAATGATTAACAGGGACAAACGACGGCATTCGTATTGCGGCGTTAGAGGTGAAATTCTTGAATCGCCGCAAGACGAGCTACTGCGAAAGCATTTGTCAAGAATGTTTTCATTAATCAAGAACGAAAGTCAGAGGCGCGAAGACGATCAGATACCGTCGTAGTTCTGACCATAAACGATGCCGACTAGCGATCCGCAGGAGTTGCTTCGATGATTCGGTGGGCAGCTTCCCGGCCCGGAAACCAAAGTATTTGGGTTCCAGGGGAAGTATGGTTGAAAAGCTGAAACTTAAAGGAATTGACGGAAGGGCACCACTAGGAGTGGAGCCTGCGGCTTAATTTGACTCAACACGCCAAGATTGTAAGAATTGACAGGCCGAGAGAACTTTCGTTGGGTCTAATAGAGAACGTGTGCTGGAATTAGACCCTCGGAAATCTGGAGCTAGTCTCTCGGTAGCTCGATCGGCTCGCATCCTGTGTTCGTTAAAGAAATTGACGGAAGGGCACCACCAGGAGTGGAGCCTGCGGCTAAATTGATTCAACACGCCAACACTGTAATGACTGACAGGCTGAGAGCATTATCGTTGGGTCTAATCGGGAACGTGTACTAGAATTAGACCCTCTGAAGACAGGCCAGATTTACCCTACAAATGACAGGGCGTTGCTACGGTAATCCTGCTCAATCCGAGAGGAATCGCAGATCTCAGACACTTGGTCCACGGGGCTGGCTGATAAGCTAATGGTGCGAGGCTACCATATAAGGAATTACGACCAAACGCTTCTAAGGGGAAATCCCGCCATGAATTGCAGCACCCCTGCGATGGGAGGCAACGATATGGCTGGGAGCTGGGGCTCGCGCCTCAGCCCGACCCGGTCGAGTCACAGAAATAGGTCTCTTCCGTCCCACCGATCAAATCGGGCAGGGAGCTGCTCGATATTCACCCCATACGGCGTTGAGTTGTGAAACCACTAGTAGAAGACTTAGTTCTCAGTCGGGGTGTCGTTAGCAGTAGAATAGCCACCTCACTGCGACCTGTTGAGCCTCAACCCTTGATCATGAGATATGCCCGCACACCAGGTGAACAACATCTTCGTACCATGACCAGGCTTGTCCCCTGGTTAAATGCACTCCTGCCTCGCTCTTTACCTCTGTTTGCTATCAGTCATCCCAATGGACGCAGAAGAGATGCAGGCCAGAGGACATTGCACCTCTGCCCTATTGTGAAAACCTCCCAGGTGGCGGGGAATGCTAGGCGCACTATCACTGCAAAGAAGCCGAGAAAATAAAGGGAGCAAAGAGATACCCCACTCACATGCATTGGCTACGTGACGATCCTGGGACACAGACACACTGGACTGCCTCTCTTCCGGGATAGTACAAACTAGTACATAGTCCAACATATCATATAATCACTACACCCTATATATACGAGTGGTGAAGACTCGATAGTCCTATAAGACAACTTCCCTAAGAGAGACAACTCGGACCACAAACAACTGCTGCCTTGCAGATAGGCTGGGGACAGCAAAAGGCTAAGGAGGGCATCCCTACAGAAACGCCTGTTGAAATCGGATTCACTGGGCCACAGGCTTAACGAAACAATGCAACGTATATCGCTGTATGATGACGGTACAAACTAACAGAAAAAAGTGTGGCGCTCATCCTGTGGAGTCCCGCCAGGCAGCAAGAGTGCGGGGCCTCACGCCTCGAAGGGGTCCACCCAATGCTAATGGTGGTCAGCCACCCATGTGCTGTGGAGTCAAGGCACAAGGTGATGGGGCAAAAACTATTTACCAAAAACACAAGACCCTCAGAATACTACAGTGGAATGCGGAGGGAGTCATTAACAAAAAGCTTTCCCTAACACATCACATGCATGAAGGTAAGATTGACGTGGCATGTATCCAAGAAACGCACTGCAACAACAACCACAAATTTTTCAATTAGAGGATACCAGACCTTCCGTCTTGATAGAGAATGTCACAAAGGAGGGGTTCTGATACTGACACGTAATTGCATACCGAGAAGCGCGGTAGCTGTCAACCACACCGGGCAAGCAGAAATTGTAGGAGTCAAAATAATGACACAAGAAACGAAGATCCGCATCTTCAACCCGTATGGCCCATCAAACAAAGACCTGTCGCTCTCGAGTATGGAAATCAAGGACTCCAGCTGCCTAGTAGTTGGAGACTTCAACAGTCACTCGGAGAGATGGAGATATTCGGACACAGACAACAGAGGTGATGAAGTGGAAGACAGGGAGATAGACACAAATCTCTTTCTTATCAATAGGCCGGAGGACAGCTCTAGCTTCTATTCTAGAACATGGCATACCATTTCTACTCCAGACTTGGCCTTTTCCACGGTGGATTTTCACCACAAAATAGACCGCCAGGTGCTAAACCAATTGGCAGGTAGCGACCACAGGCCAATTAGGCTAGAAGCTGACATGGAAGTAGGCCCACAGGAAATAAAAACGCTCCCACGTTGGAATTATAAACGAGCCGACTGGGACAGATTTGCAATTCTGACAGATGGGCTGTGTGAAACCATCAACACACGGAATAACAATATGAAACCCATGGTGGAAAGCCTAAGCAAAGCAATAATGCAAGCAGCCACCGAAAAAATCCCAAGAGGGGCAAGAAAAAACTACAAGCCATATTGGAATGATGAATTGCAGAAAGCGGAAGACGGTCTCAAGTGCTAGGAACACGGTAGAGAGAGACCAATCTATGGAAGCAAATATCGCCCTCAAAGCCATCACAGCGAAATACAAAAGAACACTAAACTAAATAACAAGAGACAGATGGAAAAATAAAACAGAAAGCCTCAATTTAGATAAAGAAGGGAACAAACTATGGAAGTTAGTCAGAGCCATGAAGGACGAAACTCCATCAAACAAACAAATTACCATCAAGCAGGGCGAAAACATGCTCACAGGAAAAAATGCAGCAAACGCCTTTATAGAACATTATGCCAGAGCAAACCACATTGATGTCCCTACAGATATGCATACGTACATTAGTGAAGAACTAAAGAGCCACGACAACATCAATACGCATCAGAGGAGCACATGATGGCAAAACTAACAATGATTGAAATGGAAGAGGCCATGAGAACTTTAAAGAAAAAGAAATCGCCCGGAAACGATGGGGTAACAAACGAAATGCTGATGCGGCAGGGCCAAACAGCAAAGAAAAGGGGAATTGTATCGCAGGCATGGAAAGATGCTGTAATTATACCGGTACCAAAAAAAGAAAAAGATAGAGCAGATCCAAATGGATACAGACCTATCAGTCTACTGAGCTGTGTAGGCAAACTGATGGAGCCTATGATAAACACCAGACTATGTGGCATCTGGAAGAAAAACACATAATAATTCCACAGCAAGCAGGCTTTAGACAGCACAGATCCACTGAGGACCAGATCACTCTCATAGCCCAGGAAATGGAGGATGCTTACCAGGAGAAAAAGCATGTAGTAGCGGTTTGGGTGGATTTAGAGAAGGCATTTGACAAGGTGTGGAAAGAGGCACTTAAACACACGCTAAGAAGAAGTGAAGTTTGTGAAAAAATGTACAGATAGATCAGCCACTACCTCGAAAACAGAACAGCCAGAGTTCAAGTACAAAAGCAGATGAGCAAAAATGTGACACTTGAGCAGGGAGTACCCCAAGGGGGAGTACTGTCAACCACACTTTTCCTTGTGTATATAAACAACATCACAGAGAATATACCAAGAAGAGTCCACAGCTCCATGTTTGCAGACGATCTGGCAATGTGGACCTCTGAAAAAAAATCTCACCATAGCAAGAAATCGGATGCAGCAGGCCCTAACATCGCTGGAGGAGTCGGCGAACTAATGGCTGGTCAAAATAAATGAGGAAATAACAACATGTACGATATTCTCGCTTTCAAACAAACCCCATAACACCAAAATAAGTCTTAACGGCAAATATCTGCGGCCAAACGACAACCCAAACTACCTCGGAGTCACATTTGATCGGCGCATGACATGGAAAAAACAGATCGAGAGAAACCGAATGAGAGCCAGAGAAAGAATGGCAATCATGAGGAAACTTGCTGGCACAAGCTGGGTAGCAAACGAAAGCATACTAAAGAAACTGTACACTAGAAGAGAGAGACCAGTTCTCGAGTATGGCATTGCGGCATGGACAACAGCAGCAAAGGCGAACTTTGGCAAAATTAGCAAACTCCAAAACCAAGCCATGAGAGTTAAAACAGGAGGAATGAAGTCAACGCCAATTGTAGAACTTGAAAAGATTTTAAATCTGCAACCCATGACAGAAGAGACTGCAGAGTCCAGCAGCAAGCAGAGAAACCCAGAAGACTGACAGACCATCCAATGCACAAGAGACTAAATAGATTTGGAAATGGGAAACTAAAGTGGAGAAACTTTGCAGAAATAGTCAAAGCAAAGATGAACGAAGACCCTATAAACACATTAACAACACCAAAGCCCATCCTTACTGTACGAAAACCTACCTGGAAGCAGTATATATTTCCGGAGATGGCAGACAATATACCAGGTATTGGAAATAAAAACAGCCAGACTGACACAGAAAGAAGAGACATAACCCTGAGGTACATAACGAAAAACTACCCAAGCATGGACTGGACCCATGCATACACCGACGGTTCTGTAACAAACACTACACAGAATGGAAGGGCAGGAGTATTCCTGAGCCTACCAAATGGTAGAAAAATAACACTGTCATTGGCAACTGGAAAATACTGAAGCAATTTCAGAGCAGAGGCAGAGGCACTGAGGGCTGCAGTAGAAGCAATGCTGAAAGGCAAAAAAAAATGAAAGCCATATAGTCCTGTTTACAGATGCTCTGGCCGTAGTCACAGCACTAAAAAGCCAGAAAGAAACTGAACTTAATGATTTAAGAGCAGTGCTCTGTCAACTATGCCAACCAGCAGACCGCACCAAAAAAAGTAGTGGTACAGTAGGTCCATCCCATTTTAACATTGAAGGCAACGAATAGGCAGACAGACTGGCAAAAGAAGGTGCAAAACTACCACAACCAGATTCTAGTGTGACCTACGAAGAGTCCAAAAGGCTTATACGAGCCAGATACATGGCCAAATGGGAAACAGAACATACTGGCTACACAAAAAACGATGCCTATTACCAATTGAACAGAAGAGAGCAGGTCGTGGTCTTCAGACTCCACAAAGGCTGAGATGGGAGGCTACGACATGGCTGGGGCTTGTGTCCCGGCCAGATCGAGCCGCAGGAATGCGCCTGGTTTAATTCACTCCTTCCTCGCTCTTTGCATCTGTCTGCTATCAGTCATTCCAATGGACGCAGAAGAGATGCAGTCCAGCGGACATTGCACCTCCTGTCCTATGGTGACATGCTCCCGGGTGGCGGGGAATGCTAGGCGTACCATGACTGCAGATGAGCCGAGAAAATAGAGCGAGCAAAAAGATACCTCACTCATATGCATTTGCTACGTTTCTGGCAGGACGTGACGATCCTGGGAAAATGTCACACTGGACTGCGTCTCTTCCGGGATAGTACAAACTAGTACATAGTCCATCATATCATTGCCAAACGCTATACACACGAGTAGGGAAGACTCGATAGTCCTGCAAGACAACTTCCCAAGAGAGACAACTCTGACCAAAAACAACTGCTGCCTTGCAATCAGGCTGGGGATAGCCAAAGGGTAAGGAGGGCAACCCTACAGAAACGCCTGTTGAAATCGGATGCACTGAGCCACTGGCTAACAAATTAAATCAGTGCAACGTAAATATCGCTGTAAACAGCGTACGATGAAGAAGAAGAAGAAGACTCCACAAAGGCCACAACAGACTGAGGTACCACCTATTCAATAAACTGAAGATAGGTGGCACTGATGAATGCAGTTGTGGTACCGGAAAAATGACCGCTGAACATTTGCTGCAAAACTGCCCGAAATACGAGGACCAGAGAAAGCACATGTGGCCATCACCAGTACCAACACTAGAGAAGCTCTATGGCAGTGTCGACAGCCTCAGGATGACCGCTGCTTTTTCGAAAAAATACAGGTTGACGTCTGACAGCGTACGAAGAAGAACAAGAAGAATGTCGGTTGTTGAGTGCGTGAGTGGATTGTTGATTGATGAATAGATCTTGATATGTGATTGCTTATTACGCTTGTTTATTAAATGGCTGGGGATTAAACGTTTCCATTTTATAGACATTTTTTGTTGTTTTTTTTGTTGTTTTGCGTTCGCCTTATCTCTATTCCCCAAGACCGTGTGCGTTGCACTATGTTTTTATTATGCGCCTGTGCATCCGACTGTTTACTCTTGATTTTTTTAAAGATCAGCTTCCCCGGGGTAACGGTCGGTGATCTGGTGGAGACCGAACCCAGCACGTTTAGGTTATGAGCCGTGCCATTTAACCACTAGCCGTCCCCTCTGGTTTTTTATTAAATGTGTCTATTTAATGGATGTTGATTACGCGTGTCTATTTAATGGTTGTTGATTACGCGTGTCTATTTAATAGTTGTTGATTACGCGTGTCTATTTAATGGCTGTTGATTATGCGTGTCTATTTAATGGTTGTTGATTACGCGTGTCTATTTTACGGATGGTGATTACATGTGGTGATTTATTGTTTTTTAGTACATTTAAATATTTTTGGTTAGATGTATCTTTTTTTCGTTGAGTGTATTTGTTCATTTAGTGCTATTGAATTGATTATGAGTACTGAGTACATAAGATGATTATTGAGTTAATTTGGTTTGTGAGTAAACGTGTCGCGCGTTTGATTTTCAATACATGTCGGTTTTTAGTAATTGTGTCAGTTGTTGACTATATGAGTTGGTCGTTGACTACATAAGTCGGTTGTTGACTTCATGAGTCGGTCGTTGACTACATGGGTCGGTCGTTGACTACATGAGTTGGTTGTTGACTACATGAGTCGGTTGTTGACTACATGAATCGGTCGTTGACTACATGAGTCGGTCGTTGACTACATGAGTCGGTCGTTGACAACATGAGTCCGTTGTTGACTACATGAGTCGGTTGTTGACTACATGAATCGGTCGTTGACTACATGAGTCGGTCGTTGACTACATGAGTCGGTCGTTGACAACATGAGTCCGTTGTTGACTACATGAGTCGGTCGTTGACTACATGAGTCGGTCGTTGACTACATGAGTCGGTTGTTGACGACATGAGTCGGTCGTTGACTACATGAGTCGGTTGTTGACTACATGAGTCGGTCGTTGACTACATGAGTCGGTCGTTGACTACATGAGTCGGTCGTTGACTACATGAGTCGGTCGTTGACTACATGAGTCGGTCGTTGACTACATGAGTCGGTCGTTGACTACATGAGTCGGTCGTTGACTACATGAGTCGGTCGTTGACTACATGAGTCGGTCGTTTACTACACGAGTCGGTCGTTTACTACATGAGTCGGTCGTTGACTACATGAGTCTTTTTATGAGTGCGAGTGCATAAGTTGGTTGTTGACTGCATGAGTGGGTTGATGAGTTCATGTGTCGGTTGTTGACTGCATGAGTGGGTTGATGAGTTCATGTGTCGGTTGTTGACTGCATGAGTGGGTTGATGAGTTCATGTGTCGGTTGTTGACTGCATGAGTGGGTTGACGAGTTCATGTGTCGGTTGTTGACTGCATGAGTGGGTTGATGAGTTCATGTGTCGGTTGTTGACTGCATGAGTGGGTTGATGAGTTCATGTGTCGGTTGTTGACTGCATGAGTGGGTTGATGAGTTCATGTGTCGGTTGTTGACTGCATGAGTGGGGTGATGAGTTCATGTGTCGGTTGTTGACTGCATGAGTGGGTTGATGAGTTCATGTGTCGGTTGTTGACTGCATGAGTGGGTTGATGAGTTCATGTGTCGGTTGTTGACTGCATGAGTGGGTTGATGAGTTCATGTGTCGGTTGTTGACTGCATGAGTGGGTTGATGAGTTCATGTGTCGGTTGTTGACTGCATGAGTGGGTTGATGAGTTCATGTGTCGGTTGTTGACTGCATGAGTGGGTTGATGAGTTCATGTGTCGGTTGTTGACTGCATGAGTGGGTTGATGAGTTCATGTGTCGGTTGTTGACTGCATGAGTGGGTTGATGAGTTCATTTGTCGGTTGTTGACTGCATGAGTGGGTTGATGAGTTCATGTGTCGGTTGTTGACTGCATGAGTGGGTTGATGAGTTCATGTGTCGGTTGTTGACTGCATGAGTGGGTTGATGAGTTCATGTGTCGGTCGTTGACTGCATGAGTGGGTTGATGAGTTCATGTGTCGGTTGTTGACTGCATGAGTCGGGTGATAGATTCATGTCGGTGGTTATTGACTGCATGAGTCGGTTTAAGAGTATGTGTTTTGGTTGTTGACTGCATGAGTCGGTTTAAGAGTATATGTTTTGGTTGTTGACTGCATGAGTCGGTTTAAGAGTATGTGTTTTGGTTGTTGACTGCATGAGTCGGTTTAAGAGTAAGTGTTTTGGTTGTTGACTGCATGAGTCGGTTTAAGAGTATATGTTTTGGTTGTTGACTAGATAATTCGTTTTAGGAGTACACATGTTGGTTGTTGACTGCATGAGTCGTTTGAGTAAATGTGTCGGTTTTTGACTGCATTAATCGGTTGAGAGGTGCAAGTTTTAGTTGTTGAATATATGAGTCAGTTGAAGATTGCATGTTTCGGTTGTTGAATATATGAGTCAGTTGAAGATTGCATGTTTCGGTTGGTGAATGCATGAGTCCGTTAAGTAATGCATATGACTGTTGTTGATTGCATTAGTCCGTTGAGGAGTACACATATCGGTTATTGAAATACATGAGTCGGTTGAGGAGTACATCGGTCAGTTGTTGACTGCAGGAATTGGCTTAGAAGTATATAAGTTGGTTGTTGACTGCATGAGTTGGTTTAGGAGTACATATGTCAGATGTTGACTGCATGAGTTGGTAGAGGAGTACATGCGTCGGTTCTTGACTGCATGAGTCGGTTAAGAAATGCATGTGTTTGTTGTGGACTGCATGAGTTAGTTAAGGAGTACATATGTCGGATGTTGACTACATGAGTCGGTTGAGGAACACATATGACGTTTGTTGATTGCATGAGTCGTTTGATGAATACAAATGTTGAATGTTGAGTGTATGTATTGGTTGTTCGATGTTGAGTCTACGTGACGGGTGTGACATTTTAACACAAATGTTGATTGTTTGATAGTTTAATGCATGTTATAGATATTGAATAGTTAATACAAAAATCGTTTATGTGTTCATGTTAAATATTTCTGCTGTTGGTTGTAGAAAACGTGTTTTTATTTTCGAGTATAAATGAATATCAACAATTAACTCAATACATATACTAAACTAGCGACATTCAATACATATACTAAACTAGCGACAATCAATACAAATACTAAACTAGCGACAATCAATCCATAAACTAAACCAGCGACATTTAATACATTTACTAAACTAGCGACATTCAATACATATACTAAACTAGCGACATTCAAAACATATACTAAACTAGTGACAATCAATGCAAATACTAAACTAGCGACAACCATTACATATACTAAACTTGCGACAATCAATCCATATACTAAACCAGCGACATTTAATACATTTAGTACACTAACGACAATCAATACATATAATGAACTAGCGACAATCAATACATATACTGAACTAGAGACAATCAATACATTTACTGAACTAGTGGCAATCAAAACTGACAGTCAACGTGGTATCCGTCCATCCAATGTGATGAAGATCACTCACTTTGTTCAGCCGTGTGGACAGTCTTTTCTCTTGATGTGTCGGCTGAAATGGGTGACTTGCGCGGTGATTTGGGTTAAAGTAAGAGTGCACGGTGCCATCTGTCAACCCCACTTTCTCGTTCTGTGCTATCTTTTGCCAGTGGCAAGGCATAATCGGGACGACTGAAGATAGCACTGGATGCCGATTTTTCCTGAGGGTTTAATCCCGAAGCCTTTCCCATAACCGCAAGAGGTCTCAGGGTAATCACTCAGTGTGATGGGAACCTCTCCCGGACGACGTGTTTTAGTACATTATAGTATTGTGTCTACAATTC
Organism: Ariolimax columbianus; assembly: GCA_036924085.1. Lineage (NCBI taxonomy): Eukaryota > Metazoa > Mollusca > Gastropoda > Stylommatophora > Arionidae > Ariolimax > Ariolimax columbianus. The sequence continues at coordinate 54,605,160 of JAVGWX010000009.1, forward strand.
GCAGTCACACCAAAAACCGATACGTTCTGCGGCTAAGGCGAGACGCAATCTCGTGAAATTCAGCCGTGTGCACCAGACCGTGAAAATATAACACATGTTTGACAATCAACATATGATTGGTACAAACAACACACTTCATGTGTACTGAATAACCACCAATCAACACATGTCAGATATAAACGACAATCCACACAGGTACTCAGCAAATGACAATCCACGCAGGTACTCAACAAGCAAAAATTAAGACATGTTTTATATAACCAACAAACAACACACGTACTCAACAACCAACAATCCACACAAGTACTCAACAAACGACAACCCACACATGTACTCACAAAGGGCAATCCACACTGGTACCCAACAAACGACAATCCACACAGGTACCCAACAAACGACAATCCACACAGGTACTCAACAAACGACAATTCACACAGGTACTCAACAAAAGACAATCCACACAAGTACTCAACAAACGACAATTCACACAGGTACTCAACAAAATACAATCCACACAGGTACTCAACAAACGACAATTCACACAGGTACTCAACAAAAGACAATCCACACAGGTACTCAACAAACAACAATCCGGACAGGTACTCTACAGAATACATTCCACACAGGTACTCAACAAACGACAATCCACACAGGTACTCAGCAAACGACAATTCACACAGGTACTCAACAGACGACAATCCACACATGTTCTCAACAAACGACAATCCACACAGGTACTCAACAAGCAACAATGAAGACATGTCTGATACAACCGACAATCAACACACGTACTCAACAACCGACAATCAATACACGTATTCATCAATCGACAATCGACACACGCATTCATAGCCAATAATCAACACACGTATTCCTCAACTGACAATCAATACACGTATTCATCAGCCGACAATGAACACACGTACTCAAGAACCGACAATCAACACACGTACTGAACAACCGACAATCAACACATGTACTCAACAACCGACAATCAATACAAGTATTCATCAGCCAAAAATGAACACACGTACTCAACAACGGACAATCAACACACGTATTCATCAACCGACAATCAACACACGTATTAATCAACCGACAATCGACACACGACAACTAACGCCCGTCTCTGGGTGCACACAATAACAAGGTTACTCATAGTGTGCATTCAAGAACAAAAACAACTTCGAAAAATGTTATTTGCTAATAATTTCTCACAGTATTCCTGCATATTTGGGTTGTATAATTAATAGAAAGCAAAACTACATATGGACCTTCACAGTACATGATAGAAATCGTTGGAGACAAAGTTGAGATCCACAACGTCACAATGGGGAGGAAGACTAACGTCTTGTCAGGCAAAATATACTGATTGTACTTATTAGTCAGTCAGGTAAAATATACTGATTAGACATATTGGTCATTCAGGTAAAATATACTGATTAGACATATTGGTCATTCAGGTAAAATATAATGATTAGACATATTGGTCATTCAGGTAAAATATACTGATTAGACATATTGGTCATTCAGGCAAAATATACTGATTAAACATATTGGTCATTCAGGTAAAATATACTGATTAGACATATTGGTCATTCGGATAAAATATACTGATTAGACATATTGGTCATTCAGGCAAAATATACTGATTATACATATTAGTCAGTCGTGCAAAATATACTGATTAGACATATAAGTCAATTAGGCAAAATATACTGATTATACATATTAGTCAGTCGTGCAAAATATACTGATTAGACATATAAGTCAATTAGGCAAAATATACTGCCCAAGTCAGTCGCCTCGGCTTTCCCGTCGCTCTTCCTGGAAACCGGTTATTGTCGTGGCAAAATCGCTAACAGGCTGAAGGATCGACGTGATCCTCGAATAGTGAGCGACTCGCAGATGAACCCAAGCATAGCACAACCGATTGGAGGACTCCGAATCATTTACATCAGCATGTTCGGGATGTTAGGAAAGCTACGAAAACCCGTCACTTAACGTCCTTTTCAGGACCACAAAATATTGACCCAACTCATTGTGGGCATGACAAACAACAGAGCTACAATATCTGCTGAAACGAGGCATCAATTAATCTAGTAAGGAAGGATTAATTTCATATCGACAACTTCATTTATATTAAATGATAAAATTACCATTCTGAAAACAATACTTAATTATCGTAGACTGTTTCATGGATAAACTGACAACACTTACTTACGCATTGTATAACAGTTCTCCATTCTTCTTCATTAAGGATTTATTCCCAACTGAATTCCACAAATGTTTAATGAGCATTTCTTCTCTCTTCGTTAAACCTGTAAACTCGTTAGGTATGTTATCGTTGACTGGTTTTTTCTTGGAGCATACATGTCCCATTGTAAAAACAAAACAAGATATCTTCCAGTACTACCTGTCTTTAAAAATACACCACCTTATCAAGGGAACCAATAGGCGCTGTCGTTTTCAGTAAACGTCAATCTGAAATCGTTCTTGTGATGCTCAACTTCTCTGCTCTCGGGCATTCTTACATTTTGCGTCTGAAATTCTGAAAGCGGACACATAAGGTCTTTTAATGTATTATCATTACTATTAAACTTATTTAGCCATGGGTTTATGTGACGAACAACAGAGGTACAACTGCCACACTGTGTGTTTGAGATATAAGATGATCGAAAATTTTGACTAGACCATTTAGTGTTGAGTGGTGTTTTAGTTGAGTATGTGTTTATGTATATATACTTGCTACAGGGCAAGGGGGCGGCCGCGAGGTAGGTGAATAGATTACATTAGAGTGATTGTGCAACGACAACGGCTCGCATTGACCGACGCGACGCACTTGGCGCAGGATAGACGACCCAAGCTCTCCACGACGCTAAACGGCATGGGTGGAAAGAAAACTAAATATATATCTATAGACAGTAACCATTATTTTTTCGAAAAAAGCAGCCGTCATCCTGAGGCTGTCGACACTACCATAGAGCTTATATAGTGTTGCCACTGGTGATGGCCACATCTGCTCTCTCTGATCCTCGTATGTCGGGCAGTTTTGCAGCAAATACTCAGCAGTTATTTTCCCGGTACCACACGGGCAATCGTCGGTACCACCTATCTTCAATTTGTTGAATAGGTGGTATCTGAGTCTCTTGTGGCCAGTGCGAAGTCTGAAGACCACGACCTGCTCTCTTCTGTTCAACTGGTAATGGGCATCGTTTTTGGTGTAGCCAGTATGTTCGGTTTCCCATTTGGTCATGTATCTAGCTCTAATGAGCCGTTTTGACTCTTCGTATGTCATACTAGTATCCGGTTGTGGTAGTTTTGCACATTCTTTTGCCAGTCTATCTGCCTCCTCGTTGCCTTGGATGTTGCAGTGAGATGGAACACACTGCACCACTACCTTTTTTTGGTGCGGCCTGCTGGCATAGTTGACAGAGTACTGCTCTGAAATCATTAAGTTCAATATTTTTCTGGCTTTTCAGTGCTGTGACTACGGCCAGTGCATCTGTAAGCAGGACTATGTGGTTTTCATTCCTTTTACCTGTCACCATTTCTTCCACTGCCGCCCTCAGTGCCTCTGTCTCCGCTCTGAAATTGCTTGTGTATTTTCCAGTATCGAATGAAAGTTTTATTTTTCTGCCATTTGGTAGGCTCAGGAATGCTCCTGCCCCTCCGTACTGTGTTGTATTTGTTACGGAACCGTCGGTGTATGCATGGGTCCAGTCCATGCTTGGGTAGTTTTCCGTTATGTAACTCAGGGTAGTATCTCTTCTTTTTTTTTCGGACTGGCAGTTTTTGTTTCTAATACCTGGTATATTTTCTACCACATCTGATAGGTTTTCGTACAGTAGTGATGGGCTTTGGTGTTGTTAGTGCGTTCACGGGGTTTTCGTGCATCTTTTCTTTTGCTATTTCTGCAAAGTTTCTTCGCTTTAGTTTCCCATTTCCGAAATTGTTTAGCACACTGCAGCACACACAATACAATATCTTTAAAGCAACGGATGCTACAACAATATCTTAACATTGTAATGTTTGCAGTGCTAATATGAATATAAGTCATGTAACTGTTCCATCGACAACAGAAATATGAGCGCTGTAAGTGTTCTATTGACAATATAAATCTAATCATAATAAATGTAGATCAAGTATATACATCTGATCATATTAACTGTTGCATCAAGTTTATAAATCTGATCATATTAACTATTTCATTAAGTACATAAATCTAAACACTGATCAAACAAAGATAGCATAATGAACAAAGTTGAGCGTATATTAGAATTAGACCATAGCAATGTATAACTTTTATCTAAAGATTGATTTTAGGACATCAATAGCCAATTTTCTTTCTCTACTTTGTTTACCACAAAACATCCACATCAATATGCCAAAATGCGTTGAAACAAGACTTACGTCTGGCCAGGCAAAATATACTGATTGGACATGTTAGTTTGGGTCAGGTAAACCTGGTGCGCAAAAGAGCAATCTTTTTCATTGTGGGCATTCAACATTATCGTATCCCAAAGGCAGGCATGCATGCAATCGTCTTTATGAGTCTGGTTGCGTCGAATTCATTTCTGTACTCGAGGAACAAGTGAATTCGTCTTCAGAATCCATTTATTTAATGATGTTCCACACATTTTTGATTGCCCCCGGCCACAGACAAGGCACGAGGTATTAGTTGTAAAAGTTGCATGTCCCAGAAAACATGCCACTGTACTATGAAGCCGTTCGTTCCCGACACAGAACACAAACGTGCTGATGGTGGCCCATTATATACACCAACTTTAATACATTCACCAGAACAAAGAAACAATATTTGTTGTTATTCTGCTGTAAGCCAACATGCATCTTCTTCTAACATTAGCCAAAATTGATATCAAAAAATACAAATGATAACAGAGAAAAATAGAGGAAAATTGGCTAAATGGAAGATGACTAATTGCAGAACTAATAAAGCGATCCTGTTACCATATTAAACTCTTCTCCATAACATATGAACTCACCCAAACATATAGCTTGTAGAAAGAACATTCATTTATCATAATAGCATTCCATCTAATCGTGTAGACAGTTATTCAATAAAAGAAGATGACAGCTAGCCTCTAAGCAAATGTCATAGAAAATTGACTGTATTTTTAAATAAACAACGCACGATGTTCAAGTGTTTGTGTTGTATTATGTGGTGCAGCTATAGGAAAACGTAATAATTTTGGGTGCGTAGATTATGTGAACGGTTGGAACTCAATATAACACCGTGGTGAAGTGTAGAAAAGACGGGGAAAAGTACAACAAAGCGAGAAGATGGATTAATTTACTTGATCGCTCGAGTTAAAATAGAGGACCAATAGTTGACTTCTTTACAAATCAAGTAAAATAATCCGACTTGGCAATCGGAACTTATCACGCCGACCGTTTAATGACCACTAGGCAGGATTCAGGCCAAATGAAGTGGAGGCGATGTGTCTGCCTCAGCAAAGATGCAACTCCATTAGATGGGCAGTCTTTTTATTGTTAAGCTCCTGATTTCGATGGACAGGTTAGGAAGTTGTCCAGCAGAGACGTCATGAAAGAGACGGGTAACGTGGTCGAAGAAACGGAAACAAGTCAATACAGCGTTGAGGAAATGCTCCTCGAGTTGTGCCCGTTATAAGCCATCGATGTTAGTGAGAAGGACTTGCTAGCGAAATTCGAGAATAGGAAGCGCTCCAGTTGACGTATCAAGGCCTTAGAGTATCAACTCGGTATGAAGACGTTTGCGCAACAAATGCAAATGTCCCACTGAGACTCCCGCGTTCGGCGGTCTTATATGTTTAAGAAACCAATGCATAGCACGAAACAATTGGAATGGTGCGAGAGCATATCCTTGGCGGGCGATAGACGATGTTCAGAATGTGTCAGTTACATCCTATTGGATTGGAAATCAAAGCCGGCCCTGACGAGTTTAGGTACTATACCACATAGACAATCAAACGTGTGTCACAACTGGAGTATTCTTTTGTCATCCAGAATTTAACTTAACTTAACTTCCTTATACTGGTCTAGAAGGTTCTACAGAGTCTGTTTACAACCAGTTTATTCTACTCCACTTATACTAAAAATGACTGTAATCATTCAAAATATTTTTGAATGCATTAACTAACCTTGCCTTTGCCACATCCTCACGCAATGCATTCGAATCATTCACAACTCTCTGACTAAAAAGAATATTTCCAAAAATGTAATCTGGACCTATTTTTTAAATAGATTGAAGCTGTGCTCCTAGTTTTTGTGGCTGGTTGAACTTTGAAAACTTGGTATAGTCTAATGTATCCTTTCAATTGATTAATTTATAAACTTATATTGTCATCTCGAATTTGTCTTTGTTCTAGATGCTGCAGATCAATTTTTCTAAGTCTCTCCTCATAACTATAGTTCTGGAACCCGACGATCAATTGTGTTGCTTTTCTTTGTATCCTTTCTAGCATGTCTCTATCCAGGCTATGATCAGGACTCCACACATTAGCACAGTACTCCAATTTAGATCTTACCAATGATATATATAGACTAACACTTCATTGTTCCTATGTGTAATGTTTCTTTTAATCATACCGATCATTGCATTAGCCTTTTCACTACCATCTGACTTGCTACCGCTCCTTACCTGAATGATCTGTTATGACACCTAGGTCCCATTCCTTTTCAATCTTTATAAAGATCTTCCCATGTAGATGACTGTACATTTTCTACATTAAACTCTATCTGCCAACTCCCATACGACTTATGAATCGCAGCGAAATCCGATCTCAATAGATCTACCTCTGCCAGAGAAGCGACCCTACCGCACAATTTTGTAAATTCAATTCACAACTTTCTAGCCTCTAATATTTTTGAACTCGCACTGAACGAAGACAAATCAGCAAGTGATTCACATATGATATTAATAAAAGACTAAACTAAACGAAAAATGAACTTGAAAACCATTTATTATTGCCCGTATTTTTCAAAATTATACCAACAACATTGATTACCTTATCCAGTCGAATTATGATTGTAATGTCAAGTCCATCCAATTCAGTCTCTTTGTGCAGTCAATCGTTTGAGTTATCATTGTGGGCCCACTTTCTGGTAATTTAACCCATCGTGCATTATGATGTAGGCAAACGATGGAAGCACTCGATTGCAGCTGCTCTAGTATATAACGTTACTCACCTGTTTGCTTGAATTATCTCCCCAAGGTCGCAGCACAGAAAATAGCGTATTGCTACATATGAACTGAGCTAACGCGCGCCTTCGAACTAATGGCGAGAAAAGGGTTAAATCAACAATATAATTGTGTGTTGTGCGATTGAATGCAAAGCCTGTAGGCCACGCAAAAAGAATCACGAGATAACATAACAAGAGAACTGACCTGTAAGCTGAATACATTTTCACACCAAAATCACTATACCATGGATCACAGCTCACTGCACCATGTCGAGAAATGAGAGGACATGCATACTGGCTAGATGGGGCAAACAAGAAGAAAAATGCATACATGCATACTTCTTCTTCTTCTTCTGCGTACACAGTCAGACAGTAACCATTATTTTCTCGAAAAAAGCGGCGGTCATCCTGAGACTCTCGCCACTACCATAGAGCTTGTCTTGCAGTTCCACTGGCAATGGCCACATCTGCTCTCTCTGATCCTCGTATGTCGGGCAGTTCTGCAGCAGATGTTCAGTGGTCATTTTACCAGTACCGCACGGGCATTCGTCGGTACACCCTATCTTCAATTTGTTGAATAGGTGGTACCTCAGTCTGTTGTGGCCAGTGCGAAGTCTGAAGACAACGACCTGCTCTCTTCGGTTCAACTGGTAATAGGCATCGTTTTTGGTGTAACCAGTATGTTCGGTTTCCCATTTGGTCATGTATCTGGCTTTGATAAGCCGTTTTGACTCTTCGTACGTCATACTGGTATCTGTTTGTGGTAGCCTTGCACCTTCTTTTGCCAGTCTGTCTGCCTCCTCGTTGCCTTAGATGTTGCAGTGTGACGGAACCCACTGTACCACTACCCTTTTTGGTGCGGACTGCTGGCACAGTTTGCAGAGTGCTGCTCTTAAGTCATTAAGCTCAGTGTTTTTCTGGCTTTTTAGCGCTGTGACTACTTCGAGAGCATCTGTCAGCAGGACTATATGGCTCTCATTTTCACTGTGTGTTACCATTTCTTCCACTGCCGCCCTCAGTGCCTCTGCCTCTGCTCTGAAATTGCTTGTGTACTTACCAGTAGCGAATGACAGTGTTATTTTTCTGCCATTTGATAGGTTCAGGAATGCTCCTGCCCCTCCGTTCTGTGTAGTGTTTGTTACAGAACCGTCGGTGTATGCATGGGTCCAGTCCATGCTTGGGTAGCTTTTCGTTATGAAGCTTAGGGTAGTGTCTCTCCTTTCTTTTTCACTCTGGCAGTTTTTGTTTGCAATACCTGGTATATTTTCTACCACCTCTGGAAATATATCCTGCCTCCAAGTAGGTTTTCGTACAGTAGTGATGGGTTTTGGTGTTGTTAGTGCGTTTATGGGATCTTCGTGCATCTTTGCTTTGGCTATTTCTGCAAAGTTTCTCCGCTTTAGTTTCCCATTTCCCAAATTGTTTAGTCTTTGGTACATTGGATGGTCCGTCAGTCTTCTGAGTTTCTCTGACTGCAGCTGGGCTCTGCAGTCTCTTCTATCGGTCATGGATTGCAGTTTTGTAATCTTTTCAAGTTCTACAATTGGCGTTGACTTCATGCCACCTGTTATAATTCTCATGGCTTGGTTTTGAAGTTTGTTAACTTTATCGAAGTTCGCCTTCGCTGCGGTTGTCCATGCCGCAATGCCATACTCGAGAACTGGTCTCACTCTTCCAGTGTACAGTTTCTTTAGTATGCCTTCGTCTGCTCCCCAGCTTGTGCCAGCAAGTTTCCTCATGATCGCCATTCTTTCTCTGGCTTTCATTCGGTTTCTCTCAATCTGACTTTTCCATGTCATGCGCCGATCAAATGTGACTCCCAGATAGGTTGGGTTGTCGTTTGGCTGCAGGATTTTGCCATTTAGCCTTAATTTGGTACTTTGGGGTTTTAATGAGAGCGAGAATATTGTGCACGTGGTTTTCTCCTCGTTTATTTTGACCAGCCATGAGTTCGCCCATTCTTCCAGCGATGTTAGGGCCGTCTGCATCCGATTTCTTGCTATGGTGAGATTCTTTTCAGAGGTCCACATAGCCAGATCGTCTGCAAACATTGAGCTATGGATTCTTTTTGGTATATTCTCTGTAATATCGTTTATATATACCAGGAAGAGTGTGGGTGACAATACTCCCCCTTTGGGTACTCCCTGCTCGAGTGTCACCTTTTTGCTCATCTGCCCTTGTACTTGGACTCTGGCCGTTCTTTGTTTGAGGTAGTGGTTGATCCACTTGTACATCTTCCCACAGACATCACTTCTTCTTAGCTTGACTCTAAGTCCATCCTACCAGACTTTGTCAAATGCCTTTTCCAGATCCACCCAAACAGCTACTGTGTGTTTCTGTGCCTGGTAGGCATCTTCTATCTCCTGGGCTATGAGGATGACCTGGTCCTCAGTGGATCTGTGCTGTCTAAAGCCGGCTTGCTGTGGAATTAGTATTCGTTTTTCTTCCAGATGCCACATCAGTCTGGTGTTTATCATCCGTTCCATCAGCTTGCCGACACAGCTCAGTAGGCTTATGGGCCTGTATCCATTTCGATCTGTTTTGTCCTTTCCTGTTTTTGGTACTGGTACCAGTATTGCATCTTTCCATGCCTGGGGTACAATACCCCTTTTCCAGCTTTGGTTCAGGACTAATAGTAGTTTTTTCTTCGCTGTTTGGCCCAGCCCCATCAGCATTTCGTTCGTTATCCCGTCTTTTCCGGGAGATTTCCTTTTCTTTAGTGTTCTCATAGCCTCTTCCATTTCGCGCATTGTTAGTTTGGCCATCATGTGCTCTTCAGGAGCCGTATTTATGTTTTCGTGTCCCTTTAGCTCTTCGCTAATGTCTGTATGCTTATCTGCAGGGACCTCTATGTGGTTTGCTCTGGCATAGTGATCGACAAAGGCGTTTGCGGCTTTCTTACCTGTGATCAAGTTCTCGCCCTGCTTGATAGTAATTTGTTTATTTGACGGGGTTTAGTCGTTCATGGCTCTGACTAGCTTCCATAGCTTGTTCCCTTCTTTGTCCAGGTTTAAACTTTCCGTTTTATTTTTCCAACTTTCTCTTGCTGTTTGCTTGAGAGTGTGTTTGTACTTCGCCGCGGCGGCTTTGAGGGCGATGTTTGCCTCCATGGATTTTTCTCGTTCCTCCATGTTCCTAGCATTTGTTACTGCATCTTCCACTTTCTGTAACTCATCATTCCAGTAGGGCTTATAGTTTTTCCCAGCTCCTCTTGGGATGGTTTCAGTGGCGGCTTGCATTATTGCCTTGCTTAGGCTCTCTACCATGGGCTTCATTTTGGTGTTTCGTGTGTTGATGGTTTCACACAGCCCATCTGTCAGGATTGCAAGTCTGTCCCAGTCGGCTCGTTTGTAATTCCAACGTGGGAGCGGTTTTGTTTCCTGTGGGCCTACTTCCATGTCAATGGTTAGCCTGATCGGCCTGTGGTCGCTACCTGCCAGTTGGTTTAGCACCTGGCGGTCTATTTTATAGTGTATGTCCTGTGTGGAGAAGGCCAAATCTGGAGTCGAGGTGGTATGCCATGTTCTTGAATAGAAGCTAGGGCTATCCTCCGGCCTATTGATTAGGGAGAGATTTGCATCTATCTCCCAATCTTCCACTTCGTCACCTCTGCTGTCTGTGTCAGAGTATCCCCATCTCTCCGAGTGGCTGTTGAAATCTCCAACTACTATGCAGTTGGAGTCTCTGACCTCCATACTCGAGAGCGATAGGTCTCTGTTTGGTGGTCCGTACAGATTGAAAATGCGGAGCTTCGTCTCTTGAGCCATTATGTCAACTCCTACAATTTCTGCTTGTCCGGTGTGATTGACAGGTACCGCGCTACTCGGTATGCTGTTTCTGGTCAGTATCAGGACCCCTCCTTTGTGGCCTTCTCTATCTAGACGGAAGGTCTGGTATCCTCTGATTGAGAATTTATGGTTATTGTTGAGGTGCGTTTCCTGGATACATGCCACGTCAATCTTACCTTCATGCAGGTGGTGTGTTAGGGAAAGTTTTTTGTTAATGACTCCCTCCGCATTCCACTGTAGTATTTTGAGGGTCTTGAGGTTTTGGCCAATAGACGTTACCCCATAGCCATGTGCCTTGACTCCACGACACATGGGTGGGTGACCACCAGTAGTCAAGGGTGGGCCCCTTCGAGGCGTGGGGCCCGGCGCTATCGCTGCCTACATGCATACAACCAAGACCCTTTTCATAAGTTAGGGCACACATCCAATACAAATGCAAACAACTATGAGATAAGAAAACAAACAGCAAACGCCAACAGGACCTCCATCAACAGACTGAGCAGGAAACATTTTACTACCATTTTTACCTTACAAAAAGCTATATGCACACATTCATACAATGAAAGCAGTTCAGTCTGCACAATACACATGCCCGAGGGGGGCCCAGACACCAGTACATATCTTGCAAATATAACTATTAGATCACAGCTCTCGTGACGTAACCCAAACCAAAGAAAGAAACATGCGATACAGACTGCGGAGAACAAATGAGGATATACGTATCATGTGTCACTTCGTGGAGACATCCCATCTGGTACCATACAACGAGTAGACGAAACCGAATCGTAAGAAGAAAATATTTAAGATATTTTGGTCACATAAAAATAAATCATCCTCATCATCATCATGTAGCATACCCTTTAAAGACCGTCGCTCCTATCACAGCCTGTCTGAATGAAACTCTTTTCCTTGTCAAAAGTCCAGCCTTCGTCAGTCATACTCAGGCATTCCAAGTATCTTAGTGCCATCGTCTTCTTGGTCTACACCTACCTCTTTTGCCTGGCAGTAAATCTTCCATCACTGTTCTCTCATGAGGTGTATCTTCTTATGTGACCACAGCATTTCAATTTTCTGGCCAAAATGGAATTAATAAACCAGTTCTTCCCAAACATTCTATTTTCCTCTTTTTTCTTTGTCCATCGTATTGTGAGGTTCTTTTTGTAACATTTTCACTCGAAGGATCCGATTCTTTTTCCTGAAGTTTTCGTAATCGTCCACGATTAGCTGCCACGGAAAAAGTACAGGCTCTCAAGACTTTCAATTTTGTCGGTTTCTCTACCATAATATCTCCAGGCTGTTTAGCCTCTGCATTGCCATGGCTAATTTGCACCTGGTTTCTTAGAAACAGTCGCCATTTTTGTCAATTCTGAAACCCATATTTTCCAAATGCATGACCTGATCTATTTCCTCACAATTTACTGTAAATTTATGTTGATAGTGAGTTTTCCCCGTGGTCATTATCTTTGTTTTGTTTATGTTTATAAACAAGTTTTGATATTTTCGGTATCTATTTACGGCTGTAGGTAGCTGTTCTTGCCGTTCTGCACCTCTTGCTAGTATAACTGTGACATCTGCGTATCGTAACTCTGGAATTTCGTAACCGCCAATCGTAAATGAATCGAAACTTTCATTGGTCTCGTCTTTTCTTATGTTCTCATTATACACTCCGCGAAGATGTAAAATATATATATTAATTAAATAAATGCATTGTTGAAAATATTACCATAAGGAAATGTAGAGAGTAAAAGGGCAGAAGATAAAAAAATATAGCTGAAAGAGTAACAACCCACAGAGGACAAAATAAAAACTTGCATTTGTTTAACCATCGCAGTAAGATACAGAGAATGGTTGAACCCAGTTATAACAATTCTTCTATGTGGATATCACAATTGAACTGAACTATGTCAAACTATAGCTTGTTTTCTAATAGGGATGACCAGTTCGCGTCCACACTGCAGTTCTGTCACTAACATTTTACAGTTGGGTGGACTGAAGCCGATATCTTTGTCCCAAAAAGTTAGATCTCTAACATTTAGCGATGGCCATGATGTAGGATGTGCTCTATTTCTATCATGCACTCAGGGTGGTTTATGGCCTAATTTCCTCGGGTTCACTACCATGCAGATGGGAAAATACCAATTAGAGATGCAGAAGAATATATCACTTGCTGAGCAGAGCACTTTGGGGATATATTAAACCAGCCGTCATCTATTAGCAGCGAAGCCATTGACCTCCACGCCAGTATTCTCTAAATGGAGGTCTGGCTGATATACCGACTGTAGAGGAGACCCAAAAAGCGGTTAGTCAACTCTCGAGTAGCAAAACACCTGACTCCGATGGAATTCCAGTGGAAGTCTATAACAATTGTGCTACAGCACTAATTCCAAAACTCCACATGATCTTTAAAAAGATGTGGTAAAGTAAAAGCATCCCTTAAAATCTGAAGAATGCCTCAAGAATACAAAAGGAATGTAAGGGCCAATCAGGTGGTAACCATAGCGGCATTTTTTTACTGTCCATGGCAGGAAAGATATTCGAGAGAATCCTTCTCAATCGCCTCACAGATCATCTTCATGAAGGTCTTCTACCTGAAAGTCAGTGTGGATTCCAGAAAGAGAGTGGAACCGCGGATATGGTGTTTGCTGCTCGACAGCTACAAGAGAAATGCAAGAAATAGCACTGCGACCTGTACGTGGCCTTTACTGAACTGACAAACGCGTTTGCTAAAGTCAACAGAAAAGGCCTGTGGAAAATCAAGACAAAGAACGGCTGCTCAATGAAATTTGTTAACGTAGTATGGCAACTGCATGTTGGAATGCAGGCTAGAGTTCAGAAAAATGGTGCTTTATCGAAGTCCATTCCATTAACAAACGGCGTTAAACCGGGGTGTGTGCTTCCACAAACCTTGTTCAGCATGCTGTTCTCTGCAATGCTGATTGATACTTTCAGAGACGGGGACATAGGAATCGACATAAGATATCGTATAGATGGTCAGCTGTTAAACATACGCTGTTCAACGTTTGTCTTCAGCATGTTTCAACTTTGGACTTACAAATAACACAGAGAAAACTTAAATAATGTAACAAACAGCTCCTTGCAAAACGTAATCTGAGCCAATCATCAAATGCAATGGTGAAAAACAGAAGGTTGTAAATAGATTCACATACCTCGGTAGTACACTGTCTCAGAATGTAGTCATGGATGATGAGATGAACGTCAGAATCGCCAAAGCCAGCACCACATTTGGCAGACTACACTCAAACGTCTGGGGTCGAAATGGCATCAGCCTCTTGTCGAAACTGAAGGTGTACAGAGCAGTGGTGGTTCCTGTGTTGCCACTTGCAAGGGAAAAATGAACTGTATACAGGCGTCACGCAAAGAAGCTGAATCATTTTCACACACTTTGTCTCAGGAGGGTGATGAATATCAAATTACAAGACAGAATCCAGGACACAGGAGAGAACTGGTATCTTTAGCATTGATACCATCAGGATGAAATCACAGATTTACTAGGCGGGTAATGTGATTTGCATGCCAGACTATCGGTTGATAATAATCTTCAGTGGATAGATGCAGAAGGCCAAACGCTTCCAAGGAGGACAAAACATAGCTTTAAAAGGACAGTAAAAACGTCTTTAAAAGCCTTCAGCATCAACCTCGAAACATAGGAATATGCTGCAAAAGACTGTACAACCTGGCCTACAGGTCTCCGTAGAGGAGCTATGTCATGCGAGGATTCTTAAAAAGACTGCAACAGAACAACGCAGAAAGGCTAGAAAAGCGTGTGAAATATAAATGTCTTGCGTAGCGAAATCTCCATACCCACACTTCATGCGAGTATGTAGATTCCAAATCGAACTCGTCAGCCATTTGTGCACTCATCCACAACCAGGATTCACAGTATACTCGAATGGAAGGACTAACTGAGGGAAAAAAGAAATGGTCCTAATCACTCGTGATGGACAGTGGCTGTCTACAGTTTAGAAGGCCTACTGACTCACTGGAAACCTCCTTTGACAGACTGACGACTAAATGACAGAACTTTAATGTGTGAACTATTGTCCGTCATTTGTCTCCTAATATATGAATAATCCTTGCACCGATATGCACGATTATTTGCACTTCAGCTTATGTTATCAATGTCCCAATGACTTAATAATTTACATTGTGTCAAGTAGTGCTATTTTCATCAAGTGGCTAGTTCTTTCGGTATTTTTTAGCAAAGGAATTTTTTGTCCATAAAGAACATAATTTACTGCAAATTTCTTCTTTTTAATGTCTTTTGTTTTTAGGCAATGGCTTCTCTTCAATTTGAATGAGATTTTCTACATTAGACTCCACATAATACTCTTTTGTTATGTAGTTCATGGGTAAGGAGCTGTAAGAGCTAACTGGGCATTTCGTTAAAAAAATGTGTTAAAATGTAAAAGCACACGATAAATATAACATATAAAGTACATACTTCAAATGTATTGGTTCAGTCTTATAAATAGATGATGGAGATATAAATGGTTAATATTCAGTTCTGAGATCCATCTTCTAGCTGATTGTGGTGGCCCTACATAGAAGCGTTTTGCCAAGGTGATGGAAACTTATATTTCTCAGAAAGAAAACATGTAGGTTAGTTTTTCACTTAACCATAGTCGGAGGATTCCAACACTTTGATGAGTGCTCTCGGAAGAAAGAACAATAGTCCACCTTTTCCAATAGTCCTCTTCCTCTTTCAAAACATCATCCTCACATTTAGCTTAAGAATAGTTTTCTATATTTGAGAAGGATGCATACATTGACTCTTTCATATCGCATAGTTTGAAAGTTCTATTTTTATATGCTACTTATCATTTAAGAAGTGCTACCTAGTGAGAGGTTTTATTTTTATAATTGTTGTAACAAACCGACAAAATTGAATGTCTTGAGAACCTGTATTTTTCCTGTGGCAGCGAATCATTGACGATTACCAGAACTGGTTTTAAAAGAATCGGATCCTTCGAGTGAAAATGTTACAGAAAGAACCTCACAATACCGTGGACAGAGAAAAAGACAAAAATAGACATTCGGAAAGAACTGGTTTATCAATTCTATTTTGGCCAGAAAAAAATTCAAATGCTGTAGTCACATAGAAGATACACGGTCTTGAGAGCACAGAGATGGAAGATTTACTACCAAGTAAAAGAGGTAGGTGTAGACCAAGAAGACGATGGCACTAAGATATTTGGAATGCCTGAGTATGACTGACGAAGGCTGGACTTTTGACAAGGAAAAGAGTTTTATTCTGACAGGCTGTGATAGGAGCGACGGTCTTTAAAGGGTATGCTACATGATGATGATCAGGATGATTTATTTTTATGTGACCAAAATATCTTACATATTTTCTTCTTACGATTCGGTTTCGTCTGCCCGTTGTATGGCACCAGATGGGATGTCTCCACGAAGTGACACATGATATGTAGATCCTCATTGGTTCCCCACATCCTGTATCGCATGTTTCTTTCATTGAATCGAGTCTTATCACGAGAGATGTGATCTAATAGTTATATTTGCAAGTTGTGTACTGGTGTCTGCTCCCCCTCCTTGAAACATGTGCATTGTGCAAGCTGAACTGCTGTCATTGTATGCATGTGTGCATATAGTTTGTTGTAAGGTAAAAATGGTAGTAAGATGTTTCCTGTTCAGTTTGTGTGCGTTTGCTGTATGTTTTTCTTTCCCATAGTTGTTCGCATTTGTTTTGGATGTGTGCCCTAACTTCTGACAATGTCTTTGGTGTAAACATTTTTCTTCTTCTTTGTCCTACATAGCCAGTATGCCTGTCCTCTCACTTCCCCCACATGCATCAGTGAGCTGTAATCCGCGGTAGAGGGATTTTGTTGTGGTCTGAGATTTTATTCAGCTTTACAGGTCATTTCTCCTGTCATGTTATCTCGTGGTTCTGTTTTGCGTGGCCCTCAGGCTTTGCATGCAGTTGCACAACACACCATTCTATTGTTTTGTTAACCTTTTTCTATCCATTAGTGTGAAGGGGCGCGTTAACTCAGTTCAAAAGGAGCAATTCGTGCCGCGGCTCGAATCGCGTCTGGAAACTTACAAAATACGGGTCTGGATTTTAATCGGGAACCGCTTCTCCAGTCAACCCAGCTGTAAATATGTACCTGACACATGAGTTAGGGTAAGTAAAAAAGCAGCAAGGAAGGGCACTGGCCGCCCAACCTTTCACAGACTGCGGCTTAGTTTAATGGAGTAAGTGGTTAAACCAGCTGTTAATTCTGGTGAATTTCTAGTTTACTTGACTTGACTAAGTTTGAAGGTTTCCACTATTGCTCTTGTCCTCATACAATAAAGTTGGGTTTGATGCTTCGAATTCCCACAATGAGTAGGTTACTGTTATTTGCGCCCTTGAAAACGGCGTTAAGTGGCGGGTTTTTCTTCATCGTAGGCAGTCAGACAGCAACCATTATTTTTTTGAAAAAAGCAGAGGTCATCCTGAGGCTGTCGACACTTCCATAGAGCTTGTCTAGTGTTGCCACTGGTGATGGCCACATCTGCTCTCTCTGATCCTCGTATGTCAGGCAGTTTTGCAGCAAAAAATGCTCAGCGGTCATTTTCGCGGTACCACACGGGCATTCGTCAGTGCCACCTATTTTCAATTTGTTGAATAGGTGGTACATCAGTCTATTGTGGCCAGTGCGAAGTCTGAAGACCACGAACTGCTCTCTTCTGTTCAACTGCTAATAGGCATCGTTTTTTGTGTAGCCAGTATGTTCGGTTTCCCATTTGGTCATGTATCTAGCTCTAATAAGCCGTTTTGACTCTTCGTATGTCATACTAGTATCTGGTTGTTGTAGTTTTGCACCTTCTTTTGTCAGTATGTCTGCCTACTTGTTGCCTTTCGATGTTGCAGTGAGATGGAACCCACTGCACCACTACCGTATTTGGTGCGGACTGCTGGCATAGTTGAAATCATTAAGTTCAGTATTCTTCTGGCTTTTTAGTGCTGTGACTACGGCCAGAGCATCTGTAAGCAGAACTATATGGCTTTCATTCCTTTTATCTGTCACCATTTCTTCCACTGCCACCCTCAGTACCTCTGCCTCTGCTTTGAAATGGCTTGTGAATATTCCAGTAGCGAATGACAGTGTTATTTTTCTGCCATTTGGTAGGTTCAGAAATGCTCCTGCCCCTCTGTTCTGTGTTGTGTTTGTTACGGAACCGTCGGTGTATGCATGGGTCCAGTCCATGCTTGGGTAGTCTTCCGTTATGTAACTCAAGGTAGTATCTCTTCTTTCGTTTTCAGTCTGGCAGTTTTTTGTTTCCAATACCTGGTATATTTTCTACCACCTCTGGAAATATATGCTGCCTCTAGGAAGGTTATCGTACAGTAGGGATGGGCTTTGGTGTTGTTAGTGCGTTCATTGGGTCTTAGTGCATCTTTACTTTGGCTATTTCTGCAAAGTTTCTCCGCTTTAGTTTCCCATTTCCGAAATTGTTCAGTCTCTTGTTCATTGGATGGTCAGTCAGTCTTCTGAGTTTTTCTGATTGCTGCTGGGCTCTGCAGTCTTTTCTGTCGGGCATGGATTGCAGTTTTGTAATCTTTTCAAGTTCTAGTTTGAAGGTTTCCAGTATTGTTCTTGTCCTCATACAATAAAGTTGGGTTTGTTGTTTCGAATTCCCACAATGAGTAGGTTACTCTTATGTGCGCCCTGAAAACGGCGTTAAGTGGCGGGTTCCAGTAGCTTTACTTACATTCCGAGCGTGCCGATGAATGTGTACCGGGATATTCCAGGCGGTTGTGCTATGATTGGCATCATCTGCGTGTTGCTCACTACTTTGGAGGCATCGTTGAACCTCACCATGTTAGCCACACTGTTGTTCTCGACAACATCCCGTTTCCAATACGACCAACGAGGAGGTCAGGTCAGGGTATTGGCCAGTATATTTCTCCTGACCCTGGCTAACATTCTCTGATCAATGTTTTTTGCCTGATCAGACGTTAGCCTCATCGTCCCGTCATACAGAAAAGACAGATTCACATATGGCGTGCTCATTCTCATTGTAAATTGACGAGTTATATGTTTGGACGCCAATATATTACACATGTCGGTGTAAAGAGAGTTCATGAGCTGCAGCAGTCAGAAACTCAAAGCTGACTCCTACGGTCAGGGCCAGCAACCGAGATCATCCTACACCTCCACGCGGTGATCCTGGATAACATACTACAACAGTGCAGACTGGCTGAGGAAAAGGGGTCGAACCCGGTACCCACAATATGCCATCTGAAGTTGGATTTGTTGGACCCAAAGTGGCAAATATAGCAGTCAAGCTGTAACGATAAAACGCATTCCGTTCTCTGGACAACATTAAATTACTTGTAAAGCCATTGATATCGCTTGGTAGAGGCAGTTTGAGAACGAACGATGAAGAAGTAGAAAAGAATGTGAAAATAGATCTGACCATGCACAATAATGATTTCCATTGTGTATCATCCATCTTAGGTTATTATATTTCCAAAATTAGAGAAGCTTTTTACCTGTCTCAGTTATAGTCAACCTGTGCTTCTACAGGGACAAATGTTCCCCTGCAAGTGCCAACTCCGGCGTTAGCTGGATGTAGACGAGAACAGGATTTCCTTGTGAGCTGGCTAGGCTCGAGCAGCTTATTACTTCGCTGCGTTGGGACAAGTGACGCGGAGGGTGGTTAACTAATTTGCGGATCCATCTGAATAAACTCAAACCATAAAGCAAAGTAGACCCGCAGGCTGTTAGGCGACATATATGCTGCACTTAACAAACCATTTAACCATGATAGGTGTTATGATCGATATTTGCTCCCGTCGTATTAGATTTCACGTATCTGAAGTAACAGCATTTGAGTGATGGGGATCCCTTAATCTCTTCAGCACCTACAAAACCTACATTCACTTATTGCTGGGAAAGATGAGGCACATACGACCTGCATACACTAACTGATAGATTGTAATTAGACACAGATTCGAGCTGATCACTTAATTAGGCGCTAAACTAATCGTAAAATAAAAGTCAAATATGGTTTGTAACCAGAGTCTTGATTCGAGGAATGTCTATGTTATACCTGCACAACACAAGACACACCCGTTTGCTTATATTGGTAATTTGATAACGAGAGGCAAGCTTGTCATTTGTTTCTTGAAACACGATGTGTATGCATGAACACATGTGTAGGTACGTGTCTCATAGAAAGATGTCGAGAGATTGAAAGAGTTAAAAAGAGAGAAGAGAGAGAGAGAGAGAGAGAGAGAGAGAGAGAGAGAGAAGAGAGAGAGAGAGAGTATGGATGATTGGACAATAGTTACTCTTTTGTTTTGGATTGAAAATAATATAGGTCAATATTTTGTAAATAAAGTCAATACATGTTGAGGTGCTTATCTGAAGATCAGAATATGTTGAGTAAATAACACGATGGATACTTTCCTAAACATGTTCCTGTGTTTTTCCTGCTGCATTGTATGTCATCTTTGTACATTAAAAACAGTTTTTAAAATACACATTTCAAAATACTATTTATTTTAAAAACGAATGTAGTAGTGTCTGGCTAACGTTTTGCTGTTTGAATGAATTCCTAACAGTTCTAACATTGCATGTTTATGTCTCTACCCTTTTTTGTGAGTTCTACAGTTAATTATTTTCAACTACTTTGCTCCAACCTATCAATAGACTACAGTTTCTACCGATCTGAACTTATTGACATAATTTACAAAGTCCATCAATTAGAATCTATAAAATCCTCACACGAGTGTCCCATGAGTGACAAAATATGCAATGCCGGCATTGACCTTTATAGCCATAATAGAAAACATTAAACAGCATAGGTTTTTGCATTCTTTGGACAACTATTATTATCGGAGCAAGAACGTAAACAAAAATATATATCGCCAAAAGACTTTCATCTGGGACATAAAACGATTTAAATAAATAAGAAAAGGAAACAGCTAACAGAAAATGAGAGCACCGATTAACACATAAGGATATGGAATGACTTTCTTGATTTGTTAGCCGTTTCCATATGTTGTCATTTTCTTAATTCCTAATACATTTCTTTTCAACGAAATGTAGGTTTGGATGCTGTTCTAGCTACGACGCCGTTTTTGAACCACACTTGCCCATTTATCGTTTATTCAAAGGTCCAGGTGAGCTTACGTGTTTGCTCAGAGGACAATATCAAAGTCTCTAAAACGTTTACAATTGCAACTTGCGTGACAAGGGATGAAACCTTGCTCTGACCTTGTTCTACGTAACGTTTTCAGCCATGTTGACAGGTGTCTTGGGCGAAAGAGAGTTTGATAGAGCAATTGAGTTTACGTCAATGTTGGACCCGTTCATCTTTGATGACCGCAAGACAAAATTTTGGTGCAATAAAACATGGTCTGTGAATTTGCATTTGCTGTCGATTGTGTTCCGAGCAGCACCTCAGTACAGGATATACAGAATTACATTGATCCTCTCTGCTGCGTACGAACAAAATACTTCCTGACCATACTGAGTAACTCTTTAAATGGGAGTACCATATTTTTGTAATCGGTTTTTGTAGGTTTCTATAGAGGGGTGGTGGGAAAGAGGAGGGATAGGGGCTTGGGTCTGGGGGTGGGGATGGCTTCTGAACATGAATTTGGCCGTCAAAATTCAAGATGATCTTTAATTTTGTATATTTCTATTTGTTCAAAGTGATGTATGATTAAAAGGCCGCCGTCCATCGTAGACGATGATGGCCTAATTAATTTTACTATCGTTATTTTTATCCTCACTCTCTCGTATCCAGCCGCCCGACCCCAGTGGAAAGTAAATGCGACTAGTGGATGACTACAAGAAGCAGTGGACTCCGCAGCAAGCACCTGTGAAAAAAACGGCTGAGTCCACACCACCTGATCACGAGGCCGACGGCTTAACCACTTCGCCACGGAATCCACGATGTAGGATTATAAAACTCTACAATAATCTTCCTTCAGGAAGTCATTCAGAACGACGGCTTTTTGTCTGTGGCTTGTAGCCAGATTTTGGAGCATATTTCTCAAAAATCCAACAACGACAACATCTAGCATTGACACATTCCATTTCTCTTGATATGTTTTATATAGAATAGAAATGTCCAGATGAAACTGTTATCTCTGTTGGTTACTAGAAGCATAGCATCTAGTCGGAAGGAGATACAGATCAATGTGCCATTTCAAAAGCAACTTGCATATGTTTCTGTGGTAGAGCACTGAGGGAGTTGTAGAATATTCTGGAAATTGTTAAGCTTATCGTTTCTTAGAAAGCTTGCTGGAAAGCATTCCAAGATAACTTCTCATTACCTGTAAGGACATTGTGACAGATTTAGTCTGCGCATACAAATCTTGTATCCCCACGGACTTCCCACCGGGACCTGACCAATCAGTCGGCGAGTACCGCGACGGATGGCGAGGTAATATCGACGCTATCTTGAAAGAAGCGCCGACTAAGAAAATGGTCTCGTGTTATAAAAAAGCCTGGTGGGCCAGGAGCAGGGGCCTTTCTTACTATACGCGATTGAGGAACACGAAGCATTAGAAGAGATATAGACGAGAGCAGACGGCAAAGGAGAGAGAGACGGACAGTCTGCGAATTTGAAGGAAGAGGCGTTTGCAGAGAGAGGGAGCGTATGCTAGACTGTACGATTTGAGACGATAGACTAGGAGACATTTGCAGAGAGGACTGCAACTTGAAGGAGGAGACATTTGCAGAGAGAGAGAGAGAGAGAGAGAGAGAGAGAGAGAGCGTACGATATGCAGGAAGACTACCTGTGCAAAGAGAAACTGTGCGACTTATATTACAAGATTTTTAAAGAGTCATTCATTAAACAGGGAGACAGTTGAGCGCTGCAAACTAAGAGGTCATCAGCATGAGTTGCACGGCTTTCCAGGTCCGACTCAATTACACGAGGTTTTCGAACACCCGACACCTTGAGCGAGTTTCGTCTGAGTTTCAGTTCAAGGTATTCCAAATTTCCACACCTGTGAGTATCATTGCATTTAGGCTGGGGTGGGACCAGCGCCAGCTACGTGGACGATCCTCCGAGCAGTTGGCCATAACCGCCCGCTGGGGGAGTGAAGGTTGCCATCTCCAACATGTGTTAACCCACGACACGTTATCACGTGGTCAGTCGACCCCTGGTCAACACATGTCAATTCAAGCCTGCGGCTGCTGACTTAGCTTTTTTCCTGACATCCACAAAGTAATTCGACAAGAGGCACGAAGGAACAAGGCCAAGGGCGATCTACCTGGGTTGAGATCGCAACACGAAGTACTCATCGGCGCTATTCCGGCCATAATTCGGACTCGCGTTACGTCACGGCAGACCAAGCACGGGAAAGGTGACTGTTGACAATAGTTTAAGTATAGGCGTAGAGATTGTTAGGTTAGGTAATCCCTGGATAGGAGTAAGTGAGTTGCGAATAGAAGAGTGTCAGTGTAGTAAGGAATTAAAATGTGTGTTTCACTAAGTTTATGGTTAATTGTGTTAGATTCTTTTAGATTAACGTGTGTAGATGAAGAGCGGCATTAGTTAAGTTAGATAGAGCAAGACCCTGTTCTCTCTGCTACATATGGATCATTAAATAGTACCGTCACATGGATGTCGCAATTTTTTTTGCACACATTAAGAAAAAACTTGTGTTTTTGCACACAGAGAAAATGTGGTGGTGTGTTTTATTGTATAACGCACCATATTGCTTTGAGTATTGTATGGTGTACCATTGTTTTACTTTGCATTATGTATGATATTGCTTTTGAGTATGAATGTATTGTGTTCAGACGGGTTAACGAAGTTGGATGACTTGGTCGATGTTCAGATGATTAGAACTAAATTGCTTCTATAGATATAGTTTGCCAGGATTGTTTGGCTGATAATAGGAAAAGTTCAGTGATAGCCACACCTAACGGTGTTGTTTTTTTGGGGGGTCGCAACAATCTGACGTTGCTACCCAATCCAATTGCAGCATGGGGACTTCACTGTTATAATGTAAATATTCTTTCCGATGATTGTAATCTTGTTTGCTACTTATTGAAGTGCCTCAGGGTTAATGATTATGATAGGACCTGAGAGAAGTTTGCCTCAGGGGTGAAAAGAGTTCATGGGACGCAGGATACCTCGTGGAACTTGAAGACTATAGAGACCTGAGAAGGCAGTTGCCTCAGGGTTAGTGATTAGGGCGACCTGAGAGGGAGTTGCCTCTGAGTTGATGATTATGATGGGAACTGAGAGGGATTTGCCTCAGAGGTGATAAAGAGTTCATGGGACGCAGTATACCTCATGGAACTTGAAGACTAGAGAGACCACCAGAGAAGTGATTTGCCTCATGGTTGACGCTCTTATCAGACGATAGCCTAAGAGTATAGTAATGGGTAGAGTAGCATGGCGATGACTACATCATTGTTTATATTATGAAATCGCTGTCGGTGCAGCACAGGTTACGTACAGGGTGAATGGTTAAACCCAGGGGAGTTCAAATTCTGATGTATTGATGCTATTATGCAAATGCTATTTTGTTAAAGAATTGTTGTGAGCAGGGTATTAGAGGAGCGTTTGATGCCTCCTGCATGTGCGTAGTATGGGAAGGAATGTTGCCCCATTGTTTATTATTAGACCGCTGTCGGTACAGCATACGTTATGTACAGATTGAATGGTTGAACCCAGGCGAGTGCAAACTCTGATGTAATGCTGGTGTTCCGATGCTATTGTTCAAATGCTATTGTTTTGCCCCAAGAATTTTGGCGAGCATGATGTGTAGGGGAAGTTTAAGGCAGTTTAAAGGCAGTTATATGTGTTGGGAAAAGAAAGGAGTTTAGAAACCCTTTATTTTCTCTGGCTATGGGAGATGTGTGACAGATTTAGTCTGGGCAGACAAATCTTATCTACCACGGACTTCCCACTGGGACCTGACCACTCAGTCGGTGAGTACCGCGACGGATGGCGGAGTAATAACGACGCCATCTTGAAAGAAGCGCCGACTAAGAAAATGGTCTCGTGTTATGAAAAAGCCTGGCGGGCCAGGAGCAGGGGTCTTTTATACTATACGCGATTGGGGAACACGAAGCATTAGACGAGATGATTGACGAGATCAGACGGCATAGGAGAGAGAGACGGACAGTCTGCGGTTTTGAAGGAAGAGGCATTTGCAGAGAGAGAGAGCGTATGATTTCCAGATACACTGTACGATTTGTAAATATAGACTAGAAGACATTTGCAGAGAAGACTGCAACTTGAAGGAGGAGATATTTGCAGAGAGAGAGAGAGAGAGAGAGCGTACGATTTGCAGGTAAACTACCTGTGCAAAGAGAAACTGTGCGACTTATTTTACACGATTTTTGAAGAGCCGTTCATTGAAGAGGGAGACAGTGGAGCGTTGCAACCTATTAGGTCATCAGCACGACTTGCACGGCTTTCGAGGTCCGACTCAATTACACAAGATTTTCGAGGACACGACACATTGAGCGAGTTTCGTCTGTGTTCCAGTTCAAGGTATTCAAAGTCTACACCTGTGAGTATCATTTCATTTAGGCTGGGGTGTGACCAGCGCCAGCTACGTGGACGATCCTCCGAGCATTTGGCCATAACCGCTCGCTGGGGGAGTGAACGCTGCCATCTCCAACGTGTGTTAACCCACGACACGTTATCACGTGGCCAGCCGACCCCTGGTCAACTCACTTCAATTCAAGCCTGCGGCTGCTGACTTAGCTTTTTCCTGATATCCACGACGTAATTCGACAAGAGGCACGAAGGAACAAGACCAAAGGCGATCTACCTGGGTTTAGGTCGCAACACGAAGTACACACCGGCGCTATTCCGGCCATAATTCGGACTCGCGTTACGTCACGGCAGACCAAGCACGGAAAAGGTGACTGTTGACAATAGTTTAAGTTTACGGGTAGAGACTGTTAGGTTAAGTAATCCCTGGATAGGAGTGAGTGAGTTGCGAATAGAAGAGTTCCAGTGTAGTAAAGAATTAAAAATGTGTGTTTCATTAGGCTTATGGTTAATTGTGTAAGATTCTTTTAGATTAAGGTGTGTAGATGAAGAACGGCATTAGTTAAATTAGATAGAGCAAGACCCTGTTCTCTCTGCTACATTATCATCTAAACGTTTATCCCAGCAGTTCTGTACTTGTAATACTTGGAATCATGATTATTGAACAGTATGCTAATGTGTGCTATCAGGTAGCAGAATGCATCGGATAAACGTAGCAGTTATTTTAAAACGTGCCGCGGCTTACTGGGGGTGTGGGTGGGGGGGGGAGATTAGAGATCAATTGGGTAAATTGTTAACTAGAATTTGAAAGTTTGTGTCGTGCTTGACACTGCCACAAAGTCCGATCTCACTACCCAGAGATCAGGATAATTTTTACAAGCAGATCAACGTGAACAAATCACGGTCTTTACCGAAATTCAAAGCCGAGACTTCCGGCAGACGAGGTAAATATACTAACCTAGAGATCATTGAGCCCCCCCCCCCCTTATTCCCCGCGAATCCAACCCCCCCCCCCCCTCAAACGCTTCCCCTCTACCCGGCTCCACCTCTACTCCCGGCACACCCCACCCCCTCGTACGTGGACTGACAGCTACGTGTTACTTGGTTTTTGGGCTAAATCTTGGAAATTTCTCTAGGGTACGTAATCAAAAATGCTGGTCTTTTTAGACCCCAGACCTTCACAATAGTCGTCAGAAATGTGAGTCATGTCAAGCTCCGTGACAGTCTGCTGATGGTTATTTTGGAGGGCAGAGTAGAGGAGAAGAGAGTCAAAGAGCCAGAGATACAGTTGAGCAGGCACAATCAGGATGTGGTCGGGACACAGTTTGACTCTGTGTACCAGCCTGGCGCGAGACAGAGACATGTGGAGATCCATTATCGTCAACCTCTGTTGCGGAGATGGCACTTGATGATAATGAATCTTATTTTGAATTGAATACGAGAGAACAATATAAAACGGAGATCTACAAATGGTTCTTTAAGCACGTTGATTTTTAAAAGTTGAAGTGCTTGTCAAGGGGCTCAATTCTGTTTCTGATAGTGGGTAACCTGGCCACGGTTGTACCTGACGGCAAAGGAAACAGCAAAAACTATATGTAACAAAGCTATAGCTCGCTCAAGATGTCAATGACATTCGGGTGTTCATAGATCTGGCACGTGTTCTTGACATTGTTGATAGAGTGGAACAGTTGTTTCATGATGTTGTTAGTGGAGTGGAACAGGTGTTTCATGTTGTTGTTAGTGGAGTGGAACAGTTGTTTCATGATGTTGTTAGTGGAGTGGAACAGTTGTTTCATGATGTTGTTAGTGGAGTGGAACAGTTGTTTCATGATGTTGTTAGTGGAGTGGAACAGTTGTTTCATGTTGTTGTTAGTGGAGTGGAACAGTTGTTTCATGATGTTGTTAGTGGAGTGGAACAGGTGTTTCATGTTGTTGTTAGTGGAGTGGAACAGGTGTTTCATGTTGTTGTTAGTGGAGTGGAACAGTTGTTTCATGTTGTTGGTGGAGTGGAACAGTTGTTTCATGTTGTTGGTGGAGTGGAACAGTTGTTTCATGTTGTTGGTGGGGTGGAACAGTTGTTTCTTGGTGTTGTTGGTGGAGTGGAACAGTTGTTGTTGGTGGAGTGCAACAGTTGTTTCATGTTGTTGTTGGTGAAGTGGAACAGTTATTTCATGTTGTTGTTTGTGGAGTGAAACAGTTATTTCATGTTATTGTTTGTGCAGTGGAAAAGTTGGTTCATATTGTTGGTGGAGTGGAACAGTTCTTTCATGTTGTTATTTGTGGAGTAGAACAGTTCATTTCATGCTGTTGTTGATGGAGTGGAAGTTGTTTCATGTTGTTGTTGGTGGAGTGGAACATTTGTTTCATGTTGTAGTTGATGGAGTGGAACAGTTGTTTCATGTTGTAGTTGATGGAGTGGAACAGTTGTTTCATGTTGTTGTTGGTGGAGTGGAACAGTTGTTTCATGTTGTTGTTGGTGAAGTGGAACAGCTGTTTCATGTTGTTGTTGGTCGAGTGAAACAGGTTTTTCACGTTGTTGTTGCGGGAGTCGAACAGTTGTTTAATGTTGTTGTTGGTCGGAGTGGAGCAGTTGTTTCATGTTGTTGGTGGAGTGGAACAATTGTTTCATGTTGTTCTTTGTGAATTGGAACAGCTCTTTCATGTTTTTGTTGGTTGAGTGAAAAAGTTGTTTAATGTTGTTGGTGGAGTGGAACAATTGTTTCATGTTGTTCTTGGTGAAATGGAACAGCTCTTTCATGTTGTTGTTGGTTGAGTGAAAAAGTTGTTTTATGTTGTTGTTGGTGGAGTGGAACAGCTGTTTCATGTTGTTGTTGGTGGAGTGGAACAATTGTGTCATGTTATTGGTGGAGGGGAACAGTTGTTAATGTTGTTGTTGGTGGAGTAAAACAGTTGTTTCATGTTGTTGTTTGTGGAGTGGAACAGTTGTTTCATGTTGTTGTTTGTGGAGTGGAACAGTTGTTTCATGTTGTTGTTTGTGGAGCGGAACAGTTGTTTCATAATGTTGTTGATGGAGTCGAACAGTTGTTTCATTTTGTTGTTGGTCGGAGTGGAGCAGTTGTTTCATATTGTTCTTGGTGGAGTGGAACAGTTGTTTCATGTTGTAGTTGATGGAGTGGAACAGTTGTTTCATGTTGTAGTTGATGGAGTGGAACAGTTGTTTCATGTTGTAGTTGATGAAGTGGAACAGTTGTTTCATGTTGTTGTTGGTTGAGTGGAACAGTTGTTTCATGTTGTTATTGGTTTAGTGGAACAGCTGTATTATGTTGTTGTTGGTGGAGTTGAACAGTTGTTTCACGTTTTTGTTAGTGCAGTGGAACAGTTGTTTCATGTTGTTGTTGGCGGAATGGAACAGTTGGTTTATGTTGTTTGTAGAGTGGAACAGTTGTTTCATGTTGTTGTTGATGTAGTGGAACAGTTGTTTCACCTTGTTGTTGGTGGAGTCGAACAGTTGTTTCATGTTTTTAGTTGGTGGAGTGGAACAGTTGTTACATGTTGTTGTTGATGGAGTGGAACAGTTGTTTCACCTTGTTGTTGGTGGAGTCGAACAGTTGTTTCATGTTGTTGTTTGTGGAGTCGAACAGTTTTTTTATGTTGTTGCTGGTTGGAGCTGAGCAGTTGTTTCATGTTGTTATTTATGGAATGGAACAGTTTTTCATCTCGTTGTTGGTGGAGTGGAACAGTTGTTGGATGTTGTTGTTGGTTGAGTCGAAAAGTTGTTTTATGCTGTTGGTCGGCATGGAGCAGTTGTTTCATGTTCTTAGTGGAGTGGTACAAATGTTTCAATTGTTCTTGGTGAAGTGGAACAGCTGTTTCATGGTGTTATGGGTGGAGTGGAACAGTTGTTTCATTTTGTTGTTTGTAGAGTGGAACAGTTGTTTCATTTTGTTGTTTGTAGAGTGGAACAGTTGTTTCATGTTGTTGTTGATGGAGTGGAAGTTGTGTCATGTTGTAGTCTATGTAGTGGAATAGTTGTTTCATGTTGTTGTTGGTGGAGTGGAACAGTTGTTTCATGTTATTGTTGGTGGAGTGGAACAGTTGTTTCATGTTGTTGTTTGTAAGGTGGAAAAGTTGTTTTATGTTGTTGTTGGTGGAGAGAAACAGATGTTTCATGTTGTTGTTGCTGGAGTGGAACAGTTGTTTCATGTTTTTGATTAAGGAGTGGAACAGTTGTTTCATTTTGTTGTTGGTCGGAGTGGAGCACTTGTTTCATGTTGTTGTTTGTGGAGTAGAACAGTTGTTTCACCTTGTTGTTGGTCGGAGTGGAGCAGTTGTTTCATAATGTTATTTATGGAGTGGAACAGTTTTTTCATGTTGTTGTTGGTGGAGTGGAACAGTTGTTTCATGTTATTGTTGGTGGAGTGGAACAGTTGTTTCATGTTGTTGTTTGTAAGGTGGAAAAGTTGTTTTATGTTGTTGTTGGTGGAGAGAAACAGATGTTTCATGTTGTTGTTGCTTGAGTGGAACAGTTGTTTCATGTTTTTGATTAAGGAGTGGAACAGTTGTTTCATTTTGTTGTTGGTCGGAGTGGAGCAGTTGTTTCATGTTGTTGTTTGTGGAGTAGAACAGTTGTTTCACCTTGTTGTTGGTCGGAGTGGAGCAGTTGTTTCATAATGTTATTTATGGAGTGGAACAGTTTTTCATCTCGTTGTTGGTGGAGTGGAACAGTTGTTTGATGTTGTTGTTGGTTGAGTCGAAAAGTTGTTTCATGCTGTTGGTCAGAATGGAGCAGTTGTTTCATGTTCTTAGTGGAGTGCAACAATTGTTTTAATTGTTCTTGGTGAAGTGAAACAGCTGTTTCATGTTCTTGTTGATGGAGTGAAACATTTGTTTGATTACGTTGTTAATGGAGTGGAACAGTTATTTCATGTTGTTGTTGTTGGAGTGGAACAGTTGTTTCATGTTGTTGATTTCTTTCGTTTGGATTTCATAACTGAGTGAATAGATGGTACAACGTCACCAGTATGGTGTATCCAATCGTCTTCGTTATAGTCGATAGGTAATCTTACCGTCAGACCCACTATATCAAAGAAAGTAATGAGAAAATATGTCGTTTTGAAAAAGGACAGCAGCATTTGTTGTCATACACCAAATATTGACAGGTACATATTCTTCTTTAGACTATTCCATTGATGCCGTCTTGACTCAAAGATCTTACTCTCTTCTGGCCACCTTGTGTTTGATCGCTCCCCTTTATTTTCAGTCTAGCATCTGGCCCAACCGGTCGCTTAGACAGAGTGAGTCTACTATCAGATAAGTTGACCATTTTTTCCTTCTATTTTGATTTGTTAGTTCAGAATTGTTGTCTCTTATGAAAGCCTATTGGTCGTAACGTAGGTTTTTTTTTTGTGTTCTCGTCTGGTGCGGTATCTGACCATACCCATTTTAAAATTTTGATTAAACTCCACCTTAATCAACTTTTACAATTTTTTTTAATGTTTTTTTTCGGACTCAAATATCTCTGCTTTACTTTTTGATAATTCCAGATCGTTCGCTAGATTTGCAGTTGAACGGCTGATTCGTAGAAAAGCGTCCATCAAATGGATCATCTCGCACGGCAATTCTAATATTGAATTTCATTAAGCAACAAACGTACATAATAACTACCAGCACATTCCAAATACAGCTTTGATGTACATACTTTCATAAAGTCACAAAATTATGATAACTGCGTCGCTTGTTTTCGCAGACAAAAGACAGAATAGACAAGAAGATAGTAGAAAAACAAACTCAAACAGCATGGCGTCTATCATCAAAAACAAGCAATCAATGCGTTTAATCGCTGCTTCATATAACCTGCAACATATCCATACCACCTCTCTTTTTTCTGTGTCTGACATGGACGTATGACTAAAGCAAAAAGTGACGGCAACATTCGCATAGATCTGCCTTTCTTGTGCACGGAAAAAAACATTCATAGAACAACTAAAAATAGAAGAAAGTATTAGGGAATCTGTGACGAAGAGATCAAGCCGTCGGCCTCGTGATCAGGTGGTGTGGCTTCGAATCCAGATTCTGCCGTTTTTTTCACGGGTGCCTGATGCGGATTCCCCTGCATCTTGTAGTCGTCTCCTAGTCGTCTTGTCATAGACTTGCCACTGGGGTCGGGCGGCACGAGACGAGAGAGTGATGATAAAAAGTAGCGCAGTTAATCCTTACTGAAAATAGCGCTAGCAAAATAAATGATTTCATCATCGTCTACGATGGTCTTTGCATTTGCGTAACAGGGAATCCGGAAATGAACTGGTCCTGCAGGTGTCCAACTGGCATCGTTACAAGAAAGATACATGCTAAAAGGTCTACTTAGCTGGCCATCTCTTCCAACAGTGTTATCACAGCTCTATCCTGTCCTCGCGGTAAAATTGCAACAGCAAAAGTTACACCTAATTAGATTCAGATATTTCTTATGGATTATCCGTTTTAAATATTTCAAACGTCAAACATAGACCATTTATTGACCTAAATCTTTGTGCAGGAACAGCAATATTTTACATTAGTAAAATCATGATAGATAAAAAGTGTAAATATACTTCCTGTGAACTACTCTTGATATCAATGTGCATATAGATGTATCCACAAATGTGTGTTTGTGTGTGCGTGTGGATCATAGAAAGAGCAAAATACGATACATATATTTCTTGTTACAAAATAAGAGTGCAATGTCATGTATATATATTTATTTTTTTTACGTTACAAACTAGGAATGTAATGTTATATATATTAATATATACATATATATATAAAATCATCATCGTCATCTTAGGCATCTTAGTCTCTATAGATCATGAGCATGGCGCCCTGTAAGTTTTGTCCAGGTCTGTATCCTGTATTTCGACACTGTCTACTATGGCTGTAAATGTCATTCCCCGAGTGACAGCTCCTGCCACAGAACGTACAAACATACTGAGAGGCTGGCTTGTCTGACTGTTCCTTGATCTCTTCAGTCTTCCTCTTTTCTCTGCAGCCAGAAGACCTCTACTAGCGTCAGCAGCTACTATGCCCCCTCCAACTGACTGTCTCCAGATAGCTCGATCCTGAGCAATTTCTTCCCAGCCTTCAGATGGTCAAGACTTCTTGTCCCTTTTGCATACGTCCTTGAATCGCAGTGTGGGACGGCCGATTCTTGTATCTCTAATGGCTAGCTGTCCTTAAAGCATATCCTTGGCAGCCTCTTGTATTCCATGCGATAAACATGTCCCAACCAATGTAGACGTCACTGGCTCAACATCGAGTACACGCCGTGAGTGTTTGCTCGCGACATGTTAAACAGCCGCCCATCTGACCAGATGTGCAGATAAATACCGCCCCCAGAAGAAGATCCAAAAGAGGGTCGGCGCGAGCACACATCCCTGCTTCACTCCACTTTTGATGGGAAAAGTGTTAACAGAACTGAGCCCTTTATATCAGGGAGAAAAAAAATTATCATGCAACGCAGTTTTGGGGGGCATCCTTCTTCTTTTTCATCGTACGCAGTCAGACATCAACCTTTATTTTTTCGAGTAAAGCAGCGGTCATCCTGAGGCGGTCGACACTGCCATAGAGCTTGTCTAGTGTTGCCACTGGTAATGGCCACATCTGCTCTCTCTGATCCTCGTATGTCGGGCAGTTTTGCAGCAAATGTTCAGCGGTCATTTTCCTGGTACCACACGGGCATTCGTCAGTGCCACCTATCTTCAATTTGTTGAATAGGTGGTACCTCAGTCTATTGTGGCCAGTGCGAAGTCTGAAGACCACGACCTGCTCTCTTCTGTTCAACTGGTAATAGGCATCCGATCTCGAGGAGTTCGAATTTACCCTTTCTAATCAAGTAGAAGGCTTTGGTGAGGTCTAGAAACATCATATAGAGCGGCTCGGCTTGTTCTCTGCACTTCTCCTAGTTTTGGCGAAGAGAGAAAGTAATATCCGTTGTTGATCTATCTACTTTATAGCCACACTGAAATTGTGGGTACATCTTGTCAGCGAGCAGTCTCAACCTGTTTAGTAGCATGCGGGCGTAAACGTTGCCTACAACGCTCCGGAGCGAGATCCCTCTACATTTATTGCAGTCCCCGCTGTCACCTTTGTTTTTGTAAATAGTCACAATGGTTGGGTTACGCATGTCCTGGGGGACTGCACCTTCCTGCCAGCAGAGGCATAGAAGATCAAACATCGGCTGAGCTAGTGCTGATTTCCCTTATTTGATGGCTTCGGGTGGCATACCATCTTCCCCTGGTGATTTGCCGTTTGAGAGGTAGTTGATAGCCTTATCAAGCTCATCCAGAGTAGGAGGTCTGTCAAGTTCCTCCATAATGGACAGGACTAGTAGCCTGAACAATGCCTCATCAGTGTCCACCGTTTCCCGCGACTAGATCTCAGAGTAGTGATCTACCCATCTGGCCATCTGCTGGTCACGGTCCATGATTCTCGCACCTGTCAGAGATTTCAGGGGGGGGGGGGGGCAGCACCTCTCGCAGTAAGGCCCTGTGCTATATATGCCTCTACACAGGCCCTGGATATTTCCCGTCTCTGCATTTAGCTCAATTTCTTCCCACAGTTTATGCCAGTACTTATTCGCGCATTGTCTAGCGGTTCATTTATTGATGCCATTGACCGTCCTGGGGGCAGATTTTTTAAATAATTGATGAAAGCCTCTCGCTTGGCCTCAATTACTGGTTCCATTCTTGCGAAATGTGCATTGCATCAGTCGTGATTGGCCCGTTCCCTCATGACAGACGTAGGTAATGCTGTAGTATAGATGGCACTTTTCATAATGTTCCACTTAGTTATGACGTCGCACAAAGATCCTCCCTGAAAAGCAAGATTCAGGTCAGACACGAACTTCTCCGCTTTGAAAAGAATCATCATCTACTCAGTGTTGATGCGGGGGACGTCCCATTTGTTTGGAGAGGCACATTTTTCGAAGCTGCAAGCGTACCTTGCTACAAACAAGAGCACGGTCGCAGAAAACAATTTGATAGCTTCTAGTGGATAGCTACTAGTGGATAGCTTATAATATATATATATATATATATATATATATATATATATATATATATATATATATATATAGTTTCTATATGTATATTTATTTCTCGTTACGAAATACGAGTTCAATGTCATAAATATATTTTTCGTTACGAAATATGAATGCAGTGTCATAAATATATATATTTAAAGAAAAGGCAAGGCAAAGGCCGCGGTCTATCGTAGACGATAATGGCATAATTTATTTTCTAGCGATATATTTAGTAAGGATTAACTGCGCTAATTTTTATCCTCACTCTCTCATCACGAGCCGCCCGATCCCAGTAGCAAGTTAAGGACAAGACAACTAGGGGGCGACTACGAGATGTAAGGTATTCCGCATCAATCATCCGTGAAAAAGACGGCGAAGTCCGGAGTCGAACCCATGCCACCTGATCACGAGGCCGACGGCTTAACCACTTCGCAATGAATCCATATTTTATATATATATATATATATATCGTTTCGTAATAAGAGTGCAATGTCCATATTTATATATTTCTCATTACGAAATAGGAATGCAATGTCAGATATATATTTTTCGTTACGAATTTAGAATAAAAATGTTAGACATTCTGGTTGTGCAGTATATTACCCATACCAATTGCATTTTTAATTGTTTTATTTTAAAATAGTTGTCCATCACAAGCAATGAAGACCACTCTCTTTGTTCAGCCGTGTGGACAGTCGTATCTCTTGCTGTGTCCGCTGAAATGGGTGACTTGCCCGGTGATTTGGATTAAAGTGAGGAAGAAACTGCGCCTTTTGTCAACCTCACTCACAGAGCCTAAGCTACATTCTGCCAGTGGCAAGACATTCATAGAGACGACTGGAGATAGCATAGGATGCAGATTTTGCCTCAGGGTTACCACCAAAGCCTGTCTGTAAACATGTAACACGCAGGGTAGAAAGGTGGGATGGCATCTAACGCAGTTTGTCGTGCCTTTTCGATACCCACAAGAGGTCGTGTGGACAACACTCAGCGTGTGAGTGAGTCTGGCATCTCTGCCCAGCTGTATTCAGCTCATCATAGTAGCATCTAAAAATCCCACACGCCAAATTCGTGAAGGTGAACCGGCAGAACTAACCCGTGAAATACGACACATGTATAAGCGTAGTGCCATTCAGCCGGCGTCCAGACCAGGATAAACGGATGGAAGAAATCACAAAAAAAGAACGGAATAACAAGTCCAGACGGAAAACAACACCACGTTTCCGTGAAAACAAGTGTTACTCGTCGACTAGTGTGAATTCCAGGCAAATCTGTGGTCTGGCGGCATCCATAATGATCCAAAACAATAGAGAAATGTAGACTCGCAGCCAGTTATGGCGCCATCTTTGCCAGATATTTTAAAATGCAATATATCATTTCGCATTTGCTTTTAGACTGAGAGAAATGAAATGTTCCCTTACACAAATTGCGTCCTATGTGAGTATAAATTCCTTGATGTTGAAGTAAAAATACAATCTCTCCTTAGATTCGCTTGCAATAGTAGTAAAACTATAAATTGTCAAATAAACTGCTTTGTTTTTAAATAATAATGCAATATATTATAGCAATTACAAGGTATGTGAGAAACCATGTCAAGTATCATTTAAATAACGTGTTTTAATAATAACAATACAACACCTCAAAACAATTACTTACCGATTAAGTAAAATGCTGAATCCCATTACAATTGTTCGTTATCAAGTTTAGATACACTAGCCAAATAACGATGGTTGTTTATGGAGCATAAATAAAAATCTCATACAAACTAGGCATTATTATCGTCATAATTGTGTGGCTCATTATTCAAATTGGGTGTTATGGAAGTAATGATGCAATAACAAACAATTATTTCTGACTATGGCAGAGAGAATAACATGTTTAATTTTTAAAATCAATCATCATGGCTTTCTTCTTCCTTCTCTTCTTTTTCTTCTTTCTCTTTATCTTTCTAAACCTCAGAACCAACATCCCATACTTATACTGCGTCAGCATGGCCGTGCGTTGGCGACTTCAGTGGACATGGACAATCCAATCCACCAGTCACTTTGTGACAAGACTACATAACATGAGTCAAAGTTTGGCCACAAAAGATTAACTACCTTGTCGACTAACGGATTACTACTGAATATTATAAATGATAATACCTCTAATAAATGTTGCAGGGGTTGATAACGACCAAGACCATACAACAAAGACGCCAGTTCTTCGTTAACAGATGCTTAAGAAAGTTAATAGGCAAAAAATAGCAGGTTACCGTGAGGAATGAAGAGCTATGAAAAGGAGCCAACAGCGGCCATTGGAACAACAAATTAAGCCAAGATAATGGACCTGGATAGGACAAACGCTACAGAAGGCACCGTCTAACATAGGCAGGACGGTTTTTATATGGAATCATCAAGGGATGAGAAAAAGAGAGAAAGAGGTGGATCCAAAAATTCATGGAGAAGAGAATGTGAGAAGGAACTAAGATTAAATGATTACACTTGCAGAGAGGCAGAAGGAACTAAGATTAAATGATTACACTTGCAGAGAGGCATGGTTACAGACAGACCAAGATCGTGTGTGCTTACCGGATGTTGTCAATGACCTGTGCACCGTGAGGAGCCACAGGCTAGACTGATTGATTGATTGCTTGATTAATTGATTGATGGATTGATTGAATCGCTATTGTGCACTAAATAACAGCGACAACCAGAGCCTACATGCCGGACATTTCAGCTCTCGAGTACTACCTGCAATGGGCTAAATTGTGGACACATAGGCACTCATGAAACAGGTGCGAGTCCAAATGTATTGTGACCTAAGCCTCCCTTGAGAGAAGAATGGTCTGTCTCGCTTTAAATATCCAGCGCACAAAAGATCTACACAACTCTATCATACATCAATGCTCCCTGGTTGAAAATGCAGTTATTTTTACAGACAAGGTCAAACAACTTCGGTCGGCCACTTAAGCCGAAGAGCAGTCCATCAATGGAGCATAGCGACAGCAATATTATAACCCAGAGAGAAGAAGTGACAACGGGGACGACCGCCACTTCACTGGTCTGTCTCTGTACATTCCGCAACAACATTCAGGCTACAGATGGGCTACTCATTTTCAACTGGTGCGCTGTGACAGTTGAAAGGGATGCAGATACACGCAACGGCGTAACCGCCGCTGAAGAAAACGTCATTCTGTAATCTAGTAATGTATGTCATATTATTTTACTAAGGCATATTACATACGAACTAGCATCATCATCATGCAAAACAAAGAACTACAAAATTTATCACTGCAAGACCAGGTAAACCCTTTAGTTCAGATTGGTGACTACTCATCTGTAAATTAATACTTGACTTCCGGTAAAGGCAAGACTTTAGGAAAGGGTACTGGTTCCATCACCTCACTAAGAGCTGGGACCTCGTGCAATGAAGTCTCTATACCTCTGTCCAGGAATTAGAATCTGTGTGTGAACCTTTTCTTAATATCTGAAAGTAGACCAACATCATTGTTGAACTCATGATATTAACTGAGGAGCACACAAACAACAAGTACATGCTCCTTAGCTAAAAAAGGTGTAGTCTAGGATGATATTACAGTAAACAACACATAGGGGGTGTGTGATTGGGGTGGGGGTGGGAGGTGGTAGTCGAGGAAGAGGGGCGGTGGAGAGAAAAGTGAGGAGGAGATGTGTTTTAAAAAGTCGATATGTCAACAATTTCGAACCAGTTCGACAAATTCCTATTTTCATTTGTTGCTCTGTGATACCTAAACAGAGACAACACTATTCTTCTTCTTCTTCTTCTTCTTCTTCGTACGCAGTCAGACAGTAACCATTATTTGTTTCGAAAAAAGCGGCGGTCATCCTGAGGCTGTCGCCACTGCCATAGAGCTTGTCTTGCAGTTCCACTGGTGATGGCCACATCTGCTCTATCTGATCCTCTTATGTCGGGCAGTTCTGCAGCACATGTTCCGCGGTCATTTTACCAGTACCGCACGGGCATTCGTCGGTACCACCTATCTTCAATTTGTTGAATAGGTGGTACCTCAGTCTATTGTGGCCAGTGCAAAGTCTGAAGACAACGACCTGCTCTCTTCGGTTCAGCTGGTAATAGGCATCGTTTTTGGTGTAACTAGTATGTTCGGTTTCCCATTTGGTCATGTATCTGGCTTTGATAAGCCGTTTTGACTCTTCGTACGTCATACTAGTATCTGTTTGTGGTAGTCTTGCACCTTCTTTTGCCGGTCTGTCTGCCTCCTCGTTGCCTTGGATGTTGCAGTGTGATGGGAGCCACTGTACCACTACCCTTTTTAATGCGGACAGCTGGCACAGTTTGCAGAGTGCTGCTCTTAAGTCATTAAGCTCAGTGTTTTTCTGGGATTTTAGCGCTGTGACTACGGCGAGAGCATCTGTAAGCAGGACTATATGGCTTTCATTTTCATTGTGTGTCACCATTTCTTCTACTGCCGCCCTCAGTGCCTCTGCCTCCGCTCTGAAATTGCTTGTGTACTTACCAGTAGCGAATAACAGTGTTATTTTTCTGCCATTTGGTAGGTTCAGGAATGCTCCTGCCCCTCCGTTCTGTGTAGTTTTTGTTACAGAACCGTCGGTGTATGCATGGGTCCAGTCCATGCTTGGGTAGCTTTTCGATATGAAGCTTAGGGTAGTATCTCTCCTTTCTTTTTCAGTCTGGCAGTTTTTGTTTCCAATACCTGGTATATTTTCTACCACCTCTGGAAATATATCCTGCCTCCAGGTAGGTTTTCGTACAGTAGTGATGGGTTTTGATGTTGTTAGTGCGTTTATGGGATCTTCGTGCATCTTTGCTTTGGCTATTTCTGCAAAGTTTCTTCGCTTTAGTTTCCCATTTCCCAAA
This sequence comes from Ariolimax columbianus, assembly GCA_036924085.1. Taxonomy (NCBI): domain Eukaryota; kingdom Metazoa; phylum Mollusca; class Gastropoda; order Stylommatophora; family Arionidae; genus Ariolimax; species Ariolimax columbianus. The sequence goes on from JAVGWX010000009.1 coordinate 54,644,511, forward strand.
TTGTTAAGTCTCTGATGCATTGGATGGTCGGTCAGTCTTCGGAGTTTCTCTGACTGCAGCTGGGCTCTGCAGTCTCTTCTGTCGGTCCTGGATTGCAGTTTTGTAATCTTTTCAAGTTCTACAATTTGCGTTTACTTCATGCCTCCTGTTATAATTCTCATGGCTTGGTTTTGAAGTTTGCTAACTTTATCGAAGTTTGCCTTCGCTGCTGTTTTCCATGCCGCAATGCCATACTCGAGAACTGGTCTCACTCTTCCAGTGCACAGTTTCTTTAGTATGCCTTCGTCTGCTCCCCAGCTTGTGGCAGCAAGTTTCCTCATGATTGCCATTCTTTCTCTGGCTTTCATTCGGTTTCTCTCAATCTGACTTTTCCTTGTCATGCGCCGATAAAATGACTCCCAGATAGGTTGGGTTGTCGATTGGCTGCAGGAATTTGCCATTTAGACTTAATTTGGTATTTTGGGTTTTAATGAAAGCGAGAATATTGTGCATGTGGTTTTCTCCTCGTTTATTTTGACCAGCCATGAGTTCGCCCACTCTTCCAGCGATGTTAGGGCCGTCTGCATCCGATTTCTTGCTATGGTGAGATTCTTTTCAGAGGTCCACATAGCCAGATCGTCTGCAAACATTGAGCTATGGACTCTTCTTGGTATATTCTCTGTAATATCGTTTATATATATCAGGAAGAGTGTGGGTGACAGTACTCCCCCTTGGGGTACTCCCTGCTCGAGTGTCACCTTTTTGCTCATCTGCCCTTGTACTTGGACTCTGGCCGTTCTTTGTTTGAGGTAGTGGTTGATCCACTTGTACATTTTCCCACAAACATCGCTTCTTCTTAGCCTGACTCTAAGTCCGTCTTTCCAGACTTTGTCAAATGCCTTTTCCAGATCCACCCAAACAGCTACTGTGTGTTTCTGTGCCTGGTAGGCATCTTCTATCTCCTGGGATATGAGGATGACCTGGTCCTCAGTGGATCTGTGCTGTCTAAAGCCGGCTTGCTGTGGAATTAGTATTCGTTTTTCTTCCAGATGCCACATCAGTCTGGTGTTTATCATCCGTTCCATCAGCTTGCCGACACAGCTCAGTAGGCTGATGGGCCTGTATCCATTTGGATCTGTTTTGTCCTTTCCTGTTTTTGGTACTGGTACCAGTATTGCGTCTTTCCATGCCTGGGGTACAATTCCCCTTTTCCAGCTTTGGTTCAGGACCGATAGCAGTTTCCTCTTCGCTGTTTGGCCCAGCCCCATTTGCATTTCGTTTGTTATCCCGTCTTTTCAGGGAGATTTCCTTTTCTTTAATGTTCTCATAGCCTCTTCCATTTCGCGCATTGTTAATTTGGCCATCATGTGCTCTTCAGGTGCCGTATTCATGTTGTCGTGCCCCTTTAGCTCTTCGCTAATGTTTGTATGCTTATCTGCAGGGACCTCGATGTGGTTTGCTCTGGCATAGTGATCTTCTTCTTCATCTTCATCGTACGCTGTTTACAGCGATATTTACGTTGCACTAATTTAATTTGTTAGCCAGTGGCTGAGTACATCCGATTTCAACAGGCGTTTCTGTAGGGTTGCCCTCCTTAGCCTTTGGCTGTCCCCAGCCTAACTGCAAGGCAGCAGTTGTTTTTGGTCAGAGTTGTCTCTCTTGGGAAGTTGTCTTGCAGGACTATCGAGTCTTCCCTACTCGTGTCTATAGCGTTTGGCAATGATATGATGGACTATGTGCTAGTTTGTACTATCCCGGAAGAGAGGCAGTCCAGTGTGACTTTTTCCCAGGATCGGCACGTCAGGCCAGAAACGTAGCATTTGCATATGAGTGAGGTATCTTTTTGCTCGCTTTATTTTCTAGGCTCATCTGCAGTGATGGTACGCCTAGCATTCCCCGCAACCCGGGAGCTTGTCACCATAGGACAGGAGGTGCAGTGTCCGCAGGACTGCATCTCTTCTGCGTCCATTGGAATGACTGATAGCAGACAGATGCAAAGAGCGAGGAAGGAGTGCATTTTACCAGGTGCATTCCTGCGGCTCGATCGGGCCGGGACACAAGCCCCAGCCATGTCGTAGCCTCCCATCTCAGCGGTGCTGAGATTTTGGGCAGGATTCTGGCTTAGAGGCGTTCGGCCGTAATCCCTCAGATGGTAGCTTATCAGCCAGCCCTTGCACGGAGATGTTGTCCACCTAGGGAGCGGACATATCTCATGGTCAAGGGTTGAGTCTCAGCAGTTCGCAGTGAGGTAGCTGATCTACTGCTTAGGGCACCCGACCAAGAACTAAGTCTTCTACAAATGATTTCATTCCTCATCGCCGTATGGGGTGAATATCGAGCAGCTTCCCGCCCGCTTTTATCAGCGGACGGCAGAGACCTCATTCTGCGGCTTGACCGGGCGGGGCATGAGCGTGGCCCCGAGGTCCCCACCATGTCGAAGCCTCCCTTTGCATTTTTGCTGGGCTGCTTTTGGGCGGAATTTTTGGCTTAGAGGCATTCGGCCGTAATCCCCCACCTCGCAATGTTGGCTTATCAGCCTAGTACGTGAACCAAAATGTCTGCGGCTCCTCTCGGGCTTAGCAGGATTACCGTAGCAAAGCCCTGTCATTAGTAGGGTAAAACTGACCTGTCTTCAGAAGGTCTATTTCCAGCACCCGTTCAATATTAGCCAGACCGTCTCAATAGAGGGCTTTTAGTTTGTCAATGGCCAAGTTTCTGGAGCCTGCGATTTCTGTAGGGTGAAGACCAGATTACCGTAGCAGGCGCTCTTTCATTTGGGGGTTTGGAGACTGACCTGTCTTCCGTGGGTCTAATACCAGCACATGTTCACTATTAGACCCATCGAATGTGCTCTCTTTTGACAGTCATTCTACACTATTGGCGTGTTTAGTCAATTTTAGCCTCAGGCTCCACTCCTGATAGTGCTCTTCCGTCAATTCCTTTATCAAACACTGGATGCAGACCAACCGAGCCTCAGGGGGCATAACCCCAGATTTCTGAGGGTCTAAATCCAGCACCAGTTCCATATTAGACCCCAGGAAAGTGGACTCGGCATGTCAGTCATTTCAGTGTTGGCCGTGTTGAGTCAAATTAAGTTTCAGCTTTGCAACCATACTTCCACCGGAACCCAAACACTTTGGTTTCCCGGAAGCTGCCCGCAGAGTCATCGAAGCAACTCCTGCGGATCGCTAGTCGGCATCGTTTATGGTCAGAACTACGACGTTATCTGATCGTCTTCGCGCCTCTGACTTTCGTTCTTGATTAATGAAAACATTCTTGACAAATGCTTTCGCAGTAGCTCGTCTTGCGGCGATCCAAGAATTTCACCTCTAACGCCGCAATACGAATGCCTCCGTTTGTCCCTGTTAATCATTACCTCTAGTTCCGAAAACCAACAAAATAGAACCGAGGTCCTATTCCATTATTCCATGCACCATTTATTCAGGCAGCAGAGGCCTGCTTTGAAAACTCTAATTTTTTCAAAGTAAACGCGCCGGCCACCCAGGACGCTCAGCGAAGAGCACCCGTGGGAGAGAGCCGGCAGACGGTAGGGCAGGAGACAACGGGCAGTGAACCGGCGCGAGCCGGACCGCCCGCCTGCGCCTGAGATCCAACTACGAGCTTTTTAACTGCAACAACTTTAATATACGCTATTGGAGCTGGAATTACCGCGGCTGCTGGCACCAGACTTGCCCTCCAATAGATCCTCGTTAGAGGGTTTAAAGTGTACTTTTCGAAAGAGTCCCGTATTGTTATTTTTCGTCACTACCTCCCCGTGCCGGGAGTGGGTAAGTTGCGCGCCTGCTGCCTTCCTTGGATGTGGTAGCCGTTTCTCGTGCTTACTCTCAGGAATCGAACCCTGATTCCCCGTTACCCGTTACAAACATGGTAGGCATGTCACGTACCATCGACATTTGATAGGGCAGACATTTGAAAGATGCGTCGCCGGCACATGAGGCCATGCGATCAGCACAAAGTTATCCAGAGTCACCAGTGGGGACGCCGCAACCCCGCGAGGGGAAACGACGATTGGTTTTGAACTAATAAAAGCGCTCTTTCCGCGAGGTTCGGAGCTTGGTAAGCATGTATTAGCTCTAGAATTGCCACAGTTATCCAAGTAGGATCGTGTCATCTAAGGAACCTCGACTGATTTAATGAGCCATTCGCGGTTTCACCGTGAGACAGTGTGGACTTAGACATGCATGGCTTAATCTTTGAGACAAGCATATGACTACTGGCAGGATCAACCAGATATCTGTCGGAGACGTACGTACAGCACACACCGGTCGGCGGAGGAAGGGTGTGTGAAAAGCCTCACTGGGACGGCCGCAGGGACCGACTGACGGGATGGACGGACGGTTGTTCCACCTGTCCCTCACTCCGTCGACCTAGGACCGCCTGACAGGGGCCTCCCACACGCACCAAACGACCGACCGACCGGGCTCCCTCGAGGAGGGATGGTAGCGCTCTGTGCAGAACGGATCCCAACGACCTCGGCGATGAATTTCACTGGGACTAGAGACAATTTGGCCTGCCGGCCTGCCCTTCTCCGGAGGAGAACGCAGGGCCTTGAGGCAACGATTCCTGCTTTCCATTTGCCGGTCACAAGCTCTTTTCGAGAGTCGGACCACCAGCGAGACGTACTGTCGAGCTCTGCTATAAGCCTTAGATAAATCACCACGGACGGACCACGTTTCCTGATACGGACCAGACGAGCGCACCTCGGTGGAGGATACGCCACAACAAACCGCACCCAATTTGCTCTACGGGGAAAGGCAGGCGAGCGTTTTCCGCAAGCCCGCGCTATCGCTCCGCCTGGCGGGACTGAGATCGCTTTACTGACACTGGTTGCAATTGAGTCGCGGCGGCGAGACATTACCCCAGATTGGCATAGTGATCGACAAAGGCGTTTGCGGCTTTCTTACTTGTGATCAAGTTCTCGCCCTGCTTGATGGTAATTTGTTTATTTGACGAGGTTTCGTCGTTCATTGCTCTGACTAGCTTCCATAGCTTGTTCCCGTCTTTGTCCAGGTTTAGGCTTTCCGTTTTATTTTTCCAGCTTTCTCTTGCTGTTTGCTTAAGAGTGTGTTTGTATTTCGCCGTGGCGGCTTTGAGGGCGATGATTGCCTCCATGGATTGTTCTCGCTCTGCCATGTTCCTAGCATTTGTTACTGCATCTTCCGCTTTCTGCAACTCATTATTCCAGTAGGGCTTATAGTTTTTCAACACTATTCAATGCGCATGACATATTTTATTGTTCCTAAATGTTTGGCGTCTTCGAACACTGTTTTCTTTGTCAAGGCTGACTCATTTATAAAATCGGTGAAAGCCCTCTCAGCTCCCAGTGGATTATAGCTCTACAATAAATACTCGCAACGGTTCTAGGTATGATTACATCTTTCCCAATTTCTTGTTGTTAGACTTGAGCTCTCTGCGCCATGTACGCTTTGGTCTTCCTTGACGCCTTTTACATTAGGGGGTCTATAGTATAACCTGCCTGGTAATGCTACACATCGGTCACATTAACGTGTGGCCTAATGTCTAGTGTGCATGTCTCGGTTCACTGATACTTTGCCGGTACTAAATAGCTGTTTTACTTCTTAAATTGAATCATATCATTCCTTCACTTCCATCTTGCGCGGGCTTCCATTGACGAACCGTTAGATAGCATGCCTTTAATAACTAATGCCGAGGAACATTATGCCTCAAACTTTATGTTCACTACACTAACACTGCCATGCGTCTGGAGGTCCATGTGGTCAGAGTTATTGTAAACCCGTCTTGTTGTTGGATTTAAAGGAAATCTTCTATCCATCTACCGTGTGGTCTTTTTGGTGCATTGTTAACAGCTGTTGTATTGTTGAACATACTATAGCCCGGCTCTAAGCTACTCAACGAGCGATGGAGCGTAGAACATTGTCACTTTCACTACGAGACCACATTCACAACACCGCCATCAGGAGTCAAACCTGCGTCAATGACGTCGTGATACGGCGCTGATAAGAAAGTACGGGCGGATAGGCCACGTGGAAGGGATGTCTGACTATAGATGGGCACGTAAAGAGACGTCATAGTGGCCCTACACCTATAATCTTCTTCCCGGACGTCCATCTAAAAGATGGAGAGATGGCCTGCAACAAAACATTGGTCCGGTATGGTACTGAAAGGCTAAAAATGGAGATGAGTTTAGAGGACATTTTGGTACCATGCATGGAGCACAAAATGTGCCTGAGTGAACACCAGGATTAAAGTATTACTATAGAAGTTGTTAGGGTACCAATAAAATACGATCGCCACCAATTTTTATTAAGCAATGGCAGGAAACGCCCCCTCCCTCCTGGCGCCCCCCAACCCTCGCCCCAGTGTCGCCACTGCTGTCAGGAATGCAGTTTTAGAGTTTTAATTGCATGATACAACATATTTCTTCTGAAGTAGGCTGACCAGTTGGTCCTTCTCTCGCTGCCCTTCCTATCATAACAGTATATATGGCACCCATTTACAGAGGGATCGACAAGAGAGTGCCAGTAACAGGATTTGAATCCCATACCTTTGCCGCGAAACACGAATTCTATTCGAGTACTCAAATCAGACAATTCTAATATATTGATGTATGTCTATTTATTCAGCACAGAACGCAGGTAACCCCAATAATCGAAATGACAGAATATGCTATTGATCATTGGTTGAATTACCATTCTAAGACATTTCGCACAATTTATTATTTTAATTATTCTCTTCTGTGACAGGATGGAAACAATTTCTGGAATTGTTGACCCACGTAGTATAATTGTGGACTATTTGTACACATGAAAAATGAATTCTACAGTCAATATGCAAGTAATCTATTTGGATCAGAGCTGAAAGACTCAGACCTGCGCTTCGGATAACTGATTGATTGACATTTTCATTTGCGCATCTCTAAAAATCTCGTTATGGTACGTAAGTAGTTTGTTCCATGCAGCAACGCTCTCATCTGCGTACTTCTCACCAGCGTTCATATCTGCCAAAAACTCAAGTAACACGTCTTTGATCATCTAAGAAATATATAACAACAAGATTAAGATGTTTCCGTGATATGCACTGTCGTTAATGAGGAAGTGTTAAAAACTTAATTATGAATGGTATTTAAGACAAATGATCATTTATGGCTTGGTAAACTGGTGCGTGTACAGATATCAATCTGAGTTTCTTGATTGTTGTTGTTTGCGAATGCCCACAATGAGTAGGTCTACTCTTTTGTGCGTCCTGAAAAGGAAGTCAAGTGACGAGTTGCAGTAGCTTTCCTCACATCCCGAGCGTGCTAATAATAGTGGACCGGGGTCATCCAGGCGGTTGTGCTATGCTTGCCTTCATCTGTGTGTCGCTCACTACTGCGGAGATCACGTCGACCTCTCACCTTGTTAGCCAGGCTGCCATGAAAACAGCCCGTTTCCAGGAAGGCTACTAGGAAGCCGAGGTAAGGGTCTTGGCCAGTATATTTTCCCTGACCCTAACTAACATGTCTGATCAGCATATTTTGCCTGACACTTATTAACATTTCTGATCACTATATTTGGCCTGACCCTGACTAACATGTCTGCCCAGTATATTTTGCCTGACCCCGACTAACATGTCTGATCAGTATATTTTGCCTGACCCTGACTTACATGTCTGGTGAGTATATTTGGCCTGACCCTGACTAACATGTCTGATCAGTATATTTTGCCTGACCCAGACTAACATGTCTGATCAGTATATGTTACCTGACCCTGACTAACATGTCTGATAAGTATATTTTGCCTGACCAGAAGTTAGTCTTCCTCCCACAGTGTCTTGGTAGTATTTAATGTTTGTTTTCGAGACTAATGAGCAGCTGATCGATAATGATCAGCCTGAGATCGAAAACTGATGTGGTTCGGTTCAAAACAGCACATGTGCACGAGCCAATTTATTCAAGATCTCGTAGACAACTAACAGCGAACCATACGACCAATATATCTGTAAAGGACATTGACGACAGCGCAGTTGAAAGTATCTAACATGAGCGAATAAAAATGATATTGACTACATCCGTGGAACATTTATTTAAAAGCTAAAGACCTTGAACTAAGATGATTACATCCGTGGAACATTATTTAAAAGCTAAAGACCTTGAACTAAGATGGTTACATCCGTGGAACATTTATTTAATGTTACAGATCCTAAACTAAAATGTTTAAATCCGTGAAACATTTATTTAAAAGCTAAAGAACTTGAACTAAGATGATTACATCCGTGGAACATTTATTTGAAACCTAAAGATCATAATCTAAGATGATTACATCCGTGGAACATTTATTTAAAAGCTAAAGATACTTTAGATGAACACATTGGTATTGCCCACCGCGAATCGATGATAGCCCCAACATCAGGCAGTCTTGGCTTGTCTTAATAATTTTATGTTCGCTGTATTTAGATTATAGTGAGTAAGAATATGCGCTGGTCATCAATCTCACTGTTATCCCGAGTTACCTTGGATCAGTGGCAAGACATTTTGGTCGAGACGACTGGAGGTAACTCGGGATGCAGACACTCTGGGCTTACCTCCCGTTAGAACAGATGAAAATATGACATTGCGTGTCCCATAGACATGAGAGCTGATGTTTTAAATTTGAATTTGAATTCACAAGAACATAGAACTGCAGGGTAAACCTTCCACAGTGAGATAATCACGACATAACGTTCGTTCAGTTATCTACCCTTGCTTTCCAATTACTCGATTGTTCGTAATAGTGACGTGACAAGCAACCATTTGTGTTTATTGTTGTAAATCGGCCATCCAACAATAGTTGAAGTAGGAGAACTGTTGTCTCAAAAGTAATTAACCAATGAAAGAAAACCATTATTCAACAGGGAAACTGATAGAACTGGTAAACAAGAACGTCATGAGTCGTAAACGAAACATGTGCCAACGGACCAAGAAACTAAAAATATTTTCTTACGTTAGATAATAGATTATGTTAAATAAGAACATGTATAGTAGACGTGCAAGAGTTTTTAAAAAAAAACATTGAAGTGAAATTGACATAAAAATAAATATCCCATTCCCAATTTTTGGCACTCCAATCCCTGGAAATCGAAAGTAAAACAGAGCATCCGAAACCGGACAGAGTACCAAAAATAAAAAAAAAGGAAAACAAAAAAAGAGAAAAAATTAAATTGGAAACCTCCTAACAATGACAGGAAGAATCAACGAGAGGATCAACAAATGACATGAAACACTTTTGCATCACTGAAACACTAGGTTAGGTACATTCAGATACACACATGCATCCAAGCACTGGTTTATGCGTCCTAATATCGCCCAAAGGACTATGGTCTGGGTGGAAAATGGCGCACCTCTGCAGTAGAAACTAGTGAGGCAAACATCTAAGCAACACCATTGTTTACACGTAGGTATTTTTAACTGCAATACAAGCTCTATGGCAGTGTCGACAGCCTCAGGATGACCACCACTTTTTTCGAAAAAATAATGGTTACTGTCTGACTGCGTACGAAGAAGAAGAAGAAATACATATATGTCACTCACGCAATATTGAAAACAAGTAATCTCTATTTTTTAACGTCAAATAGTCATATCCCGACCGAATCGGTGTGATTATGCAGCCAGTATTTCATTTTTAGAAATATGCGTGAACTTTGCAGAGCTAGACACACCAACTTTGAAAAGAGTTAAATGTTAGTGCAATTTTATAGTCAAATCTCCCCAATTTTATAGTCAAATCTCCCTAATTAATTACCTTTTCATTGTATACTTTGGCAAGTCTTTAGTTCTGACGTGTAATACTAATACAGCGATATTTTAATAGTTTCGCAGGTAGATAGGTCAGTAGGTAGGTAGGTAAGTAGGTAAATCGCTTAGTTCACACACTGTAAATGCAATTAATCAGAAGGTTCATGCAGCCCTGTAACATTAATGGGATATTTGTGTTCACTTCCTTAACTTAGAAATCGCTCTAGACATGACCTCTACACTGTCATGTCTATTGTATTCCTTTTTTTTTTAGCGGAATTAAACTGTTTGAGTTATTCTGGCTCTTTTTTTTATTAGGTCTAGATTGTCTTTCCCGATTTAAAACGGTCCTCTATATGTACAATCAAATCAATCGGACCCAAAGCTGACTGCTAACGGTAGGACCACTGAACCAGAGCTACTAAGACCCTTCTACACTTACTTTAGTTGAAGTTTGACTTGCATGAACACTATAATTACTGCACGTGATTCAGTTCTGCTGAATAAGACTAAGTAATATAAGCTAATGAGGGTTCGTTCTGATCTGTTCTGTTAAATAGCGATGGCATCTCAATCCGGCAGACCCATATGGGCTCATTCCCTCTCAGAAGTTGGCGAAGAGTGTTGATATTATTGGTTCCTGTAGCGCTGGTTGTAGACACTCGTTCTCCGTATTCTCAGGCGTCCGTCTCTATAGGACCGGTGCATGGATTCAAAACTTTGCAATCTCTGAAATGCTGGCTCATCGATACAAGTGTTTTTAAGGAAGATGCGTTAGTTGATCATTTCAAAGTTCCACTTCAAACAATTGTAAATTGTCCCATTCTGAAGGCCTCTGGGGCCAGGATGTCAAGACGATCCACACAAAATCCCAAAAGCTCGATGCGCCTGTGCCTGGTATTCTCTCATACCCTAACCAGCCTTCCAGCCCCTCCCGGGAAGTCTTAGAATTAGAGACAATTACAACTCCCCTAAAAAAAGGTCCCGGATAGCCACATTACAGCTAATTTCACTACCTCGATCTCCATTTTTATTCTGGGGGTTGTTGTCATATGTTATGCCATGTCACCCAGTCGTCTCTTACGACATGCTCTTTGTGAGGCAGTGGTGCTATTCTTGTCCTTGTCATACACAAAAGCACTGAAAAGCCAGAAAAATACTGAGCTTAATGATTTAAGAGCAGTACTCTGTCAACTATGCCAGCAGTCCACACCAAAAAGGGTAGTGGTACAGTGGGTACCATCCCACTGAAACATCCAAGGCAACGAGGAGGCAGACAGACTGGCAAAAGAAGGTGCAAGACTACCACAACCAGATACTAGTATGACATACGAAGAGTCAAAACGGCTTATTAGAGCTAGAAACATGACCAAATGGGAAATCGAACATACTGGCTACACCAAAAACGATGCCTATTACGAGTTGAACAGAAGAGAGCAGGTCGTTCGCATTGGCCACAAGAGACCTAGGTACCACCTATTTACCAAATTGAAGATAGGTGGCACTGACGAATGCCCGTGTGGTACCGGGAAAATGGCCGCTGAACATTTGATGCAAAACTGCCCGACAAACGAGGATCAGAGAGAGCAGATGTGGCCATCACCAGGGCAACACTGGACAAGCTCTATGGCAGTGTCGACAGCCTTAGGATGACGGCTGCTTTTTTCGAAAAAATTAAGGTTGATGTCTGACTGCGTACGATGATGAAGAAGAAGATACACAAAAACACCGGCAGACCACTTAATAGTTGGTTAACCTTTATGTGCGCTTTCCAACTGCATCAGTCTCTGTGTTCTCTTTCTTGGCGTATAATGACTCCGTTGTAATCTCTCATATTATTTTCAGTGGGCATCAGTTCTTCCTTTTTGTTTATAGTCTCCTGGGTGATGAGCTGACCAATCGTTCTCTCTACCTGTGTCATCGATGTTCTCCCTCTCTTGATTCTTGTGCACTTAATATCTGCAGTATTCATTCGTCTATTGTATATGACTACTCGCATGTAGGTTTTGGCATGGGCCAATGCGTATCTAGACTTTTTAGAAAGAATGCCAGGAATGAATCTCAGATTCACGATTCTAGTATCCCTGTTGCGTCCAATTACGGACTTGCTTCCCGTGCCCAAGCACTGCATCATACAGCGTTTATCAAGTGCTCAGCTACTTGAATTGCCCGGCCATTCGCCTTCAGCATGTCGGTATCGTCACATGTAACCGAAAGGTTGGGACAGATCACCAGAATCTGGATCCTATACCACACCGTATCGCCGTCTCTTCATATTCTTCCTACATCGTGATACGCCAGCTCGAAGACTATTTATTGTCTTCCAAAGTGAGTCGGGGAAGTGATGTTCAGTAGCAGGTTCCTCGTGAAGCTCGAGCGCTTGATTCTCTATCATCCCGTCCCATGATTCAGTGCGACAACTTTCAAGTCTTGTCTGTATGGGATCTATTGATTTAAGGAAACTATACCTGGAATCGAGTTTTGTGATCTGTTCCTGTTGTCCAAACATTGGATGTCTTCGGTCGTTTTCCTGTTTCTCTCGTCCAAGTACTAATCTTATTCCTAGATGCGGTCCAACCTATAACACTGTGAAGCTGAAGATGTAAAGATGCCCAGCCCATAAAGGAAACTTGACAGAACCAACTTCTTGTACAGGATGAAATTCAGATGCTGCTCCAGGTTTGCAAATATGAGTGTTGTTTTGAGTATTATCTTGAGTGTTGTCGTGAGTGTTGTCTTGAGTTTTGTCTTGAGTTTCTTGTGCTGTCTTGAGTTTTGTCTTGAGTTTCTTGTGTTGTCTTGATTTTTGTCTTGAGTGTTGTCTTTAGTGTTGTCTTGAGTGCTATCTTGTATTTTTGTTTTGAGTGTTGTCATGAGTTTTGTCTTGAGTGTTGTTTTGAGTGTTGTCTTCAGTTTTGTCTTGAGTTTTGTCTAGAGTATTGTTTTGAGTGATATCTTGAGTTTCTTGTGTTAGATTGAGTTTTGTCTTTAGTGTTGTACTGAGTGTTGTCTTGAGTGTTGTTTTAAGTGTTGTTTTGAGTTTCTTGTGTTGTCTTGAGTGTTGTCTTGAGTTTTGTCTTGAGTTTCTTGTGTTGTCTTGAGTGTTGTCTTGAGTGTTGTCTTGAGTGTTGTTTTGAGTATTGTCTTGAGTGTTGTCTTGAGTGTTGTCTTGAGTGTTGTCATGAGTGTTGTCTTAGTTTCTTGTGTTGTCTTGAGTTTTGTCTTGAGTGTTGTCTTGAGTTTCTTGTGTTGTCTTGAGTTTCTTGTGTTGTCTTGAGTTTTGTCTTGAGTGTTGTCTTGAGTGTTGTCTTGAGTTTCTTGTTTTGTCTTTAGTGATGTATTCAGTTGTACCTTGAGTGCTGTTTTGAGTGTTGTCTTTAGTGCTATCTTGAGTATTGTATTGAGTACCGTCTTGAGTGCCGTCTTGAGTGTTGTCTTGATTGTTGTCTTGAGTTTCTCATGCTGTCTTGAGTTTCGTCTTGAGTGTTGTCTTGAGTTTCTTGTGTTGTCTTGAGTTTATCTTGAATGTTGTTTTGAGTTTCTTGTGTTGTCTTGAGTGTTGTCTTGAGTGATGTCTTGAGTGTTGTCTTGAGTTTTGTCTTGAGTGTTGTCTTGAGTGTTGTCTTGATTGTTGTCTTGAGTTTCTTATGCCGTCTTGAGTTTCGTCTTGAGTGTTGTCTTGAGTTTCTTGTGTTGTCTTGAGTTTATCTTGAATGTTGTTTTGAGTTTCTTGTGTTGTCTTGAGTGTTGTCTTGAGTGCTGTCTTGAGTGTTCTCTTGAGTTTTGTCTTGAGTAGTGTCTTGAGTATCTGTGTTGTCTTGAGTTTCTTGTGTTGTCTTGAGTTTTGTCTTGAGTGTTGTCTTGAGTTTTGTCTTGAGTGATGTCTTTAGTGTTGTCTTGAGTACTGTCTTGTATTTTGTCTTGAGTTTTGTCTTTAGTGTTGTCTTGAGTTTTGTCTTGAGTGTTGTTTTGAGTGTTGTCTTGAGTGTTGTCTTGAGTTTCTTGTGTTGTCGTGAGTGTGGTCTTGAGTGTTGTCTTAGTTTCTTGTGTTGTCTTGAGTGTTGTCTTGAGTGTTGTCTTGCGTTCCTTGTGTTGTCTTGAGTTTTATTTTGAGTGTTGTCTTGAGTGTCTTGTGTTGTCTTTAGTTTCTTGTGTTGTCTTGAGCTTTGTCTTGAGTGTTGTCTTGAGTGTTGTCTTGAGTGTTGTCTTGAGTTTCTTGTGTTGTTTTGAGTGATGTATTCAGTTGTACCTTGAGTGCTGTTTTGAGTGCTGTCTTGAGTGTTGTCTTGAGTGTTGTCTTGAGTGTTGTCTTGAGTATTGTTTTGAGTACCGTCTTGAGTGCCGTCTTTAGTGTTGTCTTGATTGTTGTCTTGAGATTCTTATGCTGTCTTGAGTTTCGTCTTGAGTGTTGTCTTGAGTTTCTTGTGTTGTCTTGAGTTTATCTTGAGTGTTGTTTTGAGTTTCTTGTGTTGTCTTGAGTGTTGTCTTAAGTGCTGTCTTGAGTGTTGTCTTGAGTTTTGTCTTGAGTGTTGTCTTGAGTATCTGTGTTGTCTTCAGTTTATCTTGAGTGTTGTTTTGAGTTTCTTGTGTTGTCGTGAGTGTGGTCTTGAGTGTTGTCTTAGTTTCTTGTGTTGTCTTGAGTGTTGTCTTGAGTGCTGTCTTGCGTTCCTTGTGTTGTCTTCAGTTTTATTTTGAGTGTTGTCTTGAGTGTCTTGTGTTGTCTTGAGCTTTGTCTTGAGTGTTGTCTTGAGTGTTGTCTTGAGTGTTGTATTGAGTTTCTTGTGTTGTTTTGAGTGATGTATTCAGTTGTACCTTGAGTGCTGTTTTGAGTGCTGTCTTGAGTGTTGTCTTGAGTGTTGTCTTGAGTGCTGTCTTGAGTATTGTTTTGAGTACCGTCTTGAGTGCCGTCTTTAGTGTTGTCTTGATTGTTGTCTTGAGATTCTTATGCTGTCTTGAGTTTCGTCTTGAGTGTTGTCTTGAGTTTCTTGTGTTGTCTTGAGTTTATCTTGAGTGTTGTTTTGAGTTTCTTGTGTTGTCTTGAGTGTTGTCTTAAGTGCTGTCTTGAGTGTTGTCTTGAGTTTTGTCTTGAGTGTTGTCTTGAGTATCTGTGTTGTCTTGAGTTTATCTTGAGTGTTGTTTTGAGTTTCTTGTGTTGTCTTGAGTGTTGTCTTGAGCGCTGTCTTGAGTTTTGTGTTTAGTGTTGTCTTGAGTGTTGTCTTGAGTTTTGTCTTTAGTGATGTCTTTAGTGTTGTCTTGAGTGATGTCTTGTATTTTGTCTTTAGTTTTTTCTTGAGTGTTGTTTTGAGTGTTGTCTTCAGTTTTGTCTTGAATTTTATCTGGAGTATTGTTTTAAGTGATATCTTGAGTTTCTTGTGTTGGGTTGAGTTTTGTCTTGAGTGTTGTACTGAGTGTTGTCTTGAGTGTTGTTTTAAGTGTTGTTTTGAGTTTCTTGTGTTGTCTTGAGTGTTGTCTTGAGTTTTGTCTTGAGTGATGTCTTTAGTGTTGTCTTGAGTACTGTCTTGTATTTTGTCTTGATTTTTTTTTGGGTGTTGTCTTGAGTTTTGTCTTGAGTGTTGTTTTGAGTGTTGTCTTGAGTTTCTTGTGTTGTCGTGAGTGTGGTCTCGAGTGTTGTTTTAGTTTCTTGTGTTGTCTTGAGTGTTGTCTTGAGTGTTGTCTTGCGTTTTTTGTGTTGTCTTGAGTTTTGTCTTGAGTGTTGTCTTGAGTTTCTTGTGTTGTCTTGAGTTTCTTGTGTTGTTTTGAGCTTTGTCTTGAGTGTTGTCTTGAGTGTTGTCTTGAGTGTTGTCTTGAGTGTTGTCTTGAGTTTCTTGTGTTGTCTTGAGTGATGTATTCAGTTGTACCTTGAGTGCTGTTTTGAGTGCTGTCTTGAGTGTTGTCTTGAGTGTTGTCATGAGTGTTGTCTTAGTTTCTTGTGTTGTCTTGAGTTTATCTTGAGTGTTGTTTTGAGTTTCTTGTGTTGTCTTGAGTGTTGTCTTGAGTTTTGTCTTGAGTGTTGTCTTGAGTATCTGTGTTGTCTTTAGTTTATCTTGAGTGTTGTTTTGAGTTTCTTGTGTTGTCTTGAGTGTTGTCTTTAGCGCTGTCTAATTTTTGTGTTGAGTGTTGTCTTGAGTGTTGTCTTGAGTTTTGTCTTGAGTTTTGTCTTTAGTGATGGCTTTAGTGTTGTCTTGAGTGATGTCTTGTATTTTGTCTGGAGTATTGTTTTAAGTGATATCTTGAGTTTCTTGTGTTGGGTTGAGTTTTGTCTTGAGTGTTGTACTGAGTGTTGTCTTTAGTGTTGTTTTAAGTGTTGTTTTGAGTTTCTTGTGTTATCTTGAGTGTTGTCTTGAGTTTTGTTTTGAGTTTCTCGTGTTGTATTGAGTGTTGTCTTGAGTGTTGTCTTGAGTTTCTTATGTTGTTTTGAGTTTATTGTGTTGTCTTGAGTTTTTTCTTGAGTGTTGTCTTGAGTGTTGTCTCGAGTATTGTCTTGAGTGTTGTCTTGAGTGTTGTCTTGAGTTTCTTGTCTTGTCTTGAGTGATGTATTCAGTTGTACCTTTAGTGCTGTTTGGAGTACTGTCTTGAGTGTTGTCTTGAGTGTTGTCTTGAGTGCTGTCTTGAGTATTGTCTTGAGTACCGTCTTGAGTGCCGTCTTGAGTGTTGTCTTGATTGTTGTCTTCAGTTTCTTATGCTGTCTTGAATTTCGTCTTGAGTGTTGTCTTGAGTTTCTTGTGTTGTCTTGAGTTTATCTTGAGTGTAGTTTTGAGTTTCTTGTGTTGTTTTGAGTGTTGTCTTGAGTGCTGTCTTGAGTGTTGTCTTGAGTTTTGTCTTTAGTGTTGTATTAAGCTTCCTGTGTTGTTTTAAGTTTTGTCTTGAGTGTTGTCTTGAGTATCTGTGTTGTCTTGAGTTTCTTGTGTTGTCTTGAGTTTTGTGTTGAGTGTTGTCTTGCGTTTTTTCTGGAGTGTTGTCTTTAGTTTTGTCTTGAGTGCTGTCTTGTATTTTGTTTTGAGTTTTGTCTTCAGTTTTGTCTTGAGTTTTGTCTGGTGTATTATTTTTTTATGATGTCTTAAGTTTTTTGTGTTGGATTGAGTGTTGTCTTGAGTGTTCTCTTGAGTGTTGTCTTGAGTGTTGTCTTTAGTGTTGTCTTTAGTTTCTTGTGTTGTGTTGCGTGTTGTCTTGAGTGTTGTCTCGAGTTTTGTCTTGAGTTTTGTCTTGAGTTTCTTATTGTGTCTTTAGTGTTGCCTTGAGTGTTATCTTGAGTTACTTATGTTGTCTTGAGTTTTGTCTTGAGTGTTGTCTTCAGTTTTGTCTTGATTTTATTGTGTTGTCTTTAGTTTTGTCCTGAGTGTTGTCTTGAGTTTCTTGTGTTGTCTTGAGTTTTGTTCAGTGTGTTATCTTGCGTTCATTGTTGTGTTGTCCTTAGTGTTGTCATTAGTGTTGTCTTGAATGCTGTCTTGAGTGGTGTGTTGAGTTTTGTCTTTAGTGTTGTTTTGAGTTTTGTCTTGAGTTTCTGTAGTTTTGTCTCGAGTGTTGTCTTGAGTGTTGTCTTGAGTCTTGTCTTGAGATTTGTTTTTAGTGTTGTCTTGAGTTTTGTCTTGATTTTCTTGAGTTTTTTTTTAGTGTTGTCGTGAGTTTTCGTTAGTGTTGTCTTGAGTGTTGTCTTGTGTTGTATTGAGTGTTGTCTTTAGTGTTGTCTTGAGTGTTGTCTTTAGTGTTGTCTTGAGTGGTGTCTTTAGTGTTATCGTTAGTGTTGCCTTGAGTGTTGTCTTGAGTGTTGTCTTGAGTTTTGTCTTGACTGTTGTCTTGAAAGCTGTCTTTAGTGTTGTCTTAAGTGTTGTCTTGAGGGTTCTCTTGAGTGTTGTCTTCAGTTTTGTCTTGACTTTCTTTATTTGTCCTAAGTTTTATCTTGAGTGTTTGTCTTGACTTTCATGTGTTGTCTTGAGTTTCTTGTGTTGTCTTGAGTGTTGTCTTGAGTTTTCTGTTCAGTTTTGTCCTAATTTTCTTGTGTTGTTTTGAGTTCTTTGTGTTGTCTTGAGTTTTGTTTTGAGTTTTGCCTTGAGCTTTGTCTTGAGTGTTTTCTTTTAGTGTTGTCTTAAGTGTTGTCCTTAGTGTAGTCTCGAGTGTTGTCTTTCGTTTTGTCTTGACTGTTGTCTTTAGTGTTGTCTTTAGTTTTGTCTTGAGTGTTGTCTTGAGGGTTGTCTTGAGTTTTGTCTTGAGTGTATCTTTAGTGTTGTCTTGAGTGTTGTCTTGAGTTTTTTCTTGAGTGTTGTCTTAAGTGTTGTCTTGAGTGTTGTCTTTAGTTTTGTCTTGAGTGTTGTCTTAAGTTTATTGTGTTGTCTTGAGTGTTGTCTTTAGTGCTGTTTCGAGTACTGTCTTGAGTTTTGTCTTGATTTTTTCTTTAAGTGTTGTCTTGATTGTTGTCTTGAGTGTTGTCTTGAGTGTTGTCTTTAGTGTTCTCTTGATTTTGTTGTGTAATCTTCAGTGTTGTCTAAGTGCTTTTTCGAGTGCTGTCTTGAGTTTTTTCTTGATTTTTGTTTTGAGTGTTGTCTTGATTGTTGTCTTAAGTGTTGTCTTGAGTGTTGTCTTGAGTGTTGTTTTGAGTTTCTTGTTTTGTCTTGAGTGTTGTCTTGAGTTTTGTCTTGAGTTTCTTGTGTTGTCTTGAGTGTTGTCTTGAGTGTTGTCTTGAGTGTTGTTTTGAGTATTGTCTTGAGTGTTGTCTTGAGTGTTGTCTTGAGTGTTGTCATGAGTGTTGTCTTAGTTTCTTGTGTTGTCTTGAGTTTTGTCTTGAGTGTTGTCTTGAGTTTCGTGTGTTGTCTTGAGTTTCTTGTGTTGTCTTGAGTTTTGTCTTGAGTGTTGTCTTGAGTGTTGTCTTGAGTTTCTTGTTTTGTCTTTAGTGATGTATTCAGTTGTACCTTGAGTGCTGTTTTGAGTGTTGTCTTTAGTGCTGTCTTGAGTATTGTATTGAGTACCGTCTTGAGTGCCGTCTTGAGTGTTGTCTTGATGGTTGTCTTGAGTTTCTCATGCTGTCTTGAGTTTCGTCTTGAGTGTTGTCTTGAGTTTCTTGTGTTGTCTTGAGTTTATCTTGAATGTTGTTTTGAGTTTCTTGTGTTGTCTTGATTGTTGTCTTGAGTGATGTCTTGAGTGTTGTCTTGAGTTTTGTCTTGAGTGTTGTCTTGAGTGTTGTCTTGATTGTTGTCTTGAGTTTCTTATGCCGTCTTGAGTTTCGTCTTGAGTGTTGTCTTGAGTTTCTTGTGTTGTCTTGAGTTTATCTTGAATGTTGTTTTCAGTTTCTTGTGTTGTCTTGAGTGTTGTCTTGAGTGCTGTCTTGAGTGTTCTCTTGAGTTTTGTCTTGAGTGGTGTCTTGAGTATCTGTGTTGTCTTGAGTTTCTTGTGTTGTCTTGAGTTTTGTCTTGAGTGTTGTCTTGAGTTTTGTCTTGAGTGATGTCTTTAGTGTTGTTTTGAGTGTTGTCTTGAGTGTTGTCTTGAGTTTCTTGTGTTGTCGTGAGTGTGGTCTTGAGTGTTGTCTTAGTTTCTTGTGTTGTCTTGAGTGTTGTCTTGAGTGTTGTCTTGCGTTCCTTGTGTTGTCTTGAGTTTTATTTTGAGTGTTGTCTTGAGTGTCTTGTGTTGTCTTTAGTTTCTTGTGTTGTCTTGAGCTTTGTCTTGAGTGTTGTCTTGAGTGTTGTCTTGAGTTTCTTGTGTTGTTTTGAGTGATGTATTCAGTTGTACCTTGAGTGCTGTTTTGAGTGCTGTCTTGAGTGTTGTCTTGAGTGTTCACTTGAGTGCTGTCTTGAGTATTGTTTTGAGTACCGTCTTGAGTGCCGTCTTTAGTGTTGTCTTGATTGTTGTCTTGAGATTCTTATGCTGTCTTGAGTTTCGTCTTGAGTGTTGTCTTGAGTTTCTTGTGTTGTCTTGAGTTTATCTTGAGTGTTGTTTTGAGTTTCTTGTGTTGTCTTGAGTGTTGTCTTAAGTGCTGTCTTGAGTGTTGTCTTGAGTTTTGTCTTGAGTGTTGTCTTGAGTATCTGTGTTGTCTTCAGTTTATCTTGAGTGTTGTTTTGAGTTTCTTGTGTTGTCGTGAGTGTGGTCTTGAGTGTTGTCTTAGTTTCTTGTGTTGTCTTGAGTGTTGTCTTGCGTTCCTTGTGTTGTCTTCAGTTTTATTTTGAGTGTTGTCTTGAGTGTCTTGTGTTGTCTTGAGCTTTGTCTTGAGTGTTGTCTTGAGTGTTGTCTTGAGTGTTGTCTTGAGTTTCTTGTGTTGTTTTGAGTGATGTATTCAGTTGTACCTTGAGTGCTGTTTTGAGTGCTGTCTTGAGTGTTGTCTTGAGTGTTGTCTTGAGTGCTGTCTTGAGTATTGTTTTGAGTACCGTCTTGAGTGCCGTCTTTAGTGTTGTCTTGATTGTTGTCTTGAGATTCTTATGCTGTCTTGAGTTTCGTCTTGAGTGTTGTCTTGAGTTTCTTGTGTTGTCTTGAGTTTATCTTGAGTGTTGTTTTGAGTTTCTTGTGTTGTCTTGAGTGTTGTCTTGAGCGCTGTCTTGAGTTTTGTGTTTAGTGTTGTCTTGAGTGTTGTCTTGAGTTTTGTCTTTAGTGATGTCTTTAGTGTTGTCTTGAGTGATGTCTTGTATTTTGTCTTGAGTTTTGTCTTGAGTGTTGTTTTGAGTGTTGTCTTCAGTTTTGTCTTGAATTTTATCTGGAGTATTGTTTTAAGTGATATCTTGAGTTTCTTGTGTTGGGTTGAGTTTTGTCTTGAGTGTTGTACTGAGTGTTGTCTTTAGTGTTGTTTTAAGTGTTGTTTTGAGTTTCTTGTGTTGTCTTGAGTGTTGTCTTGAGTGTTGTCTTGAGTGTTGTTTTGAGTATTGTCTTGAGTGTTGTCTTGAGTGTTGTCTTGAGTGTTGTCATGAGTGTTGTCTTAGTTTCTTGTGTTGTCTTGAGTTTTGTCTTGAGTGTTGTCTTGAGTTTCGTGTGTTGTCTTGAGTTTCTTGTGTTGTCTTGAGTTTTGTCTTGAGTGTTGTCTTGAGTGTTGTCTTGAGTTTCTTGTTTTGTCTTTAGTGATGTATTCAGTTGTACCTTGAGTGCTGTTTTGAGTGTTGTCTTTAGTGCTGTCTTGAGTATTGTATTGAGTACCGTCTTGAGTGCCGTCTTGAGTGTTGTCTTGATTGTTGTCTTGAGTTTCTCATGCTGTCTTGAGTTTCGTCTTGAGTGTTGTCTTGAGTTTCTTGTGTTGTCTTGAGTTTATCTTGAATGTTGTTTTGAGTTTCTTGTGTTGTCTTGATTGTTGTCTTGAGTGATGTCTTGAGTGTTGTCTTGAGTTTTGTCTTGAGTGTTGTCTTGAGTGTTGTCTTGATTGTTGTCTTGAGTTTCTTATGCCGTCTTGAGTTTCGTCTTGAGTGTTGTCTTGAGTTTCTTGTGTTGTCTTGAGTTTATCTTGAATGTTGTTTTCAGTTTCTTGTGTTGTCTTGAGTGTTGTCTTGAGTGCTGTCTTGAGTGTTCTCTTGAGTTTTGTCTTGAGTAGTGTCTTGAGTATCTGTGTTGTCTTGAGTTTCTTGTGTTGTCTTGAGTTTTGTCTTGAGTGTTGTCTTGAGTTTTGTCTTGAGTGATGTCTTTAGTGTTGTTTTGAGTGTTGTCTTGAGTGTTGTCTTGAGTTTCTTGTGTTGTCGTGAGTGTGGTCTTGAGTGTTGTCTTAGTTTCTTGTGTTGTCTTGAGTGTTGTCTTGAGTGTTGTCTTGCGTTCCTTGTGTTGTCTTGAGCTTTGTCTTGAGTGTTGTCTTGAGTGTTGTCTTGAGTTTCTTGTGTTGTTTTGAGTGATGTATTCAGTTGTACCTTGAGTGCTGTTTTGAGTGCTGTCTTGAGTGTTGTCTTGAGTGTTGTCTTGAGTGCTGTCTTGAGTATTGTTTTGAGTACCGTCTTGAGTGCCGTCTTTAGTGTTGTCTTGATTGTTGTCTTGAGATTCTTATGCTGTCTTGAGTTTCGTCTTGAGTGTTGTCTTGAGTTTCTTGTGTTGTCTTGAGTTTATCTTGAGTGTTGTTTTGAGTTTCTTGTGTTGTCTTGAGTGTTGTCTTAAGTGCTGTCTTGAGTGTTGTCTTGAGTTTTGTCTTGAGTGTTGTCTTGAGTATCTGTGTTGTCTTCAGTTTATCTTGAGTGTTGTTTTGAGTTTCTTGTGTTGTCGTGAGTGTGGTCTTAAGTGTTGTCTTAGTTTCTTGTGTTGTCTTGAGTGTTGTCTTGCGTTCCTTGTGTTGTCTTCAGTTTTATTTTGAGTGTTGTCTTGAGTGTCTTGTGTTGTCTTGAGCTTTGTCTTGAGTGTTGTCTTGAGTGTTGTCTTGAGTGTTGTCTTGAGTTTCTTGTGTTGTTTTGAGTGATGTATTCAGTTGTACCTTGAGTGCTGTTTTGAGTGCTGTCTTGAGTGTTGTCTTGAGTGTTGTCTTGAGTGCTGTCTTGAGTATTGTTTTGAGTACCGTCTTGAGTGCCGTCTTTAGTGTTGTCTTGATTGTTGTCTTGAGATTCTTATGCTGTCTTGAGTTTCGTCTTGAGTGTTGTCTTGAGTTTCTTGTGTTGTCTTGAGTTTATCTTGAGTGTTGTTTTGAGTTTCTTGTGTTGTCTTGAGTGTTGTCTTGAGCGCTGTCTTGAGTTTTGTGTTTAGTGTTGTCTTGAGTGTTGTCTTGAGTTTTGTCTTTAGTGATGTCTTTAGTGTTGTCTTGAGTGATGTCTTGTATTTTGTCTTGAGTTTTGTCTTGAGTGTTGTTTTGAGTGTTGTCTTCAGTTTTGTCTTGAATTTTATCTGGAGTATTGTTTTAAGTGATATCTTGAGTTTCTTGTGTTGGGTTGAGTTTTGTCTTGAGTGTTGTACTGAGTGTTGTCTTTAGTGTTGTTTTAAGTGTTGTTTTGAGTTTCTTGTGTTGTCTTGAGTGTTGTCTTGAGTTTTGTCTTGAGTGATGTCTTTAGTGTTGTCTTGAGTACTGTCTTGTATTTTGTCTTGATTTTTTTTTTTGGTGTTGTCTTGAGTTTTGTCTTGAGTGTTGTTTTGAGTGTTGTCTTGAGTTTCTTGTGTTGTCGTGAGTGTGGTCTTGAGTGTTGTTTTAGTTTCTTGTGTTGTCTTGAGTGTTGTCTTGAGTGTTGTCTTGCGTTTTTTGTGTTGTCTTGAGTGTTGTCATGAGTGTTGTCTTAGTTTCTTGTGTTGTCTTGAGTTTATCTTGAGTGTTGTTTTGAGTTTCTTGTGTTGTCTTGAGTGTTGTCTTGAGTTTTGTCTTGAGTGTTGTCTTGAGTATCTGTGTTGTCTTTAGTTTATCTTGAGTGTTGTTTTGAGTTTCTTGTGTTGTCTTGAGTGTTGTCTTGAGTGTTGTACTGAGTGTTGTCTTTAGTGTTGTTTTAAGTGTTGTTTTGAGTTTTGTCTTGAGTTTTGTCTTTAGTGATGGCTTTAGTGTTGTCTTGAGTGATGTCTTGTATTTTGTCTGGAGTATTGTTTTAAGTGATATCTTAAGTTTCTTGTGTTGGGTTGAGTTTTGTCTTGAGTGTTGTACTGAGTGTTGTCTTTAGTGTTGTTTTAAGTGTTGTTTTGAGTTTCTTGTGTTATCTTGAGTGTTGTCTTGAGTTTTGTCTTGAGTTTCTCGTGTTGTATTGAGTGTTGTCTTGAGTGTTGTCTTGAGTTTCTTGTGTTGTTTTGAGTTTATTGTGTTGTCTTGAGTTTTTTCTTGAGTGTTGTCTTGAGTGTTGTCTCGAGTATTGTCTTGAGTGTTGTCTTGAGTGTTGTCTTGAGTTTCTTGTGTTGTCTTGAGTGATGTATTCAGTTGTACCTTTAGTGCTGTTTGGAGTACTGTCTTGAGTGTTGTCTTGAGTGTTGTCTTGAGTGCTGTCTTGAGTATTGTCTTGAGTACCGTCTTGAGTGCCGTCTTGAGTGTTGTCTTGATTGTTGTCTTTAGTTTCTTATGCT
This sequence comes from Ariolimax columbianus, assembly GCA_036924085.1. Taxonomy (NCBI): domain Eukaryota; kingdom Metazoa; phylum Mollusca; class Gastropoda; order Stylommatophora; family Arionidae; genus Ariolimax; species Ariolimax columbianus. The sequence continues at coordinate 54,668,146 of JAVGWX010000009.1, forward strand.
GTCTTGTATTTTGTTTTGAGTTTTGTCTTGAGTGTTGTCTTAAGTTTTGTCTTGAGTGTTGTTTTGAGTGTTGTCTTCAGTTTTGTCTTGAGTTTTGTCTGGTGTATTATTTTTTTATGATGTCTTAAGTTTTTTGTGTTGGATTGAGTTTTGTCTTGAGTGTTGTCTTGAGTGTTGTCTTGAGTGTTCTCTTGAGTGTTGTCTTGAGTGTTGTCTTTAGTGTTGTCTTTAGTTTCTTGTGTTGTGTTGCGTGTTGTCTTGAGTGTTGTCTCGAGTTTTGTCTTGAGTTTTGTCTTGAGTTTCTTATTGTGTCTTTAGTGTTGCCTTGAGTGTTATCTTGAGTTACTTATGTTGTCTTGAGTTTTGTCTTGAGTGTTGTCTTCAGTTTTGTCTTGATTTTATTGTGTTGTCTTTAGTTTTGTCCTGAGTGTTGTCTTGAGTTTCTTGTGTTGTCTTGAGTTTTGTTCAGTGTGTTATCTTGCGTTCATTTTTGTGTTGTCCTTAGTGTTGTCATTAGTGTTGTCTTGAATGCTGTCTTGAGTGGTGTGTTGAGTTTTCTCTTTAGTGTTGTTTTGAGTTTTGTCTTGAGTTTCTGTAGTTTTGTCTCGAGTGTTGTCTTGAGTGTTGTCTTGAGTCTTGTCTTGAGATTTGTTTTTAGTGTTGTCTTGAGTTTTGTCTTGAGTTTCTTGAGTTTTATTTTAGTGTTGTCGTGAGTTTTCGTTAGTGTTGTCTTGAGTGTTGTCTTGTGTTGTATTGAGTGTTGTCTTTAGTGTTGTCTTGAGTGTTGTCTTTAGTGTTGTCTTGAGTGGTGTCTTTAGTGTTATCGTTAGTGTTGCCTTGAGTGTTGTCTTGAGTGTTGTCTTGAGTTTTGTCTTGACTGTTGTCTTGAAATATGTCTTTAGTGTTGTCTTAAGTGTTGTCTTGAGGGTTCTCTTGAGTGTTGTCTTCAGTTTTGTCTTGACTTTCTTTATTTGTCCTAAGTTTTATCTTGAGTGTTTGTCTTGACTTTCTTGTGTTGTCTTGAGTTTCTTGTGTTGTCTTGAGTGTTGTCTTGAGTTTTCTGTTCAGTTTTGTCCTAATTTTATTGTGTTGTTTTGAGTTCCTTGTGTTGTCTTGAGTTTTGTTTTGAGTTTTGCCTTGAGCTTTGTCTTGAGTGTTTTCTTTTAGTGTTGTCTTAAGTGTTGTCCTTAGTGTAGTCTCGAGTGTTGTCTTTCGTTTTGTCTTGACTGTTGTCTTTAGTGTTGTCTTTAGTTTTGTATTGAGTGTTGTCTTGAGGGTTGTCTTGAGTTTTGTCTTGAGTGTATCTTTAGTGTTGTCTTGAGTTTTTTCTTGAGTGTTGTCTTGATTGTTGTCTTGAGTGTTGTCTTGAGTGTTGTCTTTAGTGTTCTCTTGATTTTGTTGTGTAATCTTCAGTGTTGTCTAAGTGCTGTTTCGAGTGCTGTCTTGAGTTTTTTCTTGATTTTTGTTTTGAGTGTTGTCTTGATTGTTGTCTTAAGTGTTGTCTTGAGTGTTGTCTTGAGTGTTGTCTTGAGTTTCTTGTGTTGTCTTGAGTGTTGTCTTAAGTGTTGTCTTGAGTGCTATTTTGAGTGTTGTCTTTAGTGTTGTCTTGAGTGTTGTCATAAGTGTTGTCATTAGTGTTGTCATAAGTGTTGTCTTGAGTTGTGTCTTGCGTTTTGTCTTGAGTTTTGTCTTGAGTGTGGTCTTTAGTATTATCTTAAGTATTTTTAAGTATATTTCTTAAGTTTTATGTGTTGCCTTGAGTGTTTCCTTGAGTTTCTTGTGATGTTTTGAGTGTTGTCTTGAGTTTCTGTGTTGCCTTGATTTTATTGTGTTGTCTTGAGTTTTGTCCTGAGTGTTGTCTTGAGTAATGTCTTAAGTGTTCTCTTGAATTTTCTCTTAAGTGTTGTCTTGAGTGTTGTCTTGAGTGTTGTCTTTAGTTTCTTATGTTGTCTTGAGTGTTGTCTTGAGTGCTGTTTTGAATGTTGTCTTTAGTGTTGTCTTGAGTGTTTTTTTGAGTGCCGCCTTGAGTGCCGTCTTGAGTGTTCTCTTGAGTTTTGTCTTGAGTTTTTTATTGTGTCTTGAGTGTTGTCTTGAGTTTTTTAATGTGTCTTGAGTGTTGTCTTGAGTATTGTCTTTAGTGTTGCCTTGAGTTTTTTATATTGTTTTGAGTTTTGTCTTGATTGTTGTCTTCAGTCTTGTCTTGACTTTCTTGTGTTGTCTTTAGTTTTTTCTTGAGTGTTGTCTTGAGTTTCTTGTGATGTCTTGCGTTTTGTCTTGAGTTTTGTCTTGAGTTTTGTATTGCGTTTTGTCTTAAGTGTTTGTCTTGACTGTCTTGTGTTGTCTTAACTTTCTTGTGTTGTCTTGAGTGTTGTCTTCAGTTTTCTGTTGAGTTTTGTCTTGCGTTTCATGTGTTGTTTTGAGTTCCTTGTGTTGTCTTGAGTTTTGTCTTGAGTTTTGTCTTGAGTGTTGTCTTGAGTGTTGTCTTAAAAGTTGTCTTAAGTGTTGTCCTTAGTGTAGTTTTGAGTGTTGTCTTTAGTGCTGTCTTGTGTGTTGTCTTTAGTGTTGTGTTGAGTTTTGTCTTGAGTGTTGTCTTGAGTGATGTTTTGAGCGTTGTCTTTAGTTTTGTCTTTAGTGTTTCTTGAGTTTTGTCTTGAGTTTCTTATTGTGTCTTGACTGTTGTCTTAAGTGTTGTCTTGAGTGTCCTATGTTGTCTTGAGTTTTGTCTTGAGTGTTGTCTTCAGTTTTGTCTTGACTTTCTTGTGTTCTCTTTAATTTTGTCTTGAGTATTTGTCTTGACTTTCTTGTGCTGTCTTGAGTTTTTTGTGTTGTTTTGAGTTTTGTCTTTAGTGTTGTCTTGAATGTTGTCTTAAGTGTTGTTCTTAGTGTAGTCTTGAGTGTTATCTTTATGGATGTCTTGAATGTTTTGTCAAGTTTTGTCCTTAGTGTTGTCTTGAGTTTTGTTTTGAGTTTCTGGAGTTTTGTCTATAATGCTCTTTTGAGTGTTGTCTTTAGTTTTCTCTTCAGTGTTCTCTTGATTTTTGTCTTCAGTGTTGTCTTGAGTTTTGTCTTTAGTTTTGTCATTAGTGTTGTCTTGAATTTTGTCTTGACTATTGCCTTGTGTGTTGTCTTAAGTGTTGTCTTGAGTGGTGTCTTGAGTGTTGTCTTGAGGGTTGTCTTTAGTTTTGTCTTTGGTTTCTTTTATTGTCTTGTGTGCTGTCTTAAGTGTTGTCTTGAGTGCTGTTTTGAGTGTTGTTTTTACTGTTGTCTTGAGTGCCGTCTTAAGTGTTGTCTTTAGTGTTATCATAAGTGTTGTCTTGAGTTTTGTCTTGAGTGTTGTCTTGAGTTTTGTCTTCAGTATTGTCTTGAGTGTATCTTTAGTGTTGTCTTGAGTGTTTTCTTGAGTGCTGTCTTTAGTGTTTTCTTGAGTGTTGTCTTAAGTGTTGTCTTGAGTGTTGTCTTGAGTTTTGTCTTAAGTGTTGTCTTAAGTTTCTTGTGTTGTCTTGAGTGTTGTCATGAGTGCTGTTTCGCGTACTGTCTTGAGTTTTGTCTTGATTTTTGTTTTGAGTGTTGTCTTGATTGTTGTCTTGAGTGTTGTCTTGAGTGTTGTCTTGAGTGTTGTCTTGAGTTTCTTGTGTTGTCTTGAGTTTTGTCATAAGTGTTGTCATTAGTGTTGTCATGAGTGTTGTCTTGAGTTGTGTCTTGAGTTTTGTCTTGAGTGTGGTCTTGAGTATTGTCTTAATTGTTGTCTTGAGTTTTATGTGTTGCCTTGAGTGTTGCCTTGAGTTTCTTGTGATGTTTTGAGTGTTGACTTGAGTGTTCTCTTGAGTGTTGTCTTAAGGTTTGTCTTGAGTTTTGTCTTGAGTTTCTTGTGTTGTCTTGAGTGTTGTCTTAAGTGTTGTCTTCAGTGCTGTTTTATGTGTTGTCTTTAGTGTTGTCTTGAGTGTTTTCTTGAGTGCCGCCTTGAGTGTCGTCGTGAGTGTTGTCTTGAGTTTTATCTTGAGTATTGTATTGTGTCTTGAGTGTTGTCTTGAGTATTGTCTTTAGTGTTGCCTTTAGTTTCTTATGTTTTTTTGAGTTTTGTCTTGATTGTTGTCTTCAGTCTTGTCTTGACTTTCTTGTGTTGTCTTTAGTTTTGTCTTGAGTGTTGTCTTGAGTTTCTTGTGATGTCTTGCGTGTTTTCTTGAGTTTTGTCTTGAGTTTTGTCTTGACTGTCTTGTGTTGTCTTAACTTTCTTGTGTTGTCTTGAGTGTTGTCTTCAGTTTTCTGTTGAGTTTTGTCTTAAGTTTCATTTGTTGTTTTGAGTTCCTTGTGTTGTCTTGAGTTTTGTCTTCAGTTTTGTCTTGAGGTTTGTCTTTAGTTTTGTCTTAAGTGTTGTCTTAAGTGTTGTCCTTAGTGTAGTTGTGAGTGTTGTCTTAAGTGCTGTCTTGTGTGTTGTCTTTAGTGTTGTCTTGAGTTTTGTCTTGAGTTTTGTCTTGAGCGTTGTCTTGAGTTTTGTCTTGAGTTTCTTATTGTGTCTTGAGTGTTGTCTTAAGTGTTGTCTTGAGTTTCCTATGTTGTCTTAAGTTATGTCTTGAGTGTTGTCTTCATTTTTGTTTTGACTTTCTTGTGTTGTCTTGAGTTTCTTGTGTTGTTTTGAGTGTTGTCTTTAGTGTTGTCTTGAATGTTGTCTTAAGTGTTGTCCTTAGTGTAGTCTTGAGTGTTATCTTGAGTGATGTCTTGAGTGTTTTGTTAAGTTTTGTCTTTAGTGTTGTCTTGAGTTTTGTTTTGAGTTTCTGGAGTTTTGTCTAGAGTTTCGTCTTGAATGCTGTCTTGAGTGTTGTCTTTAGTTTTGTCTTTAGTGCTGTCTTAAGTTTTGTCTTGAGGTTCTTTAGTTTTTTTTAGTGTTGTTGTGAGTTTTGTCTTGAGTGTTGTCTTGAGTGTTGTCTTGAGTTTTGTCATTAGTGTTGTCTTGAGTTTTGTCTCTACTATTGCCTTGTGTGTTGTCTTAAGTGTTGTCCTGAGTGGTGTCTTGAGTGTTGTCTTGAGGGTTTTCTTGAGTTTTGTCTTTGGTTTCTTTTATTGTCTTGTGTGCTGTCTTAAGTGTTGTCTTGAGTGCTGTTTTGAGTGCTGTCTTTACTGTTATCTTGAGTGCCGTCTTTAGTGCCGTCTTGAGTTTTGTCTTAAGTGTTGGCTTTATTATTGTCTTGCGTGTTGTCTTGAGTGTTGTCTTTAGTGTTCTCTTGATTTTGTTGTGTTGTCTTCAGTGGTGTCTTGAGTGTTGTCGTGAGTATTGTCTTGTGAGTTTTTTCAGTGTTGTTTTTAGTGTTGTTATGAGTGTTGCCATGAGTGTTGTCATGAGTGTTGTCTTGAGTTTTTTCTTGAGTGTTGTCTTGAGTTTTGTCTTGAGTTTTGTTTTGAGTATTGTCTTTAGTGTTGTCGTGAGTGTTGTCGTGAGTGTTGTCTTGAGTGTTGTCTCAAGTGTTGTCTTTGGTATTGTTTTGAGTGTTGTCTTTAGTGTTGTCTTGAGTGTTGTCTTGAGTTTTGTCCTGAGTTTTGTCCTGAGTGTTTGTCTGTACTTTTTTGTGTTGTCCTTAGTTTCTTATATTGTCTTGAGTGTTGTCTTGAGTGTTGTCTTGAGTACTGTCTTTAGTGATGTGTTGATATTTGTCTTTAGTGTTGTCCTGAGTTTTATCTTGAGTTTCTGGAGTTTTGTCTTGAGTTTCGGGAGCTTTGTCTTGAGTGCTGTCTTTAGTGTTTTCTTGAGTGTTGTCTTAAGTGTTGTCTTGAGTGTTGTCTTGAGTTTTGTCTTAAGTGTTGTCTTGAGTTTCTTGTGTTGTCTTGAGTGTTGTCATAAGTGTTGTCATTAGTGTTGTCTTGAGTTGTGTCTTGAGTTTTGTCTTGAGTTTTGTCTTGAGTGTGGTCTTGAGTATTGTCTTAATTGTTGTCTTGAGTTTTATGTGTTGCCTTGAGTGTTGCCTTGAGTTTATTGTGATGTCTTGAATGTTGTCTTGAGTTTCTGTGTTGCCTTGATTTTATTGTGTTGTCTTGAGTTTTTTTCTTGAGTGTTGTTTTGAGTGTTCTCTTGAGTGTTGTCTTAAGGTTTGTCTTGAGTTTTGTCTTGAGTTTCTTGTGTTGTCTTGAGTGTTGTCTTAAGTGTTTTCTTGAGTGCCGCCTTGAGTGTCGTCGTGAGTGTTGTCTTGAGTTTTATCTTGAGTTTTGTATTGTGTCTTGAGTGTTGTCTTGAATTTTTTAATGTGTCTTGAGTGTTGTCTTGAGTATTGTCTCTAGTGTTGCCTTTAGTTTCTTATATTGTTTTGAGTTTTGTCTTGATTGTTGTCTTCAGTCTTGTCTTGACTTTCTTGTGTTGTCTTTAGTTTTGTCTTGAGTGTTGTCTTGAGTTTCTTGTGATGTCTTGCGTGTTTTCTTGAGTTTTGTCTTGCGTTTTGTCTTTAGTGTTTGTCTTGACTGTCTTGTGTTGTCTTAACTTTCTTGTGTTGTCTTGAGTGTTGTCTTCAGTTTTCTGTTGAGTTTTGTCTTTAGTTTCATTTGTTGTTTTGAGTTCCTTGTGTTGTCTTGAGTTTTGTCTTCAGTTTTGTCTTGAGGTTTGTCTTTAGTTTTGTCTTAAGTGTTGTCTTAAGTGTTGTCCTTAGTGTAGTTTTGAGTGTTGTCTTAAGTGCTGTCTTGTGTGTTGTCTTTAGTGTTGTCTTGAGTTTTGTCTTGAGTTTTGTCTTGAGCGTTGTCTTGAGTTTTGTCTTGAGTTTCTTATTGTGTCTTGAGTGTTGTCTTAAGAGTTGTCTTGAGTTTCTTATGTTGTCTTAAGTTATGTCTTGAGTGTTGTCTTCAGTTTTGTCTTGACTTTCTTGTGTTGTCTTGAGTTTCTTGTGTTGTTTTGAGTGTTGTCTTTAGTGTTGTCTTGAATGTTGTCTTAAGTGTTGTTCTTAGTGTAGTCTTGAGTGTTATTTTGAGTGATGTCTTGAGTGTTTTGTTAAGTTTTGTCTTTAGTGTTGTCTTGAGTTTTTTTTTGAGTTTCTGGAGTTTTGTCTAGAGTTTTGTCTTGAATGCTGTCTTGAGTGTTGTCTTTAGTTTTGTCTTTAGTGCTGTCTTAAGTTTTGTCTTGAGGTTCTTTAGTTTTTTTTAGTGTTGTCGTGAGTTTTGTCTTGAGTGTTGTCTTGAGTGTTGTCTTGAGTTTTGTCTTCAGTGTTGTCTTGAGTTTTGTTTTGAGTTTTGTCATTAGTGTTGTCTTGAGTTTTGTCTCTACTATTGCCTTGTGTGTTGTCTTAAGTGTTGTCCTGAGTGGTGTCTTAAGTGTTGTCCTGAGTGGTGTCTTGAGTGTTGTCTTGATGGTTTTCTTGAGTTTTGCCTTTGGTTTCTTTTATTGTCTTGTGTGCTGTCTTAAGTGTATTCTTGAGTGCTGTTTTGAGTATTGTCTTTACTGTTATCTTGAGTGCCGTTTTTAGTGCCGTCTTGAGTTTTGTCTTAAGTGTTGTCTTGATTATTGTCTTGCGTGTTGTCTTGAGTGTTGTCTTTAGTGTTCTCTTGATTTTGTTGTGTTGTCTTCAGTGGTGTCTTGAGTGTTGTCGTGAGTATTGTCTTGTGAGTTTTTTCAGTGTTGTTTTTAGTGTTGTTATGAGTGTTGCCATGAGTGTTGTCATGAGTGTTGTCTTGAGTTTTGTCTTGAGTGTTGTCTTGAGTTTTGTCTTGAGTTTTGTTTTGAGTATTGTCTTTAGTGTTGTCGTGAGTGTTGTCGTGAGTGTTGTCTTGGGTGTTGTCTCAAGTGTTGTCTTTGGTATTGTTTTGAGTGTTGTCTTTAGTGTTGTCGTGAGTGTTGTCTTTAGTGCTGTCTTAAGTTTTGTTTTGAGTGTTGTCTTTAGTGTTGTCTTTAGTGTTGTCTTGAGTGCTCTTATGATTTTGTTGTGTTATCTTCAGTGTTGTCTTGGGTGTCTTCTTTAGTGTTGTTTTGAGTGTTCTCAAGAGTGTTGTCTTGAGTGTTGCCTTAAGTTTTGTCTTGAGTTTTGTCTTTAGTGTTGTCTTGAGTGTTCTAATGAGTGTTGTCATGAGTGTTGTCATGAGTATTGTCATGAGTGTTGTCTTTAGTTTTGTCTTGAGTTTTTTCTTGAGTGTGGTCTTGAGTGTTGTCTTTGGTGTTGTCTTGAGTTTCTTGTATTGCCTTGAGTCTTGTCTGGAGTTTCTTGTGTTGTCTTTAATTTTGTCTTGAGTTACTTGTATAGTCTTGAGTGTGGTCTTGAGTGTTGTCTTGAGTGTTGTCTTTAGTATAGTTTTGAGTGTTGTCTTGAGTGTAGTCTTTTAGTGTTGTCTTGAGTTTCTTGTGTTGGCTTTAGTTTATTCTTGAGTTGTGTCTTGAGTGTGGTCTTAAGTGTTTTCTTGAGTGTTGTCTTTATTTTTGTCTTGAATGTGATCTTGAGTGTTGTCTTGAGTATCTTGTGCTGTCTAGGGTGTTGTCTTAAGTGTTGTGTTGAGTTTTGTCTTTAGTGTTGTCTTGAGTTTTGTCTTAAGTTTCTGGAGTTTATTCTTGAGTGTTGTCTTAAGTTTTGTCTTTAGTGTTTTCTTGAGTTTTGTCTTGAGTTTCTTATTGTGTCTTGAGTCTTGTCTTTAGTGTTATCTTGAGTTTCTTATGTTGTCTTGAGTTTTGTCTGGAGTGTTATCTTCAGTTTTGTCTTGACTTTCTTGTGTTGTATTTAGTTTTGTTTTTAGTCTTGTTATGAGTTTCTTGTGTTGTCTTGAGTTTTGTTTAGTGTGTTGTCTTGAGTTTATTGTAATGTCTTGAGTGTTGTCTTGAGTTTTGTCCTGAGGTTTGTCTTGAGTGTTTGTCTTGACTTTTTTGTGTTGTCCTTAGTTTCTTATATTGTCTTGAGTGTTGTCTTGAGTGTTGTCTTGAGTGTTGTCTTGAGTGCTGTTTTTAGTGATGTGTTGAGTTTTGTCTTTAGTGTTGTCTTGAGTTTTATCTTGAGTTTCTGGAGTTTTGTCTTGAGTTTCGGGAGTTTTGTCTTAAGTGTTGTCTTGAGTGCTGTCTTTAGTGTTGTCTTTAGTGTTGTCTTTAGTGTTGTCTTGAGTTTTGTCTTGATTTTCTTGAGTTTTTGTTTAGTGTTGTCGTGAGTTTTGTCTTGAATTTTGTCTTGAGTGTTGTTTTTAGTGTTGTCTTGAATTTTGTCTTGAGTGTTGTTTTTAGTGTTGTCTTTAGTGTTTTCTTGAGTGTTGTCTTGAGTGTTGTCTTAAGTGTTGTCGTGAGTGTTGTCTTGAGTGGTGTCTTTAGTGTTGTCTTGAGTTTTGTCTTGACTGTTGTCTTGAGTTTTGTCTTTAGTGTTGTCTTGAGTTTTGTTTTGAGTTTCTTGAGGTTTGTCTTGAGTGTTTTCTTGAGTGCTGTCTTTAGTGTTGTTTTGAGTTTTGTCTTTAGTGTTGTCTTGAGTGTTGTCTTGAGTTTTGTCTTAAGTGTTGTCTTAAGTTTCTTGTGTTGTCTTGAGTGTTGTCATGAGTGCTGTTTCGCGTACTGTCTTGAGTTTTGTCTTGATTTTTGTTTTGAGTTTTGTCCTGAGTTTTGTCTTGAGTGTGGTCTTGAGTATTGTCTTAAGTGTTGTCTTGAGTTTTATGTGTTGCCTTGAGTGTTGCCTTGAGTTTCTTGTGATGTCTTGAGTGTTGTCTTGAGTTTCTGTGTTGCTTTAATATTATTGTGTTGTCTTGAGTTTTGTCTTGAGTGTTGTTTTGAGTGTTGTCTTGAGTGTTCTCTTGAGTGTTCTCTTGAGTGTTGTCTTAAGGTTTGTCTTAAGTTTTGTCTTGAGTTTCTTGTGTTGTCTTGAGTGTTGTCTTAAGTGTGGTCTTCAGTGCTGTTTTAAGTGTTGTCTTTAGTGTTGTCTTGAGTGTTTTCTTGAGTGCCGCCTTGAGTGTCGTCGTGAGTGTTGTCTTGAGTTTTGTCTTGAGTTTTGTATTGTGTCTTGAGTGTTGTCTTGAATTTTTTAATGTGTCTTGAGTGTTGTCTTGAGTATTGTCCTTAGTGTTGCCTTTAGTTTCTTATGTTGTTTTGAGTTTTGTCTTGATTGTTGTCTTCAGTCTTGTCTTGACTTTCTTGTGTTGTCTTCAGTTTTGTCTTGAGTGTTGTCTTGAGCTTCTTGTGATGTCTTGCGTGTTTTCTTGAGTTTTGTCTTGAGTTTTGTCTTGCGTTTTGTCTTGAGTGTTTGTCTTGACTGTCTTGTGTTGTCTTGACTTTCTTGTGTTGTCTTGAGTGTTGTCTTCAGTTTTCTGTTGAGTTTTCTCTTAAGTTTCATTTGTTGTTTTGAGTTCCTTGTGTTGTCTTGAGTTTTGTCTTCAGTTTTGTCTTGAGGTTTGTCTTTAGTGTTGTCTTAAGTGCTGTCTTGTGTGTTGTCTTTAGTGTTGTCTTGAGTTTTGTCTTGAGTTTTGTCTTGAGCGTTGTGTTGAGTGCTGTTTTGAGCGTTGTATTGAGTTTTGTCTTTAGTGTTGTCTTGAGTTTTGTCTTTAGTTTCTTATTGTGTCTTGAGTCTTGTCTTGAGTGTTATCTTGAGTTTCTTATGTTGTTTTTAGTTTTGTCTGGAGTGTTATCTTCAGTTTTGTCTTGACTTTCTTGTGTTGTATTTAGTTTTGTTTTGAGTCTTGTTATGAGTTTCTTGTGTTGTCTTGAGTTTTGTTTAGTGTGTTGTCTTGAGTTTATTGTAATGTCTTGAGTGTTGTCTTGAGTTTTGTCCTGAGGTTTGTCTTGAGTGTTTGTCTTGACTTTTTTGTGTTGTCCTTAGTTTCTTATATTGTTTTGAGTGTTGTCTTGAGTGTTGTCTTGAGTGCTGTCTTTAGTGATGTGTTGAGTTTTGTCTTTAGTGTTGTCTTGAGTTTTATCTTGAGTTTCTGGAGTTTTGTCTTGAGTTTCGGGAGTTTTGTCTTAAGTGTTGTCTTGAGTGCTGTCTTTAGTGTTGTCTTTAGTTTTGTCTTTAGTGTTGTCTTGAGTTTTGTCTTGATTTTCTTGAATTTTTGTTTAGTGTTGTCGTGAGTTTTGTCTTGAATTTTGTCTTGAGTGTTGTTTTTAGTGTTGTCTTGAATTTTGTCTTGAGTGTTGTTTTTAGTGTTGTCTTGAGTGTTTTCTTGAGTGTTGTCTTGAGTGTTGTCTTAAGTGTTGTCGTGAGTGTTGTCTTGAGTGGTGTCTTGAGTGTTGTCTTGAGTTTTGTCTTGACTGTTGTCTTGAGTTTTGTCTTTAGTGTTGTCTTGAGTTTTGTTTTGAGTTTCTTGAGGTTTGTCTTGAGTGTTTTCTTGAGTGCTGTCTTTAGTGTTGTTTTGAGTTTTGTCTTTAGTGTTGTCTTGAGTTTTATATGTTGTTTTTAGTTTTGTCTTGAGTGTTGTCTTCAGTTTTGTCTTGACTTTCTTGTGTTGTCTTTAGTTTAATCTTGGGTGTTTGTATTGATTTTTTTGTGTTTTCTTGAGTGTTGTCTTGAGTGCTGTCTTGAGTGTTGTTTTTAGTGTTGTCTTGAGTTTTCTGTTGAGTTTTGTCTTGAGTGTTGTCTTGAATGTTGTCTTTAGTGCTGTCTTGAGTTGTGTCTTGAGTGTTGTCTTTAGTGTTGTCTTTAGTGTTGTCTTGAGTGCTCTTATGATTTTGTTGTGTTATCTTCAGTGTTGTCTTGGGTGTCTTCTTTAGTGTTGTCTTGAGTGTTCTCAAGAGTGTTGTCTTGAGTTTTGTCTTAAGTTTTGTCTTGAGTTTTGTCTTTAGTGTTGTCTTGAGTGTTCTAATGAGTGTTGTCATGAGTGTTGTCATGAGTGTTGCCTTGAGTCTTGTCAGGAGTTTCTTGTGTTGTCTTTAATGTTGTATTGAGTTACTTGCATAGTCTTGAGTTATGTCTTGAGTGTTGTCTTGAGTTTTGTCTTTAGTTTTTTGTGTTGTCTTAGGTGTTGTCTTGAGTGTTGTCTTGAAGGTTGTCTTTAGAATAGTCTTGAGTGTTGTCTGTAGTGTAGTCTTTTAGTGTTGTCTTTAGTTTCTTATGTTGTCTTTATTTATTCTTGAGTTGTGTCTTGAGTGTGGTCTTAAGTGTTGTCTTGAGTGTTGTCTTTAGTGTTGTCTTGAGTGTGGTCTTGAGTGTTGTCTTGAGTATCTTGTGCTTTCTAGGGTGTTTTCTTAAATGTTTGTGTTGAGTTTTGTCTTTAGTGTTGTCTTGAGTTTTGTCTTAAGTTTTGTCTTTAGTGTTTTCTTGAGTTTTGTCTTGAGTTTCTTATTGTGTCTTGAGTTTTGTCTTGAGTGTTATTTTGAGTTTCTTATGTTGTCTTGAGTTTTGTCTGGAGTGTTATCTTCAGTTTTGTCTTGACTTTCGTGTGTTGTATTTAGTTTTGTTTTTAGTCTTGTTATGAGTTTCTTGTGTTGTCTTGAGTTTTGTTTAGTGTGTTGTCTTGAGTTTACTGTAATGTCTTGAGTGTTGTCTTGAGTTTTGTCCTGAGTTTTGTCTTGAGTGTTTGTCTTGACTTTTTTGTGTTGTCCTTAGTTTCTCATATTGTCTTGAGTGTTGTCTTGAGTGTTGTCTTGAGTCTTCTGTTCAGTTCTGTCTTGAGTTTCTTGTGTTGTTTTGAGTTATTTGTGTTGTCTTGAGTTTTGTTTTAAGTTTTGCCTTGAGCTTTGTCTTTAGTGTTGTCTTAAGTGTTTTCCTTAATGTAGTCTTGAGTTTTGTCTTGAATGCTGTCTTGAGTGATGTGTTGAGTTTTGTCTTTAGTGTTGTCTTGAGTTTTGTCTTGAGTTTCTGGAGTTTTGTCTTAAGTGTTGTCTTGAGTGCTGTTTTTAGTGTTGTCTCGAGTTTTGTCTTTAGTGTTGTCTTGAGTTTTGTTTTGAGTTTCTTGAGTTTTTGTTTAGTGTTGTCGTGAGTTTTGTCTTCAGTGTTGTCTTGAGTGTTGTCTTGAATGCTTTCTTTAGTTTTGTTTTTAGTTTTGTCTTGAGTGTTGTCTTGAGTGTAGTCTTGAGTGTTGTCTTGAGTGTTGTTGTAAGTATTGTCTGTAGTGTTGTCTTTAGTGTTGTCTTTAGTTTTGTCTTGACTGTTGTATTGAGTGTTGTCTTTAGTGTTGTCTTGTGTGTTGTCTTGAGTGTTGTCTGAAGTATTTTCCTGAGTGTTGTCTTGAGTGCTGTCTTGAGTGTTGTCTTTAGTGTTGTGTTGAGTTTTATCTTTAGTGTTGTCTTGAGTTTTTTCTGGAGTTTCTTATTGTGTCTTGAGTGTTGTATTGAGTGTTGTCTTGAGTTTCATATGTTGTCTTTAGTTTTGTCTTGAGTGTTGTCTTCAGTTTTGTCTTTACTTTCTTGTGTTGTCTTTAGTTTTGTATAGAATGTTTGTCTTGACTTTCTTGTGTTGTCTTGAGTTTCTTGTGTTGTCTTAAGTGTTGTCTTTAGTGTTGTCTTGAGATTTATGTTGAGTTTTGTCATAAGTTTCTTGTGTTGTTTTTAGTTTCTTGTGTTGTCTTGAATTTTGTTTTTAGTTTTTTCTTGAGCTTTGTCTTTGGTGTTGTCTTAAGTGTTGTCCTTTGTGTATTCGTGAGTTTTTTCTTAAGTGTTGTCTTGAGGGTTGTCTTGAGGGTTGTCTTGAGTTTTATTTTGAGTGTTGTTTTGAGTTTTGTCTTGAGTGTTGTCTAGAGTGTTGTCTTGAGTGTTGTCTTTTGTGTTGTCTTGAGTATTTTCTACAGTGCTGTCTTGAGTGTTGTCTTAAGTGTTGTCTTGGGTGTTGTCCTTAATGTAGTTTTGAGTGTTGTCTTTAATGCTGTCTTGAGTGGTGTGTTGAGTTTTGTCATTAGTGTTGTCTTGAGTTTTGTCTTAAGTTTCTGGAGTTTTGTCTTGAGTGTAGTCTTGAGTGCTGTCTTTAGTGGTGTCTTGAGTTTTGTCTTTAGTGTTGTCTTGAGTTTTGTCTTGATTTTCTTGAGTTTTTGTTTAGTGTTGTCGTGACTTTTGTCTTGAGTGTTGTGTTGAGTGTTGTGTTGAGTTTTGTCTTGAATGTTGTCTTGAGTTTTGTCTTGAGTGTTGTCTTGAGTGTTGTCTTGAGTGTTGTCTTAAGTGTTGTCGTGAGTGTTTTCTTGAGTGTTGTCTTGAGTGTTGTGTTGAGTTTTGTCTTTAGTGTTGTCTTGAGTTTTGTTTTGAGTTTCTTGAGGTTTGTCTTTAGTGTTTTCTTGAGTGCTGTCTTTAGTGTTGTCTTGAGTTTTGTCTTTAGTGTTGTCTTGAGTTTCATATGTTGTTTTTAGTTTTGTCTTGAGTGTTGTCTTCAGTTTATGTCTTGACTTTCTTGTGTTGTCTTGAGTTTTTTATGTTGTCTGGAGTGTTGCTTTTAGTGTTGTCTTGAGTTTTCTGTTGAGTTTTGTCTTGAGTGTTGTCTTGAATGTTGTCTTTAGTGCTGTCTTGAGTTGTGTCTTGAGTGTTGTCTTTAGTGTTGTCTTTAGTGTTGTCTTGAGTGCTCTTATGATTTTGTTGTGTTATCTTCAGTGTTGTCTTGGGTGTCTTCTTTAGTGTTGTCTTGAGTGTTCTCAAGAGTGTTGTCTTGAGTTTTGTCTTAAGTTTTGTCTTGAGTTTTGTCTTTAGTGTTGTCTTGAGTGTTCTAATGAGTGTTGTCATGAGTGTTGTCATGAGTGTTGTCTTGAGTTTTGTCTTGAGTTTTTTCTTGAGTGTGGTCTTGAGTGTTGTCTTTAGTGTTGTCTTTAGTTCCTTGTGTTGCCTTGAGTCTTGTCAGGAGTTTCTTGTGTTGTCTTTAATGTTGTATTGAGTTACTTGCATAGTCTTGAGTTATGTCTTGAGTGTTGTCTTGAGTTTTGTCTTTAGTTTTTTGTGTTGTCTTAGGTGTTGTCTTGAGTGTTGTCTTGAAGGTTGTCTTTAGAATAGTCTTGAGTGTTGTCTGTAGTGTAGTCTTTTAGTGTTGTCTTTAGTTTCTTGTGTTGTCTTTATTTATTCTTGAGTTGTGTCTTGAGTTTGGTCTTAAGTGTTGTCTTGAGTGTTGTCTTTAGTGTTGTCTTGAGTGTGGTCTTGAGTGTTGTCTTGAGTATCTTGTGCTTTCTAGGGTGTTTTCTTAAGTGTTGTGTTGAGTTTTGTCTTTAGTGTTGTCTTGAGTTTTGTCTTAAGTTTTGTCTTTAGTGTTTTCTTGAGTTTTGTCTTGAGTTTCTTATTGTGTCTTGAGTTTTGTCTTGAGTGTTATTTTGAGTTTCTTATGTTGTCTTGAGTTTTGTCTGGAGTGTTATCTTCAGTTTTGTCTTGACTTTCGTGTGTTGTATTTAGTTTTGTTTTTAGTCTTGTTATGAGTTTCTTGTGTTGTCTTGAGTTTTGTTTAGTGTGTTGTCTTGAGTTTACTGTAATGTCTTGAGTGTTGTCTTGAGTTTTGTCCTGAGTTTTGTCTTGAGTGTTTGTCTTGACTTTTTTGTGTTGTCCTTAGTTTCTCATATTGTCTTGAGTGTTGTCTTGAGTGTTGTCTTGAGTCTTCTGTTCAGTTCTGTCTTGAGTTTCTTGTGTTGTTTTGAGTTATTTGTGTTGTCTTGAGTTTTGTTTTAAGTTTTGCCTTGAGCTTTGTCTTTAGTGTTGTCTTAAGTGTTTTCCTTAATGTAGTCTTGAGTTTTGTCTTGAATGCTGTCTTGAGTGATGTCTTGAGTTTTGTCTTAAGTGTTGTCTTGAGTGCTGTTTTTAGTGTTGTCTTGAGTTTTGTCTTTAGTGTTGTCTTGAGTTTTGTTTTGAGTTTCTTGAGTTTTTGTTTAGTGTTGTCGTGAGTTTTGTCTTGAGTGTTGTCTTGAGTGTTGTCTTGAATGCTTTCTTTAGTTTTGTTTTTAGTTTTGTCTTGAGTGTTGTCTTGAGTGTAGTCTTGAGTGTTGTCTTGAGTGTTGTTGTAAGTATTGTCTGTAGTGTTGTCTTTAGTGTTGTCTTTAGTTTTGTCTTGGCTGTTGTATTGAGTGTTGTCTTTAGTGTTGTCTTGTGTGTTGTCTTGAGTGTTGTCTGAAGTATTTTCCTGAGTGTTGTCTTGAGTGCTGTCTTGAGTGTTGTCTTTAGTGTTGTGTTGAGTTTTATCTTTAGTGTTGTCTTGAGTTTTTTCTGGAGTTTCTTATTGTGTCTTGAGTGTTGTATTGAGTGTTGTCTTTAGTTTCATATGTTGTCTTTAGTTTTGTCTTGAGTGTTGTCTTCAGTTTTGTCTTTACTTTCTTGTGTTGTCTTTAGTTTTGTATAGAGTGTTTGTCTTGACTTTCTTGTGTTGTCTTGAGTTTCTTGTGTTGTCTTAAGTGTTGTCTTTAGTGTTGTCTTGAGATTTATGTTGAGTTTTGTCATAAGTTTCTTGTGTTGTTTTTAGTTTCTTGTGTTGTCTTGAATTTTGTTTTTAGTTTTTTCTTGAGCTTTGTCTTTGGTGTTGTCTTAAGTGTTGTCCTTTGTGTATTCGTGAGTTTTTTCTTAAGTGTTGTCTTGAGGGTTGTCTTGAGGGTTGTCTTGAGTTTTATTTTGAGTGTTGTTTTGAGTTTTGTCTTGAGTGTTGTCTAGAGTGTTGTCTTGAGTGTTGTCTTTTGTGTTGTTTTGAGTATTTTCTACAGTGCTGTCTTGAGTGTTGTCTTGAGTGTTGTCTTGGGTGTTGTCCTTAATGTAGTTTTGAGTGTTGTCTTTAATGCTGTCTTGAGTGGTGTGTTGAGTTTTGTCATTAGTGTTGTCTTGAGTTTTGTCTTAAGTTTCTGGAGTTTTGTCTTGAGTGTAGTCTTGAGTGCTGTCTTTAGTGGTGTCTTGAGTTTTGTCTTTAGTGTTGTCTTGAGTTTTGTCTTGATTTTCTTGAGTTTTTGTTTAGTGTTGTCGTGACTTTTGTCTTGAGTGTTGTGTTGAGTGTTGTGTTGAGTTTTGTCTTGAATGTTGTCTTGAGTGTTGTCTTGAGTGTTGTCTTGAGTGTTGTCTTGAGTGTTGTCTTAAGTGTTGTCGTGAGTGTTTTCTTGAGTGTTGTCTTGAGTGTTGTGTTGAGTTTTGTCTTTAGTGTTGTCTTGAGTTTTGTTTTGAGTTTCTTGAGGTTTGTCTTTAGTGTTTTCTTGAGTGCTGTCTTTAGTGTTGTCTTGAGTTTTGTCTTTAGTGTTGTCTTGAGTTTCATATGTTGTTTTTAGTTTTGTCTTGAGTGTTGTCTTCAGTTTATGTCTTGACTTTCTTGTGTTGTCTTGAGTTTTTTATGTTGTCTGGAGTGTTGCTTTTAGTGTTCTCTTGAGTTTTCTGTTGAGTTTTGTCTTAGGTTTCTTGTGTTGTTTTGAGGTTCTTGTGTTGTCTTGAGTTTTATTTTGAGTTTTGTCTTGAGCTTTGTCTTTAGTGTTGTCTTGAGTGTTGTCTTAAGTGTTGTCCTTAGTGTAGTCTTGAGTGTTGTCTTGAGTGTTGTGTTGAGTTTTGTCTTTAGTGTTGTCTTGAGTTTTGTCTTGAGTTTCTGGAGTTTTGTCCTGAGTGTTGTCTTGAGTGCTGTCTTGAGTGTTGTCTAGAGTTTTGTCTTAAGTGTTGTCTTGAGTTTTGTCTTGAGTGTTGTCTTGAGTTTTGTCTTGAGTTTTGTTTTGAGTGTTGTCTTTAGTGTTGTCGTGAGTGTTGTCGTGAGTGTTGTATTGAGTGTTGTCTTAAGTGTTGTCTTGAGTGTTGTCTTGAGTTTTGTCTTGACTGTTGTCTTGAGTGTTGTCTTGAGTGGTTTTTTTAGGGTTGTCTTGAGTTTTATTTTTAGTGTTGTTTTGAGTGGTGTCTTCAGTTTTGACTTGAGTGGTGTCTTAAGTGTTGTCTTTTGTGTTGTCTTGAGTGTTGTCTTGAGTGTTGTCTTGAGTGTTGTCTTGAGTGTTGTCTTTAGTGCTGTCTTGAGTTTTGTCTTGAGTGTTGTCTTTAGTGTTGTCTTTAGTGTTGTCTTGAGTGCTCTTATGATTTTGTTGTGTTGTCTTCAGTGTTGTCTTGAGTGTCTTCTTTAGTGTTGTCTTGTGTTTTCACAAGAGTGTTGTCTTAAGTGTTGTCTTGAGTTTTGTCTTAAGTGTTGTCTTGAGTGTTCTAATGAGTGTTGTCATGAGTGTTGTCATGAGTGTTGTCATGAGTGTTGTCTTGAGTTTTGTCATGAGTTTTCACTCTAGTTTTGTCTTTAGTGTTGTCATGAGTGTTGTCTCGAGTGTCTTGTGTTGCCATGAGCGTTTTAATGAGTGCACCGCACCCTATAGACACGAGTAGTGAAGACTCGTTAGTCTGGTAAGACAACTTCCATAAGAGAGACAACTCTGATCACAAACAACTGCTGGGGACAGCCAAAGGCTAAGGAGGGCATCCCTACAGAAACGCCTGTTGAAATCGGATGCACTGGGCCACAATCCTAACGAAACAGTGCAACGTAAATCGCAGTATGATGACAGTACAACCGATCAGAAAAACGTATGGCGGTCATCCTGCGGAGTCCCGCCAGGCAGCGAGAGTGCCGGGCCTCACGCCTCGAAGGGGCCCACCCTTGACTACTGGTGGTCACCCACCCATGTGTCGTGGAGTCAAGGCACATGGCTTTGGGGTAATTCCTATTGACCAACAACTCAAGACCCTCAAAATACTACAGTGGAATGCGGAGGGTGTCGTTAACTTAAAGCTTTCCCTAACACATCACCTGCATGAAGGTAAGATTGACGTGGCATGTATCCAGGAAACGCACCTCAACAATAACCATAAATTCTCAATCAGAGGATACCAGACCTTCCGTCTCGATAGAGAAGGTCACAAAGGAGGGGTCCTGATACTGACCCGAAACTGCATACCGAGTAGCGCGGTATCTTGTAATCACACCGGACAAGCAGAAATTGTAGGAGTTGACATAATGCCTCAAGAGACGAAGCTCTGCATTTTCAATCTGTACGTACCACCAAATAAAGACCTATCGCTCTCGAGTATGGAAGTCAAAGACTCCAACTGCATAGTAGTTGGGGACTTCAAAAGCCCCTTGGAGAGATGGGGATACTCGGACACAGACAGCAGAGGTGACGAAGTGGAAGATTGGGAGATAGACACAAAACTCTCCCTAATCAATAGGCCGGAGGATAGCCCTAGTTTCTATTCTAGAACATGCATACCACCTCGACTCCAGATTTGGCCTTCTCCACACAGGACATACACCATAAAATAGACCGCCAGGTGCTAAAGCAATTGGCAGGTAGCGACCACAGGCCGATACGGCTAGAAATTGATATGGAAGTAGGCCCACAGGAAACAAAACCGCTCCCACGTTGGAATTACAAACGAGCCGACTGGGACAGATTTGAAATCCTGACATATGGGCTGCGTGAAACCATCAACACACGAAATAACAAAATGAAGCCCATGGTGGAAAGCCTAAGCAAGGCAATAATGCAAGCCGCCACTGAAACCATCCCAAGAGGGGCTAGGAAAAACTATAAGCCCTATTGGAATGATGAGTTGCAGAAAGCGGAAGATGCAGTCACAAATGCTAGGAAAATGGTAGAGCGAGAACAATCTATGGAGGCAAATATCACCCTCAAAGCCGCCACGGCGAAATACAAATACACTCTAAACAAAACAGCAAGAGAGAGCTGGAAAAACAAAACTGAAAGCCTCAACCTAGACAAAGAAGGGAACAAGCTATGGAAGCTAGTCACAGCCATGAATGACGAAACCCCTTCAAACAAACAAATTACCATCAAGCAGGGCAAAAACTTGCTGACTGGAAAAAAGGCCGCAAACGCTTTTTGTTGAACACTATGCCAAAGCAAACCACATCGAGGTCCCTACAGATAGGCATACAGACATTAGTGAAGAGCAAAAGGGGCACGACAACGTCAACACGGCACCAGAAGAGCATATGATGGCCAAATTAACAATGAGTGAAATGGAAGAGGCCATGAGAACATTAAAGAAAAGGAAAATTTCCCGGAAAAGACAGGATAACAAACGAAATGCTGATGAGGCTGGGCCAAACAGCGAAAAGGAAACTGCTATTAGTCCTGAACCAAAGCTGGAAAAGGGGTATTGTACCCCAGGCATGGAAACGCGCAGTACTTGTACCAGTACCAAAGAAAGGAAAGGACAAATAAGATCTAAATGGATACTGGCCTATCAGCCTACTGAGCTGTGTCGGCAAACTGATGAAACGTATAATAAACACCATACTGATGTGGCATCTGGAAGAAAAACGAATACTAATTCCACAGCAAGCCGGCTTTAGACTGCACAGATCCACTGAGGACCAGGTCATCCTCATAGCCCAGGAAATAGTAGATGCCTACCAGGCACAGAAACACACAGTAGCGGTCTGGGTGGACCTGGAAAAGGCATTTGACAAAGTCTGGAAAGATGGACTTAGAGTCAAGCTAAAGAGAAGTGAAGTTTGTGGGAGAATATACAAGTGGATCAACCCCTACCTCATAAAATGAACGGCCAGAGTCCACTTACAAGGCAGATGAGCAAAAAGGTGACACTCGAGCAGGGAGTACCCCAAGGGGGAGTACTGTCACCCACACTCTTCCTGGTGTATATAAACGACATTACAGAGAATATACCAAGAAGAGTCCATAGCTCAATGTTTGCAGACGATCTGACTATGTGGACCTCTGAAAAGAATCTCACCATAGCAAGAAATCGGATGCAGCAGGCCCTAACATCGCTGGAAGAGTGGGCGAACTCATGGCTGGTCAAAATAAACGAGAAGAAAACCACATGTACAATATTCTCGCTTTCAATTAAACTCCAAAACACCAAATTAAGTCTAAACGGCAAATTTCTGCAGCTAAACGACAACTCAAACTATATGGGAGTCACATTTGATCGGCGCATGACATGGAAAAGTCAGATCGAGAGAAACCGAATGAGAGCCAGAGAAAGAATGGCAATCATGAGGAAACTTGCTGGCACAAGCTGGGGAGCAGACGAAAGTATACTAAAGAAACTGTACTCTGGAAGAGTGAGACCAGTTCTCGAGTATGGCATTGCGGCATGGACAATAGCAGCAAAGGCGAACTTCGATAAAGTTAACAAACTTCAAAACAAATCATGAGAGTTATAACAGGAGGCATGAAGTCAACGCCAATTGTAAGACTTGAAAAGATTACAAAGCTGCAATCCGTGACCGATAAAAGAGACTGCAGAGCCCAGCTGCAGTCAGAGAAACTCCGAAGACTGACTGACCACCCAATGCACCAGAGACTTAACAATTTGGGAAATGGGAAACTAATGCGGAGAAACTTTGCAGAAATAGCCAAAGCAAAGATGCACGAAGATCCCATAAACGCACTTACAACACCAAAGCCCATCACTACTGTACGAAAACCTACCTGGAGGCAGGATATATTTCCAGAGATGGTAGAAAATATACCAGGTATTGGAAACAAAAACTGCCAGACTGAAAAAGAAAGGAGAGATACTACCCTAAGCTTTATATCGAAAAACTACCCAAGCATGGACTGGACCCATGCATACACCGACGGTTCTGTAACAAACACTACACAGAACGGAGGGGCAGGAGCATTCCTGAACCTACCAAATGGCAGAACAATAACACTGTCATTCGCTACTGGTAAGTACACAAGCAATTTCAGAGCGGAGGCAGAGGCACTGAGGGCGGCAGTGGAAGAAATGGTGACACATAAAGAAAATGAAAGCCAATTAGTCCTGCTCACAAATGCTCTTGCCGTATCACAGCGCTAAAAAGCCAGAAAAACACTGAGCTTAATGACTTAAGAGCAGTACTCTGTCAACTATGCCAGCAGTCCGCATCAAAAAGGGTAGTGGTACAGTGGGTCCCATCACACTGCAACATCCTAGGCTACGAGGAGGCAGACAGACTGGCAAAAGAAGGTGCAAGACTACCACAAACAGATACTAGTATGACGTTCGAAGAGTTAAAACGGCTCATTAAAGCCAGATACATGACTAAATGGGAAACTGAA
Organism: Ariolimax columbianus; assembly: GCA_036924085.1. Classification (NCBI taxonomy): domain Eukaryota; kingdom Metazoa; phylum Mollusca; class Gastropoda; order Stylommatophora; family Arionidae; genus Ariolimax; species Ariolimax columbianus. Next base: position 54,689,980 of record JAVGWX010000009.1, read on the forward strand.
CATACCGGCTACACAAAAAACGATGCCTATTACCAGTTGAACAGAAGAGAGCAGGTCATTGTCTTCAGACTTCGCACTGGCCACAATAGACTGAGGTACCACCTATTCAACAAATTGAAGATAGGTGGTACCGACGAATGCCCGTGTGGTACCGGGAAAATGACCGCTGAGCATCTGCTGCAGAACTGCCCGACATACGAGGATCAGAGAGAGCAGATGTGGCCATCACCAGTGGAACCACAAGACAAGCTCTATGGCAGTGTCGACAGCCTCAGGATGACCGCCGCTTTTTTCGAAAAAATAATGGTTACTGTCTGACTGCGTACGATGAAGAAGAAGAAGACATCCACGAATTTATCCTGACTTGACTTCGTAATGTAAACTTAATTAAGACGAAAACTGATTTCCGTGCATGCAGACATTGTTTGTGGAACGTGTAAGCCTAGTCGACATTGAGCTGGCTTGCAAAGATTGGAATTACACAGCGCTAGGTGTAATCACGGAAGGACAGAAACAAAATTAGGGCGTGGTTCGACCGCTCCTCCAGTCAACCCAGCTGTAAATTCGTACATGGCGAATGAGTTGGAGAAGGTATAGACAGCAAGGAAGGGAACAGGCCAACCAACCCCCCCCCCCCCCCCTTCACAAAGGTTGTGACTTAGTCACGAAAAGTTATCTCCATCCCCTACGGCAATTGTTGCTATGAAAATCACCTTTACCTTTATACATTATTAAAGTTATTATTAACATAGCTATTATCTTAATTATGATTATACTGCAGACAAATATTAATGAGTATGTAACCTTTGATTTCTTTAAAATGAAGATTTTATAATGACGATGTTGATTGTTCTAACGAATGTGTCACCTCCATTTGATTAACCGTAACTCCACGGGGATAATGTGCTTTGGCCTGTCTCCTAATAAGAGCTTTCAACATTAATGGATCACTCAGGTTGTCCACATAGGTTGATAGAACAGTAAAAACAGCTATTCCGTGTGCACGTAATGATGCATTTTCCATCAAAGTCTCTTGGCTCTTTGCAACAAAATCGGCGAAGTAATTTTGAATTTGTGGATATTTGGTAAAAGCCCTAATAAAAAGAAAAGTAAGAAAAGGAATTGAATAGTTTAAACTAAATGCGTGCATTTTTCAGTAATTTGTATAGTGTAAACTAAATGCATGCATTTGACAGTAATTTGAATAGTGTTAACTAAATGCATGTATTTGACAGTAATTTATAAACCGTTTATTATGCTAATGTGCTTTCAATTTCTGTTGAACGTACAATGAAATTGTAAATGTTAAAATTTTTGAATATTTTAGATTGTATGTTTGTTTGTTGTTTGCCATATTTCTCTTTTACTTTTTTTAAAAGTATTTTTCCTATTTGTTGGTTGTAAATATATTTGTCTATTTGTTGTTTACTGAGTGGAATAGTATGTGTGTTTGTAGTTTGACATAATTGTCTATCTGTAATCGCAATAAACGAACAACAACTGGTCCTGAACACATGGCAGCAATACTTTAAAGAACTTCTCAACTTAGGAACAACTGGAACCAATGACAAACTAGATACTAACGTTAACGTAAACATGGAGTTAGAACCAAACATCCAGCTTTCAGAAATCAGAAATGCTGTACAAGTTGCTCCATCCAACAAATGGCAAGGGTCTGATGACAATCCTGTTGAATTAATTTAAAGCAGCCAATGAAATAGAGATATGATGTCTACATAGATTGTATAACCTGGTATGGACCGCACAGGAAATGCCATAAGATTGGAGAAATGTAATAATAATTCCATTATGGAAAAAGGAAGATAGCAAAAGAGACTGCTCACAATACAGAGGAATATCGCTCATGCGCAACACTGGCAAAATATTTTGTAACATCTTAGAAAAAAGACTAATCTACATCATCGAACCTCAGCTCAACGATGCTCAGATGTAAAAAAAACAGAAGTTGTACGGATGCAATTGTTACTCTCAAACAATATGAGGAAAAAAATAATTCAACATGATCAGGAACTGCATGTTGCGTTTGAAGATCAATAGAAAGCTTTTGACCAGGTATATATACATCATCTATAGATAATATTGTCACACTATAGAATAAACGATCACCTAGCTCACCTATGCAAAAGTCTTGACATTGATGCCCAGTAATCTGTTCTTACAATTGTCAATTGAAAACAAACCTATTCCTTTTTAAGTCTTCCGTGCTGAAGCAAATACCAATTTCAAATTACTCTGAATATTGCATGTATTTAATTTAACATTATCTCGATTTTTTTGTAAAGGTCTGTCTTCGTCATTATTTCCTTTCTCGCTCCAGTAGGAGCATTGAAGTACCACTAAAGATGAATTCCTCTAAGAATGTATGTATTATCAAAGAAGTGGTATTTGGACCAAATTATATAACACATCATTTGCATGCAGGTAAAATTGACGTGGCATGTATCCAGGAAACGCACCTCAACAATAACCATAAATTCTCAATCAGAGGATACCAGACCTTCCGTCTCGATAGAGAAGGTCACAAAGGAGGGGTCCTGATGCTGACCCGAAACTGCATACCGAGTAGTGCGGTATATGTCAATCACACCGGACAAGCAGAAATTGTAGGAGTTGACATAATGGCTCAAGAGACGAAGCTCCGCATTTTCAATCTGTACGGACCACCAAATAAAGACCTATCGCTCTCGAGTATGGAAGTCAAAGACTCCAACTGCATAGTAGTTGGAGACTTCAACAGCCACTCGAAGAGATGGGGATACTCGGACACAGACAGCAGAGGTGACGAAGTGGAAGATTGGGAGATAGACACAAATCTTTCCCTAATCAATAGGCCGGAGGATAGCCCTAATTTCTATTCTAGAACATGGCATACCACCTCGACTCCAGATTTGGCCTTCTCCACGCAGGACATACACCATAAAATAGACCGCCAGGTGCTAAAGCAATTGGCAGGTAGCGACCACAGGCCGATACGGCTAGAAATTGATATGGAAGTAGGCCCACATGAAACAAAACCGCTCCCACGTTGGAATTGCAATCGAGCCGACTGGGACAGATTTGCAATCCTTACAGATGGACTGTGTGAAACCATCAACACGCGAAACAACAAAATGAAGCCCATGGTGGAAAGCATAAGCAAGGCAATAATGCAGGCCGCCACTGAAACCATCCCAAAAGGGGCTAGGAAAAACTATAAGCCCTATTGGAATGATGAGTTGCAGAAAGCGGAAGATGCAATCACAAATGCTAGGAACATGGCAGAGCAAGAACAATCTATGGAAGCAAATATTGCCCTCAAAGCCGCCACGGCGAAATACAAATACACTCTAAACCAAACAGCAAGAGAAAGCTGGGAAAACAAAACTGAAAGCCTCAAACTAGACAAAGAAGGGAACAAACTATGGAAGCTAGTCAGAGCCGTGAATGACGAAACCCCTTCAAACAAACAAATTACCATCAAGCAGGGCGAAAACCTGCACAACGGAAAAAAAAGCCGCAAACGCTTTTGTCGAACACTTTGCCAGAGCAAACCACATCCAGGTCCCTGCAGATAAGCATACAGACATTAGCGAAGAGCTAAAGGGACACGAAAACATAAATACGGCTCCTGAAGAGCACATGATGGCCAAACTAACAATGCGCGAAATGGAAGAGGCTATGAGTACACTAAAGAAAAGGAAATCTCCCGGAAAAGACGGGATAACAAACGAAATGCTGATGGGGCTGGACCAAACAGCGAAGAAGAAACTACTATCAGTCCTGAACCAAAGCTGGAAAAGGGGTATTGTACCCCAGGCATGGAAAGATGCAATACTGGTACCAGTACCAAAAACAGGGAAGGACAAAACAGATCCAAATGGATACAGGCCCATAAGCCTACTGAGCTGTGTTGGCAAGCTGATGGAACGGATAATAAACACCAGACTGATGTGGCATCTGGAAGAAAAACGAATACTAATTCCACAGCAAGCCGGCTTTAGAGAGCACAGATCCACTGAGGACCAGGTCATCCTCATAGCCCAGGAGATAGAAGATGCCTACCAGGCACAGAAACACACAGTAGCTGTTTAGGTGGATCTGGAAAAGGCATTTGACAAAGTCTGGAAGGATGGACTTAGAGTCAAGCTAAGAAGAAGTGATGTCTGTGGGAAAATGTACAAGTGGATCAACCACTACCTCAAACAAAGAACGGCCAGAGTCCAAGTACAAGGGCAGATGAGCAAAAAGGTGACACTCGAGCAGGGAGTACCCCAAGGGGGAGTATTGTCACCCACACTCTTCCTGGTATATATAAACGATATTACAGAGAATATACCAAGAAGAGTCCATAGCTCAATGTTTGCAGACGATCTGGCTATGTGGACCTCTGAAAAGAATCTCACAATAGCAAGAAATCGGATGCAGACGGCCCTAACATCGCTGGAAGAGTGGGCGAACTCATGGCTGGTCAAAATAAACGAGGAGAAAACCACGTGCACAATATTCTCGCTCTCATTAAAACCCCAAAGTACCAAATTAAGTCTGAATGCAAAATCCTGCAGCCAAACGACAACCCAACCTATCTGGGAGTCACATTTGATCGGCGCATGACATGGAAAAGTCAGATTGAGAGAAACCGAATGAAAGCCAGAGAAAGAATGGCGATCATGAGGAAACTTGCTGGCACAAGCTGGGGAGCAGACGAAGGCATACTAAAGAAACTGTACACTGGAAGAGTGAGACCAGTTCTCGAGTATGGCATTGCGGCATGGACAACCGCAGCGAAGGCGAACTTCGATAAAGTTAACAAACTTCAAAACCAAGCCATGAGAATTATAACAGGTGGCATGAAGTCAACGCCAATTGTAGAACTTGAAAAGATTACAAAACTGCAATCCATGACCGATAGAAGAGACTGCAGAGCCCAGCTGCCTTCAGAGAAACTCAGAAGACTGACGGACCATCCAATGTACCAGAGACTAAACAATTTGGGAAATGGGAAACTAAAGCGGAGAAACTTTGCAGAAATAGCCAAAGCAAAGATGCACGAAGATCCCATAAACGCACTAACAACACCAAAACCCATCACTACTGTACGAAAACCTACTTGGAGGCAGGATATATTTCCAGAGGTGGTAGAAAATATACCAGGTATTGCAAACAAAAACTGCCAGAGTGAAAAAGAAAGGAGAGACACTACCCTAAGCTTCATAACGAAAAGCTACCCAAGCATGGACTGGACCCATGCATACACCGATGGTTCTGTAACAAACACTACACAGAACGGAGGGGCAGGAGCATTCCTGAACCTACCAAATGGCAGAAAAATAACACTGTCATTCGCTACTGGTAAGTACACAAGCAATTTCAGAGCAGAGGCAGAGGCACTGAGGGCGGCAGTGGAAGAAATGGTAACACACAGTGAAAATGAGAGCCATATAGTCCTGCTGACAGATGCTCTCGAAGTAGTCACAGCGCTAAAAAGCCAGAAAAACACTGAGCTTAATGACTTAAGAGCAGCACTCTGCAAACTGTGCCAGCAGTCCGCATCAAAAAGGGTAGTGGTACAGTGGGTTCCGTCACACTGCAACATCCAAGGCAACGAGGAGGCAGACAGACTGGCAAAAGAAGGTGCAAGGCTACCACAAACAGATACCAGTATGACGTACGAAGAGTCAAAACGGCTTATCAAAGCCAGATACATGTCCAAATGGGAAACCGAACATACTGGTTACACCAAAAACGATGCCTATTACCAGTTGAACCGAAGAGAGCAGATCGTCGTCTTCAGACTTCGCACTGGCCACAACAGACTGAGGTACCACCTATTCAACAAATTGAAGATAGGGTGTACCGACGAATGCCCGTGCGGTACTGGTAAAATGACCACTGAACATCTGCTGCAGAACTGCCCGACATACGAGGATCAGAGAGAGCAGATGTGGCCATTGCCAGTGGAACTGCAAGACAAGCTCTATGGTAGTGGCGAGAGTCTCAGGATGACCGCCGCTTTTTTCGAGAAAATAATGGTTACTGTCTGACTGTGTACGCAGAAGAAGAAGATCGAGAGAAACCGAATGAGAGCCAGAGAAATAATGGCAATCATGAGGAAACTTGCTGGCACAAGCTGGGGAGCAGACGAAAGTATACTAAAGAAACTGTACACTGGAAGAGTGAGACCAGTTCTCGAGTATGGCATTGCGGCATGGACAACAGCAGCAAAGGCGAACTTCGATAAAGTTAGCAAACTTCAAAACCAAGCCATGAGAGTTATAACAGGAGGCATGGAGTCAACGCCAATTGTAGAACTTGAAAAGATTACAAAACTGTAATCCATGACCGACAGAAGAGACTGCAGAGCCCAGCTGCAGTCAGAGAAACTCCGAAGACTGACTGACCATCTAATGCACCAGAGACTAAACAATGGGAAATTAAAGCGGAGAAACTTTGCAGAAATAGCCAAAGCAAAGATGCACGAAGATCCCATAAACACATTAACAACACCAAAGCCCATCACTACTGTACGAAAACCTACCTGGAGGCAGGATATATTTTCAGAGTTGGTAGAAAATATACCAGGTATTGGAAACAAAAACTGCCAGACTGAAAAAGAAAGGAGAGACACTACCCAAGCATGGACTGGACCCATGCATACACCGACGGTTCTGTAACAAACACTACACAGAACGGAGGGGCAGGAGCATTCCTGAATCTACCAAATGGCAGAACAATAACACTGTCATTCGCTACTGGTAAGTACACAAGCAATTTCAGATCGGAGGCAGAGGCACTGACGGCGGCAGTGGAAGAAATGGTGAAACATAAAGAAAATGAAAGCCATATAGTCATGCTTACAGATGCTCTGGCTGTAGTCACAGCACTAAAAAGCTAGAAAAACACTGAGCTTAATGACTTAAGAGCAGTACTCTGTCAACTATGCCAGCAGTTCGCACCAAAAAGGGTAGTGGTACAGTGGGTCCCATCACACTGCAACATCCAAGGCAACGAGGAGGCAGACAGACTGGCAAAAGAAGGTGCAAGACTACCACAAACAGATACTAGTATGACGCACGAAGAGTCAAAACGGCTTATTAAAGCCAGATACATGACCAAATGGAAAACTGAACATATCGGCTGCACAAAAAACGATGCTTTTTACCAGTTGAACAGAAGAGAGCAGGTCGTTGTCTTCAGACTTCGCACTGGCCACAATAGACTGCCTACCGACGAATGCCCGTGTGGTACCGGGAAAATGACCGCTGAGCATCTGCTGCAGAACTGCCCGACATACGAGGATCAGAGAGAGCATATGTGGCCATCACCAGTGGAACCACAAGACAAGCTCTATGACAGTGTCGACAGCCTCAGGATGACCGCCGCTTTTTTCGAAAAAATAATGGTTACTGTCTGACTGCGTACGATGAAGAAGAAGAAGGACCAAATTGTTTGATTTTGTGCAGTTGCCAGTGCCACGCAAAACACTACTTAGTTTCAGATAATTGGTCGATTTCTTTTTCTCGAGGTACTTTTTTCCTTAGTTTAAAAAAAAAAAAAAAGTTGTTACTTACCTAAGGAAAAATAAAACTCCATTCGACTTGAAATTATGTACATTGTTAGTTCTATACCAAAGTTGGACTATTAACTGCTCGTCTTTTGGTGTAAAGCGAGTAACACGGTTTGGTCGTGCATCAGTGGTAGGAGAATCCATAGTGCATGTATTCCCCATTACAAACACCCAAAGGAGGATTGACATAGGCCACGACAGGTTCCGTAAATCGATGGTCAGACCTGGGATTTGTAGTGCTTGTTTGTAATGCTTGAGCATTCAGAAAAATGTGTCCTTTTCAAATCATTTCTTCTATGGATAATGTTTTGGTAATCCGATTTTAGTCCTCTGGTAATTATCTGAAATAGACGGAAAGATATATGCAGAATGGTATGTTGTTGTTATAAATAACATCGACAAACAAGAGCTGAACCTTCTTTTATCGTTGGTCTTTTAATTTAACTTGATGTCAACTCTGTCAAGGATATTTACAGACGGCCAAGAACTAATACCAACTGCAGAAAAAAAACTGCAGAAACATATCAAAAAACTTACTGAGGAATCTACAAATTGCAGAATGAAAATCAACTTAGAGTAGCCCGAAGTTTTGACAATTGCTGGAAAATAAATAGAAACAACAATATACACAACAAGACCAAGAAATGAAACTGGTGATATATTCCAGGTACTTGGGTAACATAATCTCAGCAGATTGAAAATCCACCCGAAACCCAAAACAGATGTAATACAGCATATAAAATAATTGGGCAAATGCCTCCGATATTGCAATGTATATACGTGAAAGTCGATACAAAAAGATTCCTATACAACACGGTATTCCAAGTCACATTATGCTTTTAGTGCCAGAATTGAATATTAACAAACAAAAATAACAGAAACATTGTAACAACAGAGATGGAATGCCTGTGTCGAATGTTTGGAGTAACATGAATGTATAGAATCAGAATGGACGATTTAAGGAGACAAGTAGACACACCATCAGTGAACGCTCAAGAGACGGCAAACCAAATGGTACTGTAACGTGACACGTCAAACACCAGATAGTACCCATCACAAAGCAATGCTATACAGATACAATGGATACAAATACAAGGGCCGACCAATTAAAACATGAATAGCAGAAAGAACAGAAGTAGTGAAGTTCCCCGTGTACGAACAACACATTATGGACCGGTGAAGAAACCTCTTCAAGAGCGAGAAGCGAAAGATAGACACTTATTATATATCTCCATAGATCCATAGATCATGGCTCTCTCCATTCTATCAGTAGATGGTTTGAAGTCCGATCTTTCCTGTTGATAGATTAGCTGTCTTCCGCCAGTATCTCAAGTAGTGGATAGCATGAGCTTTGCCATCAACGTTTTCTTCCACTTCTTCTTTTGTCCTACTGCATAAATAGATTTCTTGTTATCGCCATATGGGATGGATGTGCTGTTGTTTTATGTAACTTCCTGGTAGTGTCAGATACACCTTCCATCCACCGACGAAGAGGTCTGCCCCTTGCTCATAGATGAGAAACATGGATATGATATACTCTTGCTCTAGGCTGGTCATAGTGCATTCTAACTAAATGACAGAACCACTTGATGTGTTGTGCTTTAATGTAGTTACTAACTGGGTTTGTCCCCACTTTGTGCCCTAGTGGTGTTGCCGATTTGTCCACGGATTGTGTTTCCTGCTGTACTTCTCACACAGCTCTGGGTCTTACTCGTATGTGTATTTTGTAAAGACCAAGATTGACATTGGTAACACAATGTAGGAATACATAGTGCATTTATCTACAACCTCTTAGTTAAAGAAGCACTTTAGGTTGTTTCAAAATCGGATAAATTTGACAGTGGACACCGTTCGCCTTCTGAATTAAATGTACGATATCTCTATCCACTCTGCCATCATCAGCGAACATACTACCTAGGTATTTTAATTCATGTACTTGATTGATATCAATGTCACTGATGCAGAATTTTAATTCTTCTAAATAATTGAATCAACTACAAGAAACATATTGTTGCGAGACGTTGAAGTTCAAGTATTTGCATTTTAGTTACTTCTTCTTCTTCTTCTTCATCTTCGTACGCTGTCAGACTTCAACTTACACTTTAGTTAAAGAACTGATTGAATTAACGAAAGAAGAAGTGACGGACGAATCATTTATATTCCGATCCTCTCTCTTTATCCCAGACAAGGTCAGAGTGGCAGAACGATTAAAGCTTCTTGCTTTACCTGCAAACGGAAGGTAAACTAATGACGGTACCCACGTCACAGACATTTGGAGTCTGCCTAAGAAAGTCTAACACTTCACCCGTCACAACAGCATTTGTCTTTTGACGTCCTTCATCTTTTTATTAGTGAGAAACTGAGCCCTTAGTGATAAATCGGTTAGAGCGGTTGAAAATTATAGCAAAACAGAGGAGTTTGGTAATTTGGTATAGTCAAACGCTCCAGCTCATTTAGATGTAAATAGGTATCCCTGTGTTAGGGATATGGAAATAAGATAGTGGGACCATCTTATGACAGCTAGCAGTTGTTAGTGTTTAGATTTGGATGAAGCCAATCTTACTGGCTCTTTAACTCATGTCAAAATTTATCTTGCAGTTTTTTTATAAGGGCTCTTTTTAATATCCCAGAACGTAATTTAAAAAAAAGGTGTATATAGCGCAATGGAATGCTTATTATCAGATCCCTCAATACGGGGGTGACAGTGACGATCCCTACCTTGTTGACCAGGCTCTTGTAACATAATCCGGTTTCTAAGTTTGTTGTGTAGACGTGATGTTTTATGTTCATTCATGTTACAAATGACCTAAAAAGAGCCAAAGTGTACACTGAATGCTCTTACAGTTATGTCTCATTTCTGATATTCCCTAAAGCAACTGTGTTCCGTTCGAGTTATTCTAATGCATTCATGGGGAGCAAAGAATATTAACGTTGTAACGCGCCAGTCATGTGTGTGCAGTCATTAAGGAACGTTTCGTATGGGACTGGCAACTCTGTCATGCAGAAACATTAAGCCACATAAACTGCAGCGTATTTCATGAAGTCAAAATTAGTTGTCTTAGCGTGTTTTTATTGAAGACCAGTGCCCCACAGGGGGATGATATGGTTTTGATTGATTAATCGATAGATTAAATGTATATTAATATACAATTACCTTTCACTGTGTAAATCATGATTACATCGTGTATATTTATTTAATCTTTCAAGATTACAATTGCCAACCGATACTTTAAACATAAAAACATTTGTTCATCTTTCACATCAAGAGTGGTAATATCTCAAATAATTGTCGTGTCAAATACATTTTCCCCCGAATGACTTTTTTTTTACTTCTAACGTTCAATAGATTTTTAACTTGCTCGAAACTCAGCACGAGAGTCCGATCTCACAACCCAGATGATCTATATGAAAATATTCCTGTCCCCACTGCGATTGAAACCCGCGACCTCGAGACACCTTACCTCGTGATCACTGAATCCCCCACAACAGAAGCAATAAACTGTCAGTGTTCAATATTGTGGCCTCCGCATATTTAGATCAGAAGTATAAAAAGCAATAAAAAGACTAATGGAAAAACAACGCGCATGGATACGATAAATATAAAATTATAAATGTTCTAGAGGATTCTGATGCAGATAAAATCACTAAACAAAGTTGAATTAGCAACCTACTGAAAAGAACAAAAATGAAAAGAGAAGAAAACAAAAGTAAACAAAACAAATGAACTCAATGAAATTTTAAATTTTTTTTAAGAACAATGCTTCTCTAGAATCCAACATTGCACAACTGTCTTGTGCAATAAATTTCTTTTCAAGCCAATCATCTTTGGTTTTCCTTCCTTGATATGGGAGGGGGGGGGGGGGGATGGCAGGGGCGGGGGAGAGATGGCAGGGGGAAGGGTGGTGTGGGGGGAGGGTTAATTGTAGAACAACTTACATATTCATGTGAAACGTCTGAGAATGACCAGTTGGTCATAGCTCTTGGTTTGTTATATAATTATACAAACACCCACGTTCAGCCTCACATGAGAAATATTTATTAAATGTTTTTGCTGTGCTTTTGAGTGTAACGAATCGAACTTAATACAGGAATTTGACAATTTAAATTTAAGAAATAAACTCTATATGTCTTTGTTACACTTGTAAAATTAAAAAGAATTGTAACTCAGTGCCATAAATTTGTGGAGCATCTCGATATATTCCGTGCAATAATAGTGACATTTTACGATTTTCTTGATAAACACGAGGAAAATGTGGTTCTATTGGTTCATCATCGGTTCATCGTGGGTTACTGCAGAATCCTTAAAATAATATCCAGCGAAGAAATACATCATCATGTAGCATGTCCTTTATAGAACGTTGCTCCCTTCACAATCTTTCTGAAAAAAAAACTCGTTTCCTTGCCAAAACTCTAGCCTCTGCCACAGTCATACCCCGGCATTCCTGGATCTTCTTCTTTTTCTTCTTCTTTGCGTTCGGTTTCGTATGCTCGTTTTATGCCACTAGATTGGCTGCCTCCATGAAGTGACACATCAGTAGCAGGTCCTCTATGGTTCCCCACAGTTTGTCTTGTATGTTTCTCTCCTCGGGCCATGTCTACTCACGGGAGTCTTGGTGCAGTGGACATGTTTGCAGGATGTGTTCTGGAGTCTGGGGTCCTCTCTGACATGTACACTGTCCAGTCTGTGCTGCTTTTATTTTATGCATGTGTGCATTTAGTCTGCAATGACCTTTTCTGAGGCGAAAAATTGTGGTATACTGTTTCCTATTCAGTCTATTGATTGGGTCCTGTGGGTATTTACTGTTTGTTCTCTCTATCCACTGTTGTTTATATTTTTTGGGATGTTTGCCTTGACTTCTGCAGTGACACTGGGTGGGTGAATTGTTCTCTATGTCTTCCCTCCCTGGCTCGCCTGTCCGCCCATTCATTCCCAGGTATGCCGCAGTGAGCTGGAATCCACTGGAGGGTGATTTTATTGTGGTCTGAGAGTTTGTTTAGCTGGCATATCAGTTTCCTTTCCATACTATCTCGTGGTTCTCTTTGTGTGGCCTGCAAAATTTCCATGCAGTCACACAAAAAACACTATTTTGTTATCCTTTAACTCCTTTTCATCCAATAGTTTGACTGCTTCAATTATTGCCTGTTGCTCTGTTCTTAGATTTGTCCAGGGCTCCCCGGCAGCACTTGCTTTTTCTATAACGGTTCCATCCTGTAGAAATATGACGAGTCCTGACCGTCCTTTCCTCAATGCTTCCTCTGATGATCCATCTGTGTAGACGTGCGTCCACATGGGTTGAGGATAGGCGTCTCAATATGCTTTAGGGTTTTTTCTTTCAATGCATGGTCTGATTCTTCCATCGTTCTATCGATACCTGGTGTTTTACGCTTCCACCGTGAAGCTGGACTGTTGGTCTGAATTTTCATACACTTGTATCATTTCCCACGTCGCTGGACATTTTGATATGATGTCACCGATCCTGGCTGCAAGGGCCCTCGATAGATGATTAAAGATTGTTCTTTGTATGCGGTTTTTTGTCAATTCATTTACTTTTCCTTGCATTGAATGTTCACTCATACGCTTGTATTTTTCTGTATTTCTCCCTCTCTGCGATCACCGTGGCTCTGGAGGCCTGAGACCGCTTCGATTTCTCTAATTGGGGTGCTTCACAGACCTCCGGAAATAATTCTGAGTCCGGTATTCTATGCCCTGTCCAGTCTCTGTAGGTTGGTCTCTGCTGCTGTTGCATAGGCACCCATGCCATATTCCAGTGCTGGCCGTACGTATCCAGTATAGACCTGTTTGACTGTGTTTGCATCTGCGCCCCAGTTTTTTTCTGCCAGTTTTTTCATCAGCCCTAGTCTGAGTGTGGCCTTCTTTTGAGTATCCTCTATGTGTGGGCCCCATGTGTATCTTTTGTCATATCTCATTCCTAGGTATGTAGGATTGTTTTCTCTAGGAAGTAGGCTATTTTCTAAATATAGGTCGACCTGCTCTGGCTTTGTAGAGAGTGAGAAGAGTGTTGAGAGGGTCTTGCTTTTGTTTATTGTGACACCCCACGAGTTTGCCCACTTCTTTACTGCATTAATTGCTTCTTGCATTCTTGCTTTTGCGGTTCCATTGTTTTCTGCCTGGATCCATATGGTCAGGTCATCCGCATGGAGTGCCTCGTGGATGTGTGGTCTGAACTATTTTGATCAGATCATTAATGAAGAGGATAAACAAGGTAGGGGATAGTGATCCTCCCTTGGGAGCCCGCTCATGCAGTTTGACCATTTTGCTACTGTGTTCTTCCAGCCTGACTCTCGCACATCGTGAGTAGAGGTAGGCTTTGATCCAGTCAAGCACTTTCCCCCTTATTCGGCAGCCCGCTAATTTTAGCATTAGTCCTTTCTTCTAGACTTTTTCAAAAGCTTTAGTCAGGTCAAAGAAGGTGACCAATACCTTGCATTTTCTCTGAAAGGCATCTTCGATTTCCTGGGTCAGATAAGCGATCTGGTCGACGGTACTCCTGAATTTTCTATAGCCAGACTGACACTCGTCCAGGATTTTGTTTTTCTCAAGGAAAGTTATTGTTCCCTAGCCTTTTCATTGTCTTTCCCAGGCAGCTAAGGAGGCTGATTGGACGGTAGCTTATTTGGTTTTCTTTTGGTTTTCCCATCTTGAGGGTTGGGATTATTTCTGCCTCCTTCCATTCTTTTGGAAACAATCCTAGAGTCCACGATTGGTTTATAAGGTCCAGGAATCGTTGTCTGCCTATTAGTCCCAAGTGTGAAATCATTTCATTTGTTATTGCGTCGGGCCTAGGTGTCTTTTTCGTCTTAAGTTTTCCTATTGCCCAATTCAATTCTTGGACACTGAAAAGCTTGTTTATCTCATCCTCATTGTTTTCTTTCCTTTTCCTTCTCTTTTTAGTTTATTTTCCACCTCTCTAACTCTTACTTTGTGCCTGCCAACCTTTTCTGACACTTGCGAGTTTTTCCTTCTTGTAAATAGTTTGCTGTTTGTTGTTTTCTGTGATGTTAAAGTCTGATGGATCTTGCTCCATAGTGGTTCTTGCTTTGGTAGCCCTGTCATGCAGCTCTTGTAGCTCCCTGGTCCAGAAAGGTTTATGATTCTGTCTTCTGCCTCGTGATATGGATTTTTACGCTGCCTCTGTGATGATGTTTGAAATGGTTGCAGCGTTTCGTCTTACATTGATTGATGTGAAGGGTGTTTTTAATTTTTCTTCAGTTAAGTGCTTGTAGAGGTTCCAGTCTGCTCTTTTATAATTCCAGCTGGCTGTCTTCTTTCTGTTTATGGGTAGTTCTAAATTTGCTATTCTTTCCATGACTGGTTTGTGATCACTTCCTCCAAGTTGCCTCATTACCTCTCTTTGTGTGCGCCTCTGGATGTTCTCAGTTGCCATTGCCAGGTCAGGCGTGCTCTGTGTTCTCCAGCATCTTGAGTAAAAGGTTGGCTCTGTGTCTGGTTCGTTTATTAGAATGAGAAGATTTTCTACCATCCAATCCTCCACCCGCTCTCCTTTTGTATCCATAGTGTTGTAGTCCCAACTTGGAGAGTGGCTGTTGAAGTCCCCGAGAACTATATGATTTTTATCAGCTAGTGGATTTCTATCTAGTTCCAGGTTTTTGCTATTGGGACAGTAATAATTTGTAATTTGTAGTGGTTCTGGGAGGATATGTATTTTGACTGTCAGATGTTCAGGACATTGATGCTGTTGGAGGTTTCTGTTGCGGCTATGGAGTTTTTTACTAATGTGATGATACCTCCTTTGTGACCTTCTCTGTCCAACCTGTGTGTTTCATATCCCCTAATACCAAAGCGTCTATCTGCGTTTAGATGTGTTTCCTGTATGCACATGACATCTATCTTGTGCTCATACAGGAAATTGTGCAGTTCTAGCTTCTTCTCCATCACCCCCTCTGCGTTCCATTGTGCAATCTTTAGAAAGTTGTGTAGTCCAGCATCTTTACTCTGCTTAATCCTGGTACACCGATACGCAGAGCTGTCATCAGTAGCTTGGGGTTGATCCCTTCGAGGCTTGGGATCCCAAATCTTGTGATATAACTGAGCATACTCATTAACCGTATATGCGTACATGTCCTTTTCCATTTCTGGGTACCCACGAAATTCTGGCCGGCATGTTCCGTCTTCGGTGGGGGAAGTTTTGGAGTCTTCCTATCCATCTCCCGGATCATCCAAACACTGTCTGCCGGGCTGCAGTTGCTTTTCTTTTAACCAGGGTAGCTCCTTGTGTGTGACCTTGGTGGGGATCGGGTCATGTCCACGCGCCGTTGGGCCCAGAATCTGCCACACCTGACGGAGAGATCACACTCCCCCGAGGGTTTCTGTTTGGGTTACCCCACCCATATCCTGCTATTGTATCCCTTCAGGCATCGGGAGTTAGGTTTGTCAGCGCCGGATACACGCTGTTCGCTATTGCCGTGTTACTTTAAACGGGGAGCACCGGACCCAGCTAGTGGACCACTCGAAAAAGTACGGTTGGCTTGATTGGCAGAGGCTGTACGTCAGCATAGGCATTTCTCATTTTTTTGTGAGACCTGTACCAGTCCTTACTCCCCGCATTCCTGGATATCTTGATGCCATTGTCTTCTTGGTCTACTCTTTCCTCTTTTACCTGGCACTATACCTTCCATCACCGTTCTCTCAAAACCGTTGTGTCTCTTGATGTGACAAAAATATTTGCATTTTCTAGCCAAAATGGAATTGATAAACCAGTTCTCCTCTATGCTCAACTCTTGACGAATGTCTACATTTGTCTTTTTCTCTGTTTAGTGTATTCTGAGGATCTTTCTGTAACATTTTGAATCGAAGGATTCGATGCTTTGTCTGGAAGTTTTGGTAATCGTCCATGATTCGCAGCCATAAGCTGCCATAGGAAAAAAAACAGGCTCTCAAGACTTTCACTTTTATCATTTTGTTGGTGCTTTGCCATAATTTCTTCGGGCTGTTCAGTCTCTGTATTGCCATGGCCAGTCTTCTTTTGATTTCTTTCGAGCTGTCGCCATTTTTGTCAATTCTGGAGCCCAGATATTCCAAATGTGTAACCTTCTTCTTTCTCCATCGTACGCTGTTTACAGCGATATTTACGTTGCACTGTTTTAATTTGTTAGCCTGTAGCTCAGTGCATCCGATTTCAACAGGCGTTTCTGTAGGGTTGCCCTCCTTAGCCTTTGGCTGTGCCCAGCCTAACTGCAAGGTAGCAGTTGTTTTTGGTCAGAATTGTCTCTCTTGGGAAGTTGTCTTGCAGGACTATCGAGTCTTCCCTAATCGTGTCTATAGGGTTTGGCAAAGCTATGGTGGACTATGTACTAGTTTGTACTATCCCGGAAGAGAGGCAGTCCAGTGTGACTTTGTCCCAGGATCGTCACGTCCTGCCAGAAACGTAGCATATACATGTGAGTGAGGTATATCTTTGCTCCCTTTATTTTATCGGCTCATCTGCAGTGATGGTATGCCTAGCATTCCCCGCCACCCGGGAGGTTGTCACAATAGGGCAGGAGGTGCAATGTCCACTGGACTGCATCTCTTCTGCGTCCATTGGGATGACTGATAGAAGACAGAGGCAAAGAGCGAGGCAGGAGTGCATTTTACCAGGTGCATTTCTGCGGCTTGATCGGGCCGGGACGCAAGCCCCAGCCACGTCGTAGCCTCCCATCACAGCGGTGCTGAGATTTAGGGCGGGATTCTGGCTTAGAGGCGTTCCCCCATAATCCCTCAGATGGTAGCTTATCAGCCAAGCACGTGGACCAAATGTCAGCGACCTGTGATTCCTCTCGAAATAGTGCATTTGACCAGAGGACAAGCCTGGTCTTGCACGGATATGTTGTTCGCCTGGGGAGCGGGCATATCTCATGGTCAAGGGTTGAGTCTCAGCAGTTCGCAGTGAGGTAGCTGATCTACTGCTTAGGGCACCCCGACCGAGAACTAAGTCTTCTACAAATGGTTTCATACCTCATCGCCGTATGGGGTGAATATCGAGCAGCTTCCCGCCCGCTTTGATCAGCGGACGGCAGAGACCTCATTCTGCGGCTTGACCAGGCGGGGCTGGAGCGGGGGCCATAGGTCCCCACCATGTCGAAGCCTCCCTTTGCATTCGTGCTGAGCTGCTTTTGGGCGGGATTTTGGGCGGGAAATGTGTAACCTGAAGTATTTCCTCACCACCAATTATAAATTTATGCTGACATTTTGTTTTGTCGGTGGTCATTATCTTTGTTTTATTTATGTTTATTAACATGTTTTGATCTTTACTGTGTCCATTTACGGCTGAAAGTAGCTGCTCTAGCTCTTCTGCACTTCTTGATAGTATCACTGTGTCGTCTGCGTATCGTAACTCTGGAATCGTGTACCCGCCAATAGTAAATGGGTCGAAACTTTCAATGTTCTCGTCTTCTCGAACATTTCTCATTACACATTCCGCATATATATTATATATTTTTCACACTTCATGCTTAAATTTTCAATAATTGCAATTTTGAGATCAGGATTTTCTTTTGTCTCAACTTTAAGAATAGAACAATAATGTGTTCCAATTATGAGAAAATAACAATAAATTAACAGTTTTTAAACTTTGAATAAAGAACAATAATTGTTCTCCATTTTTGTTAACAGCACAATAGTGTGTTCCATCTTTAAGAATAGAGTAATCATGTCCTACAATTTTGAGAATATTTCTTTCATTTTAGTGAACCATTATCAAGAGAAGTAATGCATTACCAGGTATTATACATGACGTGTCAACATGTTACACATGTGCAGAAAATCGTTATCAAAACAGTTCATTAAATGAAGGCACACACACATTATATTTTAGAACAATTCAACAAAGACTGGACAACGACAACAAAGTCAATGGCATTCAATTCAGTTCAGTTCAGCTCATCCCGTAACCCATTAGGTCGTTGGGGCACACATGAAGACATGAAAATCCCACGCCAACCCTCTCTGTCTGTCGCCGCCTGACGTATCTCACAGGACGAAGGTCTGACCACTCAGTGACGTTGTCCACCCATCTCTTCCTTGGACGTCCTCGCCCTCTCTGTCTCGGTACGGACCCAAAGAGTATCGAGTTGGTAATTCCGTTGGACCTCGCGACGTGCCCGCACCAGGCCATCTTTCGTCTTTTGATAGCTGTGAACAGATCTTCAAAAGGACCAATAGCGTCTTCAACTTTCTGACGGATTTCTACGTTCGTGACACGATCTTTATATTTAACATTTAGGAGTTTTCTATAGCACCTCATTTCCATTGCATGTATCCTGCCCCGGATATCTGCTGTAATGGTCCAGGTCTCGCAGGCATACAGAAATATTGATAGCACCAAAGAGCGCATTAGTCTAACTTTTATGCCGAGGACGAGGCGCTTGTCTTGCCATATAGATTTTAGCCGAGTCAGAGCCGATGTTGTTTTTGCTAATCTTCCAATTACCTCTGGCTTCGAACCCTCTTCGCTGATCAATGATCCCAGATATTTGAAACATTTTACCACCTCAAGGTCCTGCCCATTCGCCTCTATTACAGATTGAAACCCTGCTACGTTATTGGTCATGAGCTTTGTTTTATCTGAATTTATTTCCATACCAAAACTCAGGGCCGTTCTATCCAATCTACTAATCAACTCCTGAAGTTCCTTTTCTGTGCCTGCCAATACATCAATATCCTCTGCAAAGCGGAAGTTTGTGATAAGCCTGTCACCTATTTTAACCGTGCCAACATGTCCTTTTAAGGTCGTCTCCATTATTCTCTCCAAGAATATATTGAAGAGTGTGGGGGAGAGTATACATCCCTGTCTCACACCCACCGTCGTACGGAACCAATCGCCTAGCGTTCCCTCTACTGAGACTGCGCTTGTCGCCTGCTTATAAAGGTTTGCAATTACCTTCACAATATCACTGTTGAACTTATAATGCCTCATTGTTGACCATTGCGCCGCATGCCACACTCTGTCAAACGTCTTTCTAAAGTCAATGAAGGCATGGTAGAGTTGTTGAGTAATTCTCATTCAGTAGCCGAAGATTAAATATCTACTCGATGGTACTCCTTCCTGTTCGAAAGCCCGCTTGTTCTTCGGCAATGATATTCTCCGCCTGTGTATTCAGTCTGTTAAGTATTATTCTCAAGAGAACTTTACTTGGATGACTTACAGACTGATTGTTCGATAGTTCTGACACATATTGAGGTTTCCTGATTTAGGCAGTGGTATAATGACTGATTTTGTCCAGCAGGCGGGCCACTCTCCTGTCTGCCAAATTTTATTATAGATGTATGCCAGGGTATTAATTGTTGCCTCACCTCCCACTTGTAGGAGCTCTGCTGGAATATTATCCACACCTACAGCCTTCCCTCTCATCAGCATATTCACGGCTTCATATACGCGGTGTTGTGTGACGATCATTTTCTAGCACATCCTACGCTATTCACAGGAAGCCTATGTGTGTAAATTTCATCGGAATTCGGAGATACACGATCTGTTCTTCATGTGCAATAGAATACGCGTTGTTGGATAGGACGTCACTATGGATTGCGCACCGTCCTTGGTTGGTGTGAATGACCTGCTTGGAAATTGCGTGCCATGACCGAAAGATGTAAGGTGTGCTCATGCTTGGCGCCGCATTCCAGTGGCGCTGAGGTCGGCTAGCTCTTCCCTGAAAGAGTAAAAAGTGAAATTCGTAGCCTGCCGATTAAAGTGAGCTAGCAAGCCAACCTCACCTCCTCGGGGTACACACTGGGCAACTAGAACCGTGAGGCTCTAGGCTAACGAGGCAATGGCTCGCCTGAGGGGACTGGCTCCTTCAGGTTAATTGCAGATGTTGGCCCACCGCAGCTTGGAGAGGAGATGGGCGCCGCCAGGTGGTTTCAAGCCTAAGAATCACTCATGAGGACAAAAACGAAATCTATTATACCGGATCAGTCGCAGCCCGGGTCAACAATGACCGCGCCTACCGTCCCACACCAGGGCGGAGGTGTTAAGTGTGTTACTGGTGATACCATAAGACTCAGAAGAGAGGATTTCATTCTGGGCACTTGGAATGTTAGAACTCTCAGTGCAATTGGGAAAATAAAAGAACTGACCCATGAGATGGATAGATACCACCGGAATGTGCTTGGCATATGTGAAGCAGATTTGAAAAATTTCGGAGAATACACCACAGAAGAAGGTCAAAAGTTTTATTACAGTGGTAGACCTGACAAACACCTTCATGGTGTCGGAATGCTGGTGCACAAAGACACAGCATGTTTTATATTGGGTTGCCGACCAGTATCATGCCGTTTGCTCAGTATACGACTAAATGCTAAGCCCTTCAATGTCCCGGTGATACAATGCTATACGCCTACCTCAGATTACGAGAACAGCGAGATTAACAGCTTCTACGAGGAATTGCAGGCTTTGGTGAACGAGGTACCGAAGAAGGATATACTGGTGGTACAGGGAGATTGGAATGCCAAAATTGGCGAAGACATGGTACGTGACTGGAAAGGCACATGTGGAGCATATGGAAATGTGACCACGAACGATAGAGGACTGTGACTTGGAATTTGCGTATTACAATAAGCTGATAGTAGCGAATACGCTGGGACCACATAAAATGTCGAGACGGTGGACGTGGCACAGCCCAAATAGTACGCTTCACAGTCAAGTAGACTATATTTTGATCCAAAGGAGATTCAGATCTAGCGTCAATAGCGCCGGGACGAGAAGTTTCCCAGGGGCCGATATAGGGAGCGACCACGACTTAGTGCTGATGACCATGCATCTCAGACTAAAGAAAGTTCTGAAAAAAGAGATATCTAGACTGAGATTTGACTTGGAGAAGTTGAAGTGCCCGGATGTAGTGGAGACCTTTGGAGAGGTGATGGGGGGACGATTCGCACCTCTCTTGGTTCTAAACGAGGAGGCAGATGTTGAGATGATGACTGAAGCCTTGAATTTGGCATTAATCTCCACGGCATCTGAGGTTCTAGGTAGGTGCAGGATTAAGAAGAAAGCATGGATCACGAGTGAAACACTGAATTTATGTGACAAGAGACGACAAATGACGAGAGCAAAGAAAACACTAATTGGGATTCAGCGATATAGAGAGATAAATGGAACCATAAAGACCAAGATGAAACAGGCCAAGGTGGATTGTATAACGGCTCAGTTCGCAGATATCGACCAAAAAGTGGGAAGAAATGATGACAAGGGAGCATATAAATTAGTCAAGGACTTAGTGAGACCTGTACACAGTCGAAATACAACGATTCTATGGCATTAGCCACAGAAAATTAATTATCACATTTCTCAGCGTTTTTACTCACCAACAAATATAAGTTTTTTATTAAAGAACACCAATTGATCATATTAACATTCAACGTGCTCCTAACCACTGCATCTATAGAGTGTTTCAATATGGCGGATAGTCTCTAATCAGACAGCTTATAAAAACGTACCATGTATCTGAACCGCATTTAGTGGTGCAACAATTTACACAGTTCAGTATTATTTTGTTAATGTATTTTATTCGCAGATTTGCTCATTTTACTTTGGTTGAATCTGTTCTTCTCTAGAGAATCAACTTAGCTGTGGGCATACACATATGTGCTGACCTCTATGAGTATATAGCGAAGGTGGGGAAACTGATAGCCATTTTAGCTCGCTGGTTCAACTGATTCATGTTCCTGATACGAGCTCTCATGTGTCAAACTCCGCTTGACCCTAGTTTGATTTCTTCTTCTTCTGTATCTTTTTCTTCATCTTCGTCTTCATCTTATTTTTCTTCTTCTTCACCTGCATTCAGGCTTTGTGGTCATGCTAGATCTGTAGTCCCCTCGCCGGGATAAATATAGTCCTCTACATATCCGGGTGGCGTCCATCAGCGTCCCAGGTTTGCCAGCGTAGATCACTGTATTCTGAGCAGTCCGGTAGGATGTGTTCAGGGATCTGAAATCCGGTTCAACATCTGAGCCACTTGTGAATGATATACTGAGCCGATGTATGTGACCCAATAGTCTACAGTGGCCTGTTCTCAATCGAAAGGTTGTGGTTTGTTGGTGCCTGTAGAGCTCGTGGAATGGGGCATGTCTATTGCCCACGTCCCTGTCCTTTTTCATTTTGAGTTATATTGATTGTGGATGATATTTTTTGCCTCTTGGTAAGACACTGTGTTGATAAGTTGCTCTCTGATTTGAACAGGGCATCAGCTCTCTCATTTCCTGTGATTTCACAATGTGAGGGTAGCCACTGAAAAGCAACTGTTCAGGTGTGTTGGGTTTTGCTGAGCTCTGATTTAATTTCCTGCAGCATTTAAAATGACAGAAATATTCTCGTGTTTGTGTATTGCTTCTGGTAGTGATCTACAATATGTATAGAATATAATCTTAGTTGGCGGGTATTCGTCTGATCTGGTGAACATTCTCATTGTCTCTAGGAGCGTCAAAAGCTCTGCCCTAACGGCTCAGAAAAAAAACGTCTCAGTAGGAAAAGCCCTATGAGTTTTTTCTTTTGCTGTATCTTACAAATATGTCTTATCCATCGTCCTTAACTGTGCCCTCAGCAGATTCATATGCGTATACCTGAGTACAGATCTTAAAGCTGTATTTTCCTTCAATCATGTCTGAACTAGTTTGTATGTGGATAGCCCGGCTTGGCAGTTTCCTTATTTTTGTCATTGTATCTCTGTTGTTATTAAGATGTTTTCATGCTAATAGTTTGATTTCAAAATTAACCAGTATGATTCATCTATTCCAGCGTAACAGTGTTATGTATCAACGAGATATATAACAAGACAACCGACCAGGAAAATTATAAATAGTAAATACAACAGTTTATTCTCGAGAAGTGGGTGAAAACTAAGATCAAAGCAACGTTATAGTTAGTTTTGCTAGAAGTTGAGAGGCTGAGAGGCAATGATGTTACTATTAAACGTCTCTTCAATGTTTAAGCGGCCGAGAATAGTACGCCGGGCGGTCACAGTTAGAATGACGCAGTGACCTGTAGAGATGAGTCAATGAGACGTGTCAAGACAACAACTTGGCTAGGACAAGAGAGGACGTGGACAAGGTATGATTGACGGATGACAGGTCTTCTTCTTCTTCTTCTTCTGCGTACGCAGTCAGACAGTAACCATTATTTTTTTCGAAAAAAGCGGCGGTCATCCTGAGGCTGTCGCCACTGCCATAGAGCTTGTCTTGCAGTTCCACTGGTGATGGCCACATCTGCTCTCTCTGATCCTCGTATGTCGGGCAGTTCTGCAGCAGATGTTCAGCGGTCATTTTACCAGTACCGCACGGGCATTCGTCGGTACACCCTATCTTCAATTTGTTGAATAGGTGCTACCTCAGTCTATTGTGGCCAATGCGAAGTCTGAAGACAACGACCTGCTCTCTACGGTTCAACTGGTAATAGGCATCGTTTTTGGTGTAACCAGTATGTTCGGTTTCCCATTTGGTCATGTATATGGCTTTGATAAGCCGTTTTGACTCTTCGTACGTCATACTGGTATCTGTTTGTGGTAGTCTTGCACCTTCTTTTGCCAGTCTGTCTGCCTCCTCGTTGCCTTGGATGTTGCAGTGTGATGGGACCCACTGTACCACTACCCTTTTTGGTGCGGACTGCTGGCACAGTTTGCAGAGTGCTGCTCTTAAGTCATTAAGCTCAGTGTTTTTCTGGCTTTTTAGCTCTGTGACTTACCAGTAGCGAATGACAGTGTTATTTTTCTGCCATTTGGTAGGTTCAGGGATGCTCCTGCCCCTCCGTTCTGTGTTGTGTTTGTTACAGAACCGTGGGTATATGCATGGGTCCAGTCCATGCTTGGGTAGCTTTTCGTTATGAAGCTTAGGGTAGTATCTCTCCTTTCTTTTTCAGTCTGGCAGTTTTTGTTTGCAATACCTGGTATATTTTCTACCACCTCTGAAAATATATCCTGCCTCCAAGTAGGTTTTCGTACAGTAGTGATGGGTTTTGGTGTTGTTAGTGCGTTTATGGAATCTTCGTGCATCTTTGCTTTGGCTATTTCTGCAAAGTTTCTCCGCTTTAGTTTCCCATTTCCCAAATTATTTAGTCTCTGGTACATTAGATGGTCCGTCAGTCTTCGGAGTTTCTCTGACTGCAGCTGGGCTCTGCAGTCTCTTCTATCGGTCATGGATTGCAGTTTTGTAATCTTTTCAAGTTCTACAATTGGCGTTGACTTCATGCCACCTGTTATAATTCTCATGGCTTGGTTTTGAAGTTTGTTAACTTTATCGAAGTTCGCCTTCGCTGCTGTTGTCCATGCCGCAATGCCATACTCGAGAACTGGTCTCACTCTTCCAGTGTACAGTTTCTTTAGTATGCCTTCGTCTGCTCCCCAGCTTGTGCCAGCAAGTTTCCTCATGATCGCCATTCTTTCTCTGGCTTTCATTCGGTTTCTCTCAATCTGACTTTTCCATGTCATGCGCTGATCAAATGTGACTCCCAGATAGGTTGGTTTGTCGTTTGCCTGCAGGATTTTGCCATTTAGACTTAATTTGGTACTTTTGGGTTTTAATGAGAGCGAGAATATTGTGCACGTGGTTTTCTCCTCGTTTATTTTGACCGGGACTCTTTCGAGGCCCCGTAATTGGAATGAGTACACTTTAAACCCTTTAACGAGGATCTATTGGAGGGCAAGTCTGGTGATAGCAGCCACGGTAATTCCAGCTCCAATAGCGTTTATTAAAGTTGTTGCAGTTAAAAAGCTCGTAGTTGGATCTCAGGCGCAGGCGGGCGGTCCGGCTCGCGCCGGTTCACTGCCCGTTGTCTCCTGCGCTACCGTCTGCCGGCTCTCTCCCACGGGTGCTCTTCGCTGAGCGTCCTGGGTGGCCGGCGCGTTTACTTTTAAAAAATTAGAGTGTTCAAAGCAGGCCTCGGCTGCCTGAATAATGGTGCATGGAATAATGGAATAGGACCTCGTTTCTATTTTGTTGGTTTTCGGAACTGGAGGTAATGATTAACAGGGACAAACGGGGGCATTCGTATTGCGGCGTTAGAGGTGAAATTCTTGGATCGCCGCAAGACGAGCTACTGCGAAAGCATTTGTCAAGAATGTTTTCATTAATCAAGAATGAAAGTCAGAGGCGCGAAGACGATCAGATACCGTCGAAGTTCTGACCATAAACGA
The DNA here is from genome assembly GCA_036924085.1 of Ariolimax columbianus. NCBI lineage: Eukaryota > Metazoa > Mollusca > Gastropoda > Stylommatophora > Arionidae > Ariolimax > Ariolimax columbianus. The sequence goes on from JAVGWX010000009.1 coordinate 54,715,682, forward strand.
TGCCGACTAGCGATCCGCAGGAGTTGCTTCGATGACTCTGTGGGCAGCTTCCGGGAAACCAAAGTGTTTGGGTTCCGCTGGAAGTATGGTTGCAAAGCTGAAACTTAAAGGAATTGACGGAAAGGCACCACCAGGAGTGGAGCCTGCGGCTTAATTTGACTCAACACGGCCAACACTGAAATGATTGACATGCCGAGACCATTCTTCTGGGGTCTAATATGGAACTGGTGCTGGACGTAGACCCCCAGAAATCTGGGATTATGCCCCCTGTGGCCCGGTTTGGTCTGCATCCAGTGTTTGATAAAGGAATTGACGGAAGAGCACTATCAGGAGTGGAGTGGAGCCTGAGACCTAAACTAACTTAACACGCCAATACTGCAGAATGACTATCAAAAAGTACACCGTCGTGGGGTCTAATAGAGAACATGTGCTGGAATTAGACCCTTGAAAATTTGGGGCTACCCTCGAAGATATTGATTGTATCGCTAAGGGAATTGACGGAAGGGCACCACCAGGTGTGGAACCTGCGGCTTAATTTGACTGAACACGCCAATACTGTAGAACAACTGACAAATCGAGAGCACTGCCGTTTGGGTCTAATAATGAACGTACGCTGGTATTAGACTCACGGATGACAAGTCAGCTCTCAAACACTCAAATGTAAGAACGCTACGGAAATCGTGTTTAACCCCGCAGAAACCGCAGATTGCAAATACCTGGTCATTGACAAACAAAAGCCCTCAATAAATTCGTCTGACCAAATAGTGAACGGGTGCTGGAAATAGATCATCTGAAGACAGGTCAGTTTTACCCTACAAATGACAGGGCGTTGCTACGGAAAACCAGCTCAAATCGAGAGGAGCCGGAGACACTTTGGTTCACGTACCAGGCTGATAAGCCAAGGGCGCGAGGCTACCATGTGGGGGATTACGGCCGAACCCTTGTAAGCCGCAATCCCGCCCAAAATCTCAGCACCACTGCAATGGGAGGCTCCTACATGCTCGGGTCCTGGGGCTTGCGCCCCAGCCCTATCAGGTAGAGCCACAATAAGAGGTCCTTGCCGTCCGCCAATCAAAGCGGGCGGACAACTGCTTGATACTCACCCTATACGGCGATGGGGCGCGAAAACACCAACCAAAGACTTAGTACCTGGTCGGGGTGTCGAAAACAGCAGAGCAGCCACCTCACTGTGAACTGTCAAGACTCAACCACTGACCATGAGAGTTGTCCGCACACCAAGCGAACAACATCTCTGTGACATTACCAGGCTTGTCCTCTGGCTGAATGCACTCCGGCTACGATATCTACCTCTGTACGTTATCAGCCATATAACTATCACACTGGACGCAGAAGAGATGCAGACCAGTAGACATTGCACACCTGCCCCACTGTGTCAACACCCCAGGTGGCGGGGAATGCTAGGCGTACCATCCCTGCATAGAAGCCAAGAAAATAAAGGGAAAAAGAGATACCCCACCCATATGCAAATGCTACGTTTCTGGCAGGACGTGACGATCCTGGGATACAGACACACTGGACTGCCTCTCTTGCGGGTAAACCAGTCCATCTCATATATCATCACATATCACCATTGCACCATATAGACACGAGTAGTGAAGACTCGATAGTCTGGTAAGACAACTTCCATAAGAGAGAAAACTCTGACCATAAACAACTGCTGCCTTGCAGATAGGCTAGGGACAGCCAAAGGCTAAGGAGGGCATCCCTACAGAAACGCCTGTTGAAATCGGATGCACGGGGCCGCAAGCCTAACAAAACAGTGCAACGTAAATCACAGTATGATGGCAGTACAACCTAATAGAAAAACGCATGGCGCTCATCCTGCGGAGTCCCGCCAGGCAGCGATAGTGCCGGGCCTCACGCCTCGAAGGGGCCCACCCTTGACTACTGGTGAATTGCAGGTAAAATTGACGTGGCATGTATCCAGGAAACGCACCTCAACAATAACCATAAATTCTCAATCAGAGGATATCAGACCTTCCGTCTAGATAGAGAAGGCCACAAAGGAGGGGTCCTGATACTGACCAGAAACAGCATACCGAGTAGCGCGGTACCTGTCAATCACACCGGAAAAGCAGAAATTGTAGGAGTTGACATAATGGCTCAAGAGACGAAGCTCCGCATTTTCAATCTGTACGGACCACCAAACAGAGACCTATCGCTCTCGAGTATGGAGGTCAGAGACTCCAACTGCATAGTAGTTGGAGATTTCAACAGCCACTCGGAGAGATGGGGATACTCTGACACAGACAGCAGAGGTGACGAAGTGGAAGATTGGGAGATAGATGCAAATCTCTCCCTAATCAATAGGCCGGAGGATAGCCCTAGCTTCTATTCAAGAACATGGCATACCACCTCGACTCCAGATTTGGCCTTCTCCACACAGGACATACACCATAAAATAGACCGCCAGGTGCTAAACCAACTGGCAGGTAGCGACCACAGGCCGATCAGGCTAACCATTGACATGGAAGTAGGCCCACAGGAAACAAAACCGCTCCCACGTTGGAATTACAAACGAGCCGACTGGGACAGATTTGCAATCCTGACAGATGGGCTGTGAAACCATCAACACACGAAACACCAAAATGAAGCCCATGGTAGAGAGCCTAAGCAAGGCAATAATGCAAGCCGCCACTGAAACCATCCCAAGAGGAGCAATAAAAAACTATAAGCCCTACTGGAATGATGAGTTGCAGAAAGTGGAAGATGCAGTAACAAATGCTAGGAACATGGCAGAACGAGAAAAATCCATGGAGGCAAACATCGCCCTCAAAGCCGCCGCGGCGAAGTACAAACACACTCTCAAGCAAACAGCAAGAGAAAGCTGGAAAAATAAAACGGAAAGTCTAAAACTGGACAAAGAAGGGAACAAGCTATGGAAGCTAGTCAGAGCCATGAACGACTAAACCCCGTCAAATAAACAAATTACTATCAAGCAGGGCGAGAACTTGATCACAGGTAAGAAAGCCGCAAACGGCTCCTGAAGAGCACATGATAGCCAAACTAACAATGCGCGAAATGGAAGAGGCTATGAGAACACTAAAGAAAAGGAAATCTCCCGGAAAAGACGGGATAACAAACGAAATGCTGATGGGGCTGGGCCAAACAGCGAAGAAGAAACTGCTATCGGTCCTAAACCAAAGCTGGAAAAGGGGAATTGTACCACAGGCATGGAAAGATGCAATACTGGTACCAGTACCAAAAACAGGAAAGGACAAAACAGATCCAAATGGATACAGGCCCATAAGCCTACTGAGCTGTGTCGGCAAGCTGATGGAACGGATGATAAACACCAGACTGATGTGGCATCTGGAAGAAAAACGAATACTAATTCCACATCAAGCCGGCTTTAGACAGCACAGATCCACTGAGGACCAGGTCATCCTCATAGCCCAGGAGATAGAAGATGCCTACCAGGCACAGAAACACACAATAGCTGTTTGGGTGGATCTGGAAAAGGCATTTGACAAAGTCTGGAAGGATGGACTTAGGCATACTAAAGAAACTGTACACTGGAAGAGTGAGACCAGTTCTCGAGTATGGCATTGCGGCATGGACAACAGCAGCGAAGGCGAACTTCGATAAAGTTAACAAACTTAAAAACCAAGCCATGAGAATTATAACAGGTGGCATGAAGTCAACGCCAATTGTAGAACTTGAAAAGATTACAAAACTGCAATCCATGACCGATAGAAGAGACTGCAGAGCCCAGCTGCAGTCAGAGAAACTCCGAAGACTGACGGACCATCCAATGTACCAGAGACTAAACAATTTGGGAAATGAGAAACTAAAGCGGAGAAACTTTGCAGAAATAGCCAAAGCAAAGATGCACGAAGATCCCATAAACGCACTAACAACACCAAAACCCATCACTACTGTACGAAAACCTACCTGGAGGCAGGATATATTTCCAGAGGTGGTAGAAAATATACCAGGTATTGCAAACAAAAACTGCCAGACTGAAAAAGAAAGGAGAGACACTACCCTAAGCTTCATAACGAAAAGCTACCCAAGCATGGACTGGACCCATGCATACACCGACGGTTCTGTAACAAACACTACACAGAACGGAGGGGCAGGAGCATTCCTGAACCTACCAAATGGCAGAAGAATAACACTGTCATTCGCTACTGGTAAGTACACAAGCAATTTCAGAGCGGAGGCAGAGGCACTGAGGGCGGCAGTGGAAGAAATGGTGACACACAGTGAAAATGAGAGCCATATAGTCCTGCTGACAGATGCTCTCGCCGTAGTCACAGCGCTAAAAAGCCAGAAAAACACTGAGCTCAATGACTTAAGAGCAGCACTCTGCAAACTGTGCCAGCAGTCCGCACCAAAAAGGGTAGTGGTACAGTGGGTTCCGGCACACTGCAACATCCAAGGCAACGAGGAGGCAGACAGACTGGCAAAAGAAGGTGCAAGACTACCACAAACAGATACCAGTATGACGTACGAAGAGTCAAAACGGCTTATCAAAGCCAGATACATGACCAAATGGGAAACCGAACATACTGGTTACACCAAAAACGATGCCTATTACCAGTTGAACCGAAGAGAGCAGGTCGTTGTCTTCAGACTTCGTACTGGCCACAACAGACTGGGGTACCACCTATTCAACAAATTGAAGATAGGGTGTACCGACGAATGCCCGTGCGGTACTGGTAAAATGACCACTGAACATCTGCTGCAGAACTGCCCGACATACGAGGATCAGAGAGAGAGCAGATGTGGCCATTGCCAGTGGAACTGCAAGACAAGCTCTATGGCAGTGGCGAGAGCCTCAGGATGACCGCCGCTTTTTTCGAAAAAATAATGGTTACTGTTTGACTGTGTACGCAGAAGAAGAAGAAGAAGAAGTTATGTACACTTGGTAGTTGCACCGCTGAGTGCAGCATAAACACGTTCAAGGCGCGCTACTTGAAAACACACATTAGTGTATCTAAAACGTTTCCTTTGAGATTAGCCAGTATCTTGGATTACTGAACAGCTGTCGATGAATGAAAACATCATGTAAGTGAGTGTTTTTGTCAGCTAGATACATAGTTCACTCATATGGCTCGTTCACCTTTGGGGAGGGGCAGGCAAATGTGCAGCACAACTAATGAACTGACAAAAGTCAGCGCTTCATAGAAGGCTGCTACCATCAGGGCTAGCGAGCCGCAGCTGACCAAGATTCTACTTCGCCTTCAAGGTGACGGTCCTGGAAACAAACTGCATTTGTTTAGTTTTTGTACGAATATGTTATTGTCGACTGGTCCGCGGGGTCTTTGTGTATGACAAAGGCAAGAAAAGGACCACTGCCCCACAGATAGCATGTCGTAGGAAACGGCTAACTGTGTGATATGGCATAACACTAGCCATGACTGGCCATGTTTAGGGGGTTTATTAGATGGCCCATAACAGACTGCGGATCTGCTTTGCTGAAACCGGATGTGTCAATCCGGAAGGTGCAGACGCCATATCTTTGTTGTTAACTGCGACACAGCGTTCTTTTGGGGGCTAATGCCGAAGAAGAGAAAGAAGACGTTCCCCTTTTCTTTTTTTTCAATCTGAAGTCTATATCACCACTGCCTCTATTACAAGTAAGTCGGTTTTCAATCATTTACACATATTCAGCTTTCCGCTTCAATCATTTACACATATTCAGCTTTCTGCTTCAATCATTTACACATATTCAGCTTTTCGCTTCAATCATTTCCACATATTCAGCTTTCAGCTTCAATCATTTCCCCGTATTCAGCTTTCAGCTTCAATCATTTCCCCATATTCAGCTTTCAGCTTCAATCATGTCCACATATTCAGCTTTCCGCTTCAATGTGAAGCGTATATTTTGCTCCAGCTGCTCTCTTTGCAGGAAATCAGTTAGCAGTCCATCCACTTGTGTTGTTTAACTTTGAAGGTCCTTAAGTCATATGGTAAGGGCTAAGTCGCTCGTCGTAAGTCTGTGTCGATGCATGATCGTCCTTAAGGCCTATATCCATTGTGATCTTCTTCATGCTATGTAACAAGATAGTATTATGATGTAAACGTTTTCAAGTGCCTGTTCCCATGAGATGTTTTATCTATCGTATTTTATGTCTGTATCCGAACTTTGGCAGTGGCTTTTTTTAATGGCAATATTTTGTACATGATGAGGCTGCTAGTCATAAGCACATCCCTTTTAATACATACATCATCATAATTAAGTTTGTTGGACTGGTTGTAAGATTGTCTGAGCATGCCTTTCCACTTGACCACATCCACTGCATTTCTCTTCATTTCAGCAAAGGTTCGTACTTTAGTGTCTCTGCATACCTGAGATGTAAAGGCGAGTCTTGGTCAACTGCTTCCTTTATTTTTCCCTGGCTACCTCCTTCTAGTATCTTATGGAGAAGACATACATGTCGCATATTGTGTCCTAGCCAATTAAATTTGTACTTCTGTTTTAATTTCAATATGTGTTATTGTAAGCCTACCACGGTGAAAATATTGTAATTTGATCTTCTTTCTGTTAAACTCACTCTTTCGATTCTACTGAAGCAACACATTTCAAACGTTTCAAAGCTTTCTTCGTCCTTAATTGCTTGAGTATGTTTGAGCCCCATGTAATGCATGCACGAGTAGTGATTATGTTTACCTTAGTTCTATCCTGATATTCTTTGAGGTTAGCCTCAACCGTAACAATCATGGTTAGGTTTGTTTCATTATCAGACAATGTTTTTGTGAAAAAAATGGCAGACACTTCATTGTACCGTGTCAGAAAAATCTGTGAACAGTGCCAGATAATACGAAGTAGTTTCAAAATGTTCCCGGAATAGTCGACTCATGTTTAAAAGAAAGATGATATTATAGAGAAGATATACTTCAAAGTTGGTAGTGATCTGTAAAAATGGCATGGCAGACGTGACCTTCACATTTACTCTATAACAGAAGTTACATAATTTTATTTGTGTGTTGTGCTCGTTGTATCGTCGGAGTTGAAAATGTCCTGGATTGAACAACGCCCAAATGTCAAACTCTGTGTTCTACTTGAAAAGTCACCCTTAAAGACACACACATTGCTTAATAAAGAATATGGTGAAACTGCAATAAAGAAATCGCAAGTATGTGAGTGGCACAACTGTTTCGTGAAGGTCGTGTTACTGTCCATGATGATGCATGAAGTGAGCGACCGTCTCGATCAGCATTGAAAATATTTAGCGTGTTCGGAACGTTAAGTGTGCTGACAGAAGACTTAGTGAGGAGAAAATAGCCTCAGAAGTTGAAATATCAGCTGGAAGTTGTGTGGGCTGACAGAAGACTTAGTGTCAAGAAAACAGCCTCAGAAGTTGAAATATCAGCTGGAAGTTGTGTGGGCTGACAGAAGACTTAGTGTCAAGAAAACAGCCTCAGAAGTTGGAATATCAGTTGGAAGTTGTGTGGGCTGACAGAAGACTTAGTGAGGATAAAACAGCCTCAGAAGTTGGAATATCAGTTGGACGTTGCCACCGTATTCTCCAACATAAATTTCACGTGCTACGTGTTTGTCAACACATGGTTCCCACGGATGCTGAGGACGTTACCACCAATGCGACAAGACAGATGAAAAAAGTGTCAAAGAATGGGTTCCCCGAATGTTTCCAGCAGCTGTTCGCACGTTGGCAAATGGGTGTAATTGCCGAAGGAAACTGCTTTGAAGGAAATGCAGTGCGAATAATTCTATTGTAACTTATTTTTATAAAATCAACTAATTCCGGAAACGTTTTGAAGCTACCTTGTACATTGAAAAATATCAAAGAATTCGTTGTACCGTGTCAGAGAATTCTTTGTACAGTGACAAATAATTCATTGAACAGTGACAGAGAATTCATTGAACAGTGAGAGAATTCATTGAACAATGGCAGAAAATTCATTCAACAATAACAATGGCAGAGAATTCATCGAACAGTGACAGAGAATTCGTTGTAGAGTGACAGAGGATTCGTTCTACAGTGACAGATAATTGATTTAAAAGTGACAGAGAATTCATTGAACAGTGACAAAGAATTCATTGTACAGGGACAGAGAGTTCATTGGAAAGTGATCGAGAATTCATTGAATAGTGACAGAGAATTCATTGAACAGTGACAGAGGATTCGTTCTACAGTGACAGATAATTGATTGAAAAGTGACTAAGAATTCATTGAACAGTGACAAAGAATTCATTGTACAGTGACAGAGAATTCATTGAATAGTGACAGAGAATTCATTGAACAATGACAGATGATTGATTGAATAATGATATAAAATCCATTGTACAGTGACAGAGCGGGACAGAGAATTCATTGTAGCGTGTCAGAGAATTCGTTTTACCGTGTCAAAGAATTCATTGTAACGTGAAAGAGAATTCCTTGTACCGTGTAAGAGAATTCATTGTACCGTGTCGGAGAATTTGCTCTACCCTGTCAGAGAATTCGTTGTACCATGACTGAGAATGCATTGTACCGTGACAGAGAATTCATTATACCGTTTCAGAGATGTTATTGTACCGTGTCAGAAAATTCGTTGTACCATGTCAGAGAAATCGTTGTACCGTGTCACATATTTAATTGCACAGTGACAGAAACTTCGATGTACCTACCGTCTCAGAGAATTCATTGTACCGTGACTGAGAATTCGTTGTACCGTGACAGAGAATTCATTGTATCGTGACAGAGTATTCGTCGTACAGTGACAGAGAATTCATTGTACCGTGACAGCGAATTTATTGTATAGTAACAGGAAATTCGTTGTACCGTGATAGAGAATTCATTGTATCGTAACAGAGAATTCGTTCCGTGACAGAGAATTCATTGTACCGTGACAGAGAATTCGTTGTACACTGCCTCATCTGTTTAACGGGGTTTGGTAAATCACTTTCTTGCTGTTATGCTTTTCCCAAATTCAACCGAGCAAAGTTCCCATTTTTTTCTGGATAAACGGAATTCTAAGTCGTGTAGATTACCTCTTCCGTATGATTTTAAATTATAACTAGAAACTCTATCCGCTATGGCACTTGTTTTGTTTTTTTCCAATTGCTTTAACAGTTTTGGATTTGTGTAGATTTCGGTTCAATTCTGTTCTGTTAAGAAGCGATGCCATTGCGCATTGGGTCGACCCAAAGTACTCAGTTCCGCTCCGTCTAATATTGTACATGTGGAAGGTTTCTGTAGTTCGATATGTGTATACACTCATGATCCGTTCCTCTCATGGCTTCTCTGCTAGAACTGCGAACGATTTCAAAATCTTGCAATCCTTGTAGTGCTGTTACATGGACTATAATGTCTTCATCCAAAACGCCGTTGATCGTTGAGTGTGTTTCTTGTTATTACTTTTCATTCACCTGATTATCACATCTCTTCGTGTAATTAATTGTCCATCGTATTTTGGATATTCTTTTTAATGTCCAAATACAACCTCCAAATTAGACAGTTATTTTGTTTCGTCTGTGACTATAAGAGACTTCATTTCTCAGAGGAGACAATATGGAGTCATAATCATGAGGCTAGTCAGTCCGGAGACTGGTATTGAAGTCTTCTGATCATGTCACAACACTGTCCTCTGTTAGTCAGTCCGGTGACTGGTATTGAAGTCTTCTGATCATGTCACAACACTGCCCTCTGTTAGTCAGTCCGGTGACTGGTATTGAAGTCTTCTGATCATGTCACAACACTGTCCTCTGTTAGTCAGTCCGGGGACTGGTGTTGAAGTCTTCTGATCATGTCACAACACTGACCTCTGTTAGTCAGTCCGGGGACTGGTGTTGAAGTCTTCCGATCATGTCACAACACTGTCCTCTGTTTACAACAGATCTCTTCAGATATCCATGTCTGCACCTAAATATACTTGCAAGCCTGTGTGATATAATTGATTCTTAGACGACATCTTATTCTTTTTCACTTACTTTTGCCTTTTCGTACTTTCAATAATAAGCATAAATGTCTCATGTTATGGCCAATTCTAGACAATTTACGTTTATATGTGCTCGTCATTAGGTCAGTATTTGCCTATGCATCAGTTTATCTTTAAACACTTGTTCATTTGACATCTTGTCTGTCAAGCTCAATCTTTGCATTCTGCGATAGCATCACATCTTAAATGCTTTAAATGCTTCATGTTTCAGAGCCCTAGAATGTGACCTGCCTGATATATGCCGTGCTTATTATTTTCCGAAGCTCAATAATGGTATTATTTGCAGTTAGAGGTTTTTGAATCTCAGGGAAAGCCTTTTTAAATACCGCGAACCAAATGTGTAGACTATGTGAAATTATACGGATGCAACATAACAATTTAAATAGCTGCGTAACGCAGATGGCGTGATCACCCAGGTCTACGTGAGGACAGCAGCACGGACAGCCAAACATGCTACAAGGCGTCTGTGCGCTTCGGTAACTGGGTATTGAACACTGTCGCACGTAGACGAACTGTCAAGTAGTGGAAGAAGAAGAAGAAGAAGAAGAAGAAGAAGAAGAAGAAGAAGAAGAAGAAGAAGAAGAAGAAAAAGAAGAAGAAGAAGAAGCAGAAGAAGAAGAAGAAGAAGAAGAACAACAAGAAAAAGAACAAGAACAAGATAAAAAAGAAGAAGAAGAAAAAGAAGAAGAAGAAGAAGAAGATGTAACTGGTTGGCTGCACATGTCAAACTGATTGATGCAGTAACAAATAAGACTAACCGGATAATTACAGGGTGCCTAAAACCTACTTTAACTGAACAAATGTACCCTATAATCAGTGCCATACCATGTTTGGATACCAGATACATGAGACTGAATTCTAGATGAAGTGTCTAACAGTCATCACACCCCTATACAATCGCCTCGGAAAAGTCGCATCGACAAATGGAATGAACTGACGCATGTCTCTTGAATCCAGCTGCGGGATGAACGTACACCTGGACACCATTTACCTAACGCAACATTGACGTCACTGAATGGACTCCGTGCATAACGATGTAGGAAGAACTTCAGAACTTTAAGAGATTAGGGTTCAGTGACGATAAGAAATGTTATTCGACTATGGAGCAACACGACCATCACCTGATGATCTTCCAAAAACCTTCTGGAAACATACAATATGCCATAGGGATGATATGTTGAGAGGGACTGGCAAGGTAATTTACGATACTGAAGTTTGGAAACATGATGTCTAACATGGTGTCCAGGACAGATTGGAAACATGTCTAACTTGGTGTCCATGACAGAATGGAAACATGATGTCTAACATGGTGTCCAGGACAGATTGGAAACATGTCTAACTTGGTGTCCATGACAGAATGGAAACATGATGTTTAACATGGTGTCCAGGACAGATTGGAAAGATGTCTAACTTGGTGTCCATGACAGAATGGAAACATGATGTTTAACATGGTGTCCAGGACAGATTGGAAACATGTCTAACTTGGTGTCCATGACAGATTGGAAACATGTCTAACTTGGTATCCATGACAGAATGGAAACCTGATGTGCAAGTTGGTGTCCATGCCAGATTGGAATCATGTCTAACTTGGTGTCTAGGACAGAGTGGAAACATGTCTAACTTGGTGTCCAGGACATATTGGAAACATGTCTAACTTGGTGTCCATGACAGAATGGAAACATGATGTCTAACATGGTGTCCAGGACAGATTGGAAACATGTCTAACTTGGTGTCCATGACAGAATGGAAACCTGATGTGCAAGTTGGTGTCCATGCCAGATTGGAAACATGTCTAACTTGGTGTCTAGGACAGAGTGGAAAAATGTCTAACTTGGTGTCCAGGACAGATTGGAAACATGTCTAACTTGGTGTCTAGGACAGAGTGGAAACATGTCTAACTTAGTGTTCATGACAGAATGGAAATATGATGTCTATATTGGTGTCCAGGACAGATTGGAAACATGTCTAGCATGGTGTCCATGACAGAATGGAAACATGATGTCTAACTTGGTGTCAAGGACAGATTGTAAACATGATGTCTAACTTGGTGTTCAGGACAGATTAGAAACATGATGTCTAACTTGGTGTCCACGACAGATTGGAAACATGATGTCTAACTTGATGTCCAGGATAGATTGGAACATGTCTAACTTGGTGTCCAGGACAGATTGGAAACATGTTTAACTTGGTGTCCAGGACAGATTTGAAACTTGATGTCTAATTTGGTGTCCAGGACAGATTGGAAACATGTCTAGCTTGGTGTCTAGGTCAGAGTGGAAACATGTCTAACTTGGTGTCCAGGACGGATTGCAAACTTGACGTCTAACTTGGTGTCCAGGACAGAATGGAAACTTGACGTCTAACTTGGTGTCCAGGACAGATTGGAAACTTGACTTCTAACTTGGTGTCCAGGACACATTGGAAACATGATGTCTAACATGGTGTCCATGACAGATTGGAAATATTATGTCTAAGTTGGTGTCCAGGACAGATTTGAACCATGTCTAAGTTGGTGTCCATGACAGATTGGAATCATGTCTAACTTGGTGTCCAGGACAGATTGGAAACATGTCTAACTTGGTGTCTAGGACAGAGTGGAAAAATGTCTAACTTCGTGTCCGGGACAGATTGGAAACAGATCTAACTTGGTGTCTAGGACAGAGTGGAGACATGTCTAACTTGGTGTCCATGACAGAATGGAAACATTATGTCTAAGTCGGTATCCAGGACAGATTGGAAACATGTCTAGCTTGGTGTCTAGGACAGAGTGGAAACATGTCTTCTTCTTCTTCTTCTGCGTACGCAGTCAGACAGTAACCATTATTTTTTCGAAAAAAGCGGCGGTCATCCTGAGGCTGTCGCCACTGCCATAGAGCTTGTCTTGCAGGAAACATGTCTAACTTGGTGTCCAGGACAGATTGGAAACTTGACGTCTAACTTGGTGTCCAGGACAGATTGGAAACTTGATTTCTAACTTGGTGTCCAGGACACATTGGAAACATGATGTCTAACATGGTGTCCATGACAGATTGGAAACATGATGTCTAAGTTGGTGTCCAGGACAGATAGGAAACGTGATGTTTAACTTGGTGTCCAGGAAAGATTGGAAACTTGATGTATAACTTGGTGTCCAGGACAGATTGGAAACATGATGTCTAAGTTGGTGTCCAGGACAGATTGTAAACATGTCTAAGTTGGTGTCCATGCCAGAAATGAAAATAGTCTAACTTGTTGTCCAGAACAGATAGGAAATATGTCTAACTTGGTGTCCAGGACAGATTGGAAACATGTCTAACTTGGCGTCTAGGACAGGTTGGAAACATGTCTAACTTGGTGTCCAGAACAGTTTGGAAACTTGACGTCCAACTTGGTGTCCAGTACACATTTCAAACATGATGTCTAACATGGTGTCTAGGACAGATTGGAAACATGTCTAACTTGGTGTCCAGGACAGATTGGAAACATCTCTAACTTGGTGTCCAGGACAGATTGGAAAAAAGTCTAACTTGGTGTCCAGGACAGATTGGAAACATGTCTAACTTAGTGTCCAGGACAGATTGCAAACTTGATATTTAACTTGGTGTCCAGGACAGATTTTAAACTTGACGTCTAACTTGGTGTTTAGTACAGATTGGAAAATTGACGTCAAACTTGGTGTCCACGACAAATTGGAAACTTGATGTCTAACATGGTATCCATGATAGATTGTAAACTTGATGTCTAACGTGGTGTCCATGACAGATTGGAAACATGATGTCTAAGTTGGTGTCCAGGACAGATTGGAAACGTGATGTCTAACTTTGTGTCGGGGACACATTGGAAACATGATGTCTAACATGGTGTCCAGGACAGTTTGGAAACATGTCTAACTTGGTGTCCATGACAGATTTTTAACTTGACGTCTAACTTGGTGTACATGACAGATTGGAAACATGTCTAACATAGTGTCCAGGACAGATTGCAAGATTGACGTCTAACTTGGTGTCCAGGACAAATTGGAAACTTTACGTCTAACATGGTGTCCAGTACACATTGGAAACCTGTATATCATGGTGTCTAGGACGGATTGGAAACATGTCTAACTTGGTGTCCAGGACAGATTGGAAACATGTCTAACTTGGTGTCCTGGACAGATTGGAATTATGTCTAGGTTGGTGTCCAGGACAGATTGGAAACATGTATAACTTAGTGTCCAGGACAGATTGCAAACTTGATGTCTAACTTGGTGTTCGGGACAGATTTTAAACTTGACGTCTAACTTGGTGTTTAGTACAGATTGGAAACTTGACGTCAAAATTGGTGTCCACGACAAATTGGAAACTTAATGTCTAACATGGTATCCATGATAGATTGTAAACTTGATGTCTAACGTGGTGTCCATGACAGATTGAAAACATGATGTCTAAGTTGGTGTCCAGGACAGATTGGAAACATGATGTCTAAGTTGGTATCCAGGACAGATTGGAAACATGATGTCTAAGTTGGTGTCCAGGACAGATAGGAAACGTGATGTTTAACTTGGTGTCCAGGAAAGATTGGAAACTTGATGTATAACTTGGTGTCCAGGACAGATTGGAAACATGATGTCTAAGTTGGTGTCCAGGACAGATTGGAAACATGTCTTCTTCTTCTTCTTCTGCGTACGCGGTCAGACAGTAACCATTATTTTTTCGAAAAAAGCGGCGGTCATCCTGAGGCTGTCGCCACTGCCATAGAGCTTGTCTTGCAGGAAATATGTCTAACTTGGTGTCCAGGACAGATTGGAAACTTGACGTCTAACTTGGTGTCCAGGACAGATTGGAAACATGATGTCTAACATGGTGTCCATGACAGATTGGAAACATGATGTCTAAGTTGGTGTCCAGGACAGATAGGAAACGTGATGTTTAACTTGGTGTCCAGGAAAGATTGGAAACTTGATGTATAACTTGGTGTCCAGGACAGATTGGAAACATGATGTCTAAGTTGGTGTCCAGGACAGATTGGAAACATGTCTAAGTTGGTGTCCATGCCAGAAATGAAACTAGTCTAACTTGTTGTCCAGAACAGATAGGAAATATGTTTAACTTGGTGTCCAGGACTGATTGGAAACATGTCTAACTTGGTGTCTAGGACAGATTGAAAACATGTCTAACTTGGTGTCCAGAACAGGTTGGATACTTGACGTCCAACTTGGTGTCCAGTACACATTTCAAACATGATGTCTAACATGGTGTCTAGGACAGATTGGAAACATGTCTAACTTGGTGTCCAGTACAGATTGGAAACATGTCTAACTTGGTATCCAGGACATATTGGAAATATGTCTAGGTTGGTGTCCAGGACAGATTGGAAACATGTCTAACTTAGTGTCTAGGACAGATTGCAAACTTGATGTCTAACTTGGTGTCCAGGACAGATTTTAAACTTGACATCTAACTTGGTGTTTAGTACAGATTGGAAACTTGACGTCAAACTTGGTGTCCACGACAAATTGGAGACTTGATGTCTAACATGGTATCCATGATAGATTGTAAACTTGATGTCTAACGTGGTGTCCATGACAGATTGGAAACATGATGTCTAAGTTATTGTCCAGGACAGATTGGAAACATGATGTCTAAGTTGGTCTCCAGGACAGATTGGAAACATGATGTCTAAGTTGGTGTCCAGGACAGATAGGAAACGTGATGTTTAAATTGGTGTCCAGGAAAGATTGGAAACTTGATGTATAACTTGGTGTCCAGGACAGATTGGAAACATGATGTCTAAGTTGGTGTCCAGGACAGATTGGAACCATGTCTTCTTCTTCTTCTTCTGCGTACGCAGTCAGACAGTAACCATTATTTTTTCGAAAAAAGCGGTGGTCATCCTGAGGCTGTCGCCACTGCCATAGAGCTTGTCTTGCAGGAAATATGTCTAACTTGTTGTCCAGAACAGATTGGAAACTCGATTTCTAACTTGGTGTCCAGGACACATTGGAAACATGATGTCTAACATGGTGTCCATGACAGATTGGAAACACGATGTCTAAGTTGGTGTCCAGGACAGATAGGAAACGTGATGTTTAACTTCATGTCCAGGAAAGATTGGAAACTTGATGTATAACTTGGTGTCCAGGACAGATTGGAAACATGATGTCTAAGTGGGTGTCCAGGACAGATTGGAAACATGTCTAAGTTGGTGTCCATGCCAGAATGAAACTAGTCTAACTTGTTGTCCAGAACAGATAGGAAATATGTCTAACTTGGTGTCCAGGACAGATTGGAAACATGTCTAGCTTGGTGTCTAGGACAGATTGGAAACATGTTTAACTTGGTGTCCAGAACAGGTTGGAAACTTGACGTCCAATTTGGTGTTCAGTACACATTTCAAACATGATGTCTAACATGGTGTCTAGGACAGATTTGAAACATGTCTAACTTGGTGTCCAGGACAGATTGGAAATATGTCTAGGTTGGTTTCCAGGACAGATTGGAAACATGTCTAACTTAGTGTCCAGGACAGATTGCAAATTTGATGTCTAACTTGGAGTCCAGGACAGATTTTAAACTTGACGTCTAACTTGGTGTTTAGTACAGATTGGAAACTTGACGTCAAACTTGGTGTCCACGACAAATTGGAAACTTGATGTCTAAGTTGGTGTCCAGGACAGATTGGAAACATGATGTCTAAGTTGGTCTCCAGGACAGATTGGAAACTTGATGTCTAAGTTGGTGTCCAGGACACATTGGAAACATGATGTCTAACATGGTGTCCAAGACAATTTGGAAACATGTCTAGCTTGGTGTCCAGGACAGATTGGAAACATGTCTAACTTGGTGTCCATGACAGATTTGTAACTTGACGTCTAATTTGGTGTACAGGACAGATTGGAAACATGTCTAACATGGTGTCCAGGACAGATTGCAAATTTGACGTTCAACTTGGTGTCCAGGACAAATTGGAAACTTTACGTCTGACATGGTGTCCAGTACACATTGGAAACATGTCTATCATGGTGTCTAGGACAGATTGGAAACATGTCTAACTTGGTGTTCAGGACAGATTGGAAATATGTCTAGGTTGGTGTTCAGGACAGATTGAAAACATCTCTAACTAGTGTCCAGGACAGATCTTAAATTTGACGTCTAGCTTGCTGTCCAGGACAGATTTTAAACTTGACGTCCAACTTGGTGTCCAGGACAGATTGGAAACTTGATGTCTAACATGGTGTCCACGACAGATTGGAAACTTGATGTCTAACATGGTATCCATGATAGATTGTAAACTCGATGTCTAACTTGGTGTCCATGACAGATTGGAAACATGATGTCTATTTTGGTGCCCAGGACAGATTGGAAACATAATGTCTAAGTTGGTGTCCAGGACAGATTGGAAACATGATTTCTAAGTTGGTGTCCAGGACAGATTGGAAACGTGATGTCTAGCTTGGTGTCCAGGACTGATTGGAATCATGATGTCTAAGTTGGTGTCAAGAACAGATTGGAAATATGATGTCTAACTTGGTGTTCAGGACAGATTGGAAACATGTCTATCTTGGTGTCCAGGACAGATTGGAAACATATCTAACTTGGTGTCCGGGACAGATTGCAAGCTTGACGTCTAACTTGGTGTCCAGGACAGATTGTAAACATGTTTAACTTGGTGTCCAGGACAGATTGCAAACTTGACGTCTAACTTGGTGTCAAGGACCGATTGGAAACTTGACGTCTAACTTGGTGTTCAGAACACATTGAAAACATGATGTCTAACATGGTGTCCAGGACAGTTTGGAAAGATGTCTAACTTGGTGTTCAGGACAGATTGGAAACATGATGTCTAACTTGGTGTCCAGGACAGATTTGAAAGATGTCTAACTTGGTGTTCAGGACAGATTGCAAAATTGACGTCCAAATTGGTGTCCAGAACAGATTGGAAACATGTCTAACTTGGTGTCCAGGACAGATTGCAAACTTAACGTCTAACTTGGTGTCCAGGACAGATTGCAAACTTGACGTCCAATTTGGTGTCCAGAACAGATTGGAAACATGTCTAACTTGGTGTCCAGGACAGATTGGAAACATATCTAACTTGGTGTCTGGGACAGATTGCAAGCTTGACGTCTAACTTGGTGTCCAGGACAGATTGTAAACATGTTTAACTTGGTGTTCAGGACAGATTGCAAACTTGACGTCTAACTTGGTGTCAAGGACCGATTGGAAACTTGACGTCTAACTTGGTGTCCAGAACACATTGAAAACATGATGTCTAACATGGTGTCCAGGACAGTTTGGAAACATGTCTAAGATGGTGTCCAGGACAGATTGGAAACATGTCTAACTTGGTGTCCATGACAGATTTTTAACTTGACGTCTAACTTGGTGTACAGGAAAGAATGGAAACATGTCTAACATGGTCTCCAGGACAGATTGCAAATTTGACGTCTAACTTTGTGTCCAGGACAAATTGGAAACTTGACGTCTAATCTGGTGTCCAGTACACATTGGAAACATGATGTCTAACATGCTGTCTAGGACAGATTGGAAACATGTCTAGCTTGGTGTCCAGGACAGATTGGAAACATGTCTAACTTGGTGTCCAGGACAGATTGGAAATATGTCTAGGTTGGTGTCCAGGACAGATTGGAAACATGTCTAACTTGGTGTCCAGGACAGATTTTAAATTTGACGTCTAACTTGGTGTCCAGGACAGATTTTAAACTTGACGTCCAACTTGGTGTCCAGGACAGATTGGAAACTTGATGTCTAACATGGTGTCCACGACAGATTGGAAACTTGATGTCTAACATGGTATCCCTGATAGATTGTAACATTGATTTCTAACTCTGTGTCCATGACAGATTGGAAACATGATGTCTAAGTTGGTGTCCAGGACAGATTGGAAACAAAATGTATAAGTTGGTGTCCAGGACAGATTCGAAACATGATGTCTAAGTTGATGTCCAGGACAGATTGGAAACGTGATGTCTAACTTGGTGTCCAGGACAGATTGGAAACGTGATGTATAACTTGGTGTCCAGGACAGATGGAATCATGATGTCTAAGTTGGTGTCAAGAACAGATTGGAAACATGATGTCTAACTTGGTGTCCAGGACAGATTGGAAAGATGTCTAACTTGGTGTTCAGGACAGATTGCAAACTTGACGTCCAAATTGGTGTCCAAAACAGATTGGAAACATGTCTAACTTGGTGTCCAGGACAGATTGCAAACTTAACGTCTAACTTGGTGTCCAGGACAGATTGGAAACATGATGTCTAAGTTGGTGTCCAGGACAGATTGGAAACATGTCTAAGTTGGTGTCCATGCCAGAAATGAAACTAGTCTAACTTGTTGTCCAGAACAGATAGGAAATATGTTTAACTTGGTGTCCAGGACAGATTGGAAACATGTCTAACTTGGTGTCTAGGACAGATTGAAAACATGTCTAACTTGGTGTCCAGAACAGGTTGGAAACTTGACGTCCAACTTGGTGTCCAGTACACATTTTAAACATGATGTCTAACATGGTGTCTAGGACAGATTGGAAACATGTCTAACTTGGTGTCCAGGACAGATTGGAAACATGTCTAACTTGGTGTCCAGGACATATTGGAAATATGTCTAGGTTGGTGTCCAGGACAGATTGGAAACATGTCTAACTTAGTGTCCAGGACAGATTGCAAACTTGATGTCTAACTTGGTGTCCAGGACAGATTTTAAACTTGACATCTAACTTGGTGTTTAGTACAGATTGGAAACTTGACGTCAAACTTGGTGTCCACGACAAATTGGAAACTTGATGTCTAACATGGTATCCATGATAGATTGTAAACTTGATGTCTAACGTGGTGTCCATGACAGATTGGAAACATGATGTCTAAGTTATTGTCCAGGACAGATTTGAAACATGATGTCTAAGTTGGTCTCCAGGACAGATTGGAAACATGATGTCTAAGTTGGTGTCCAGGACAGATAGGAAACGTGATGTGTAACTTGGTGTCCAGGAAAGATTGGAAACTTGATGTATAACTTGGTGTCCAAGACAGATTGGAAACATGATGTCCAAGTTGGTGTCCAGGACAGATTGGAACCATGTCTTCTTCTTCTTCTTCTGCGTTCGCAGTCAGACAGTAACCATTATTTTTTCGAAAAAAGCGGCGGTCATCCTGAGGCTGTCGCCACTGCCATAGAGCTTGTCTTGCAGGAAATATGTCTAACTTTGTGTACAGGACAGATTGGAAACTTGACGTCTAACTTGGTGTCCAGGACAGATTGGAAACTCGATTTCTAACTTGGTGTCCAGGACACATTGGAAACATGATGTCTAACATGGTGTCCATGACAGATTGGAAACACGATGTCTAAGTTGGTGTCCAGGACAGATAGGAAACGTGATGTTTAACTTAATGTCCAGGAAAGATTGGAAACTTGATGTATAACTTGGTGTCCAGGACAGATTGGAAACATGATGTCTAAGTTGGTGTCCAGGACAGATTGGAAACATGTCTAAGTTGGTGTCCATGCCAGAATGAAACTAGTCTAACTTGTTGTCCAGAACAGATAGGAAATATGTCTAACTTGGTGTCCAGGACAGATTGGAAACATGTCTAGCTTGGTGTCTAGGACAGATTGGAAACATGTTTAACTTGGTGTCCAGAACAGGTTGGAAACTTGACGTCCAATTTGGTGTTCAGTACACATTTCAAACATGATGTCTAACATGGTGTCTATGACAGATTGGAAACATGTCTAACTTGGTGTCCAGGACAGATTGGAAATATGTCTAGGTTGGTTTCCAGGACAGATTGGAAACATGTCTAACTTAGTGTCCAGGACAGATTGCAAATTTGATGTCTAACTTGGAGTCCAGGACAGATTTTAAACTTGACGTCTAACTTGGTGTTTAGTACAGATTGGAAACTTGACGTCAAACTTGGTGTCCACGACAAATTGGAAACTTGATGTCTAACGTATTGTCCATGAAAGATTGGAAACATGATGTCTAAGTTGGTGTCCAGAACAGATTGGAAACATGATGTCTAAGTTGGTCTCCAGGACAGATTGGAAACATGATGTCTAAGTTGGTGTCCAGGACACATTGGAAACATGATGTCTAACATGGTGTCCAAGACAATTTGGAAACATGTCTAGCTTGGTGTCCAGGACAGATTGGAAACATGTCTAACTTGGTGTCCATGACAGATTTGTAACTTGACGTCTAATTTGGTGTACAGGACAGATTGGAAACATGTCTAACATGGTGTCCAGGACAGATTGCAAATTTGATGTCCAACTTGGTGTCCAGGACAAATTGGAAACTTTACGTCTGACATGGTGTCCAGTACACATTGGAAACATGTCTATCATGGTGTCTAGGACAGATTGGAAACATGTCTAACTTGGTGTTCAGGACAGATTGGAAATATGTCTAGGTTGGTGTTCAGGACAGATTGAAAACATCTCTAACTAGTGTCCAGGACAGATCTTAAATTTGACGTCTAGCTTGCTGTCCAGGACAGATTTTAAACTTGACGTCCAACTTGGTGTCCAGGACAGATTGGAAACTTGATGTCTAACATGGTGTCCACGACAGATTGGAAACTTGATGTCTAACATGGTATCCATGAAAGATTGTAAACTCGATGTCTAACTTGGTGTCCATGACAGATTGGAAACATGATGTCTATTTTGGTGTCCAGGACAAATTGGAAACATAATGTCTAAGTTGGTGTCCAGGACAGATTGGAAACATGATTTCTAAGTTGGTGTCCAGGACAGATTGGAAACGTGATGTCTAGCTTGGTGTCCAGGACAGATTGGAATCATGATGTCTAAGTTGGTGTCAAGAACAGATTGGAAATATGATGTCTAACTTGGTGTTCAGGACAGATTGGAAACATGTCTAACTTGGTGTCCAGGACAGATTGGAAACATATCTAACTTGGTGTCCGGGACAGATTGCAAGCTTGACGTCTAACTTGGTGTCCAGGACAGATTGTAAACATGTTTAACTTGGTGTCCAGGACAGATTGCAAACTTGACGTCTAACTTGGTGTCAAGGACCGATTGGAAACTTGACGTCTAACTTGGTGTTCAGAACACATTGAAAACATGATGTCTAACATGGTGTCCAGGACAGTTTGGAAACATGTCTAACATGGTGTCCAGGACAGATTTTAAATTTGACGTCTAACTTGGTGTCCAGGACAGATTTTAAACTTGACGTCCAACTTGGTGTCAAGGTCAGATTGGAAACTTGATGTCTAACATGGTGTCCACGACAGATTGGAAACTTGATGTCTAACATGGTATCCCTGATAAATTGTAATATTGATTTCTAACTCTGTGTCCATGACAGATTGGAAACATGATGTCTAAGTTGGTGTCCAGGGCAGATTGGAAACATAATGTATAAGTTGGTGTCCAGGACAGATTGGAAACATGATGTCTAAGTTGATGTCCTGGACAGATTGGAAACGTGATGTCTAACTTGGTGTCCAGGACAGATTGGAAACTTGATGTATAACTTGGTGTCCAGGACAGATTGGAATCATGATGTCTAAGTTGGTGTCAAGAACAGATTGGAAACATGATGTCTAACTTGGTGTCCAGGACAGATTGGAAAGATGTCTAACTTGGTGTTCAGGACAGATTGCAAAATTGACGTCCAAATTGGTGTCCAGAACAGATTGGAAACATGTCTAACTTGGTGTCCAGGACAGATTGCAAACTTAACGTCTAACTTGGTGTCCAGGACAGATTGCAAACTTGACGTCCAATTTGGTGTCCAGAACAGATTGGAAACATGTCTAACTTGGTGTCCAGGACAGATTGGAAACATATCTAACTTGGTGTCTGGGACAGATTGCAAGCTTGACGTCTAACTTGGTGTCCAGGACAGATTGTAAACATGTTTAACTTGGTGTTCAGGACAGATTGCAAACTTGACGTCTAACTTGGTGTCAAGGACCGATTGGAAACTTGACGTCTAACTTGGTGTCCAGAACACATTGGAAACATGATGTCTAACATGGTGTCCAGGACAGTTTGGAAACATGTCTAAGTTGGTGTCCAGGACAGATTGGAAACATGTCTAACTTGGTGTCCATGACAGATTTTTAACTT
Organism: Ariolimax columbianus; assembly: GCA_036924085.1. Classification (NCBI taxonomy): domain Eukaryota; kingdom Metazoa; phylum Mollusca; class Gastropoda; order Stylommatophora; family Arionidae; genus Ariolimax; species Ariolimax columbianus. Next base: position 54,738,681 of record JAVGWX010000009.1, read on the forward strand.
GACGTCTAACTTGGTGTACAGGAAAGAATGGAAACATGTCTAACATGGTCTCCAGGACAGATTGCAAATTTGACGTCTAACTTTGTGTCCAGGACAAATTGGAAACTTGACGTCTATTCTGGTGTCCAGTGCACATTGGAAACATGATGTCTAACATGCTGTCTAGGACAGATTGGAAATATGTCTAGGTTGGTGTCCAGGACAGATTGAAAACATGTCTAACTTGGTGTCCAGGACAGATTTTAAATTTGACGTCTAACTTGGTGTCCAGGACAGATTTTAAACTTGACGTCCAACTTGGTGTCCAGGACAGATTTGAAACTTGATGTCTAACATGCTGTCCACGACAGATTGGAAACTTGATGTCTAACATGGTATCCCTGATAGATTGTAACATTGATTTCTAACTCTGTGTCCATGACAGATTGGAAACATGATGTCTAAGTTGGTGTCCAGGACAGATTGGAAACAAAATGAATAAGTTGGTGTCCAGGACAGATTCGAAACATGATGTCTAAGTTGATGTCCAGGACAGATTGGAAACGTGATGTCTAACTTGGTGTCCAGGACAGATTGGAAACGTGACGTATAACTTGGTGTCCAGGACAGATGGAATCATGATGTCTAAGTTGGTGTCAAGAACAGATTGGAAACATGATGTCTAACTTGGTGTCCAGGACAGATTGGAAAGATGTCTAACTTGGTGTTCAGGACAGATTGCAAACTTGACGTCCAAATTGGTGTCCAAAACAGATTGGAAACATGTCTAACTTGGTGTCCAGGACAGATTGCAAACTTAACGTCTAACTTGGTGTCCAGGACAGATTGGAAACATGTCTAACTTGGTGTCCAGGACAAATTGCAAACTTTACTTCTAACTTGGTGTCAAGGACAGATTGGAAACTTGACGTCTAACTTGGTGTCCAGGACACATTGGAAACATGATGTCTAACATGGTGTCCAGGACAGTTTTGAAACATGTCTAACTTGGTGTCCAGGACAGATTGAAAACTTGACGTCAAACTTGGTGTCCATGACAGATTGGAAACTTTATGTTCAACATGGTATCCATGATAGATTGTAAACTTGATGTCTAACTTGGTGTCCAGGACAGATTGGAAACTCGATGTATAACTTGGTGTCCAGGACAGATTGGAATCATGATGTCTAAGTTGGTGTCAAGAACAGATTGGAAACATGATGTCTCACTTGGTGTCCATGACAGATTGCAAACTTGACGTCTAACTTGGTGTCCAGGACAGAATGGAAACATGACGTCTAACTTGGTGTCCAGGACAGATTGCAAACTTGACGTCCAATTTGGTTTCCAGAACAGATTGGAAACATGTCTAACTTGGTGTCCAGGACAGATTGGAAACATATCTAACTTGGTGTGTGGGACAGATTGCAAGCTTGACGTCTAACTTGGTGTCCAGGACAGATTGTAAACATGTTTAACTTGGTGTCCAGGACAGATTGCAAACTTGACGTCTAACTTGGTGTCAAGGACCGATTGGAAACTTGACGTCTAACTTGGTGTCCAGAACACATTGGAAACATGATGTCTAACATGGTGTCCAGGACAGTTTGGAAACATGTCTAAGTTGGTGTCCAAGACAGATTGGAAACATGTCTAACTTGGTGTTCATGACAGATTTTTAACTTGACGTCTAACTTGGTGTACAGGAAAGAATGGAAACATGTCTAACATGGTCTCCAGGACAGATTGCAAATTTGACGTCTAACTTTGTGTCCAGGACAAATTGGAAACTTGACGTCTAATCTGGTGTCCAGTACACATTGGAAACATGATGTCTAACATGCTGTCTAGGACAGATTCGAAACATGTCTAACTTGGTGTCCAGGACAGTTTGGAAACATGTCTAACTTGGTGTCCAGGACAGATTGGAAATATGTCTATGTTGGTGTCCAGGACAGATTGGAAACATGTCTAACTTGGTGTCCAGGACAGATTTAAAATTTGACGTCTAACTTGGTGTCCAGGACAGATTTTAAACTTGACGTCCAACTTGGTGTCCAGGACAGATTGGAAACTTGATGTCTAACTTGGTGTCCAGGACAGATTGGAAACTTGATGTCTAAGTTGGTGTCCAGGACAGATTGGAAACATAATGTATAAGTTGGTGTCCAGGACAGATTGGAAACATGATGTCTAAGTTGATGTCCAGGACAGATTGGAAACGTGATGGCTAACTTGGTGTCCAGGACAGATTGGAAACTTGATGTATAACTTGGTGTCCAGGACAGATGGAATCATGATGTCTAAGTTGGTGTCAAGAACAGATTGGAAACATGATGTCTAACTTGGTGTTCAGGACAGATTGCAAACTTGACGTCCAAATTGGTGTCCAAAACAGATTGGAAACATGTCTAACTTGGTGTCCAGGACAGATTGCAAACTTAACGTCTAACTTGGTGTCCAGGACAGATTGGAAACATGTCTAACTTGGTGTCCAGGACAAATTGCAAACTTTACGTCTAACTTGGTGTAAAGGACAGATTGGAAACTTAACGTCTAACTTTGTGTCCAGGACACATTGGAAACATGATGTCTAACATGGTGTCCAGGACAGTTTTGAAACATGTCTAACTTGGTGTCCAGGACAGATTGAAAACTTGACGTCAAACTTGGTGTCCATGACAGATTGGAAACTTTATGTCTAACATGGTATCCATGATATATTGTAAACTTGATGTCTAACTTGGTGTCCAGGACAGATTGGAAACGTGATGTATAACTTGGTGTCCAGGACAGATTGGAATCATGATGTCTAAGTTGGTGTCAAGAATAGATTGGAAACATGATGTCTCACTTGGTGTCCATGACAGATTGCAAACTTGACGTCTATCTTGGTGTCCAGGACAGATTGGAAACAAGTCTAACATGGTGTCAAGGACAGATTGCAAACTTGACGTCTAACTTGGTGTCAAGGACCGATTGGAAACTTGACGTCTAACTTGGTGTCCAGTACACATTGGAAACATGATGTCTAACATGGTGTCCAGGACAGTTTGGAAACATGTCTAAGTTGGTGTCCAAGACAGATTGGAAACATGTCTAACTTGGTGTTCATGACAGATTTTTAACTTGACGTCTAACTTGGTGTACAGGAAAGAATGGAAACATGTCTAACATGGTCTCCAGGACAGATTGCAAATTTGACGTCTAACTTTGTGTCCAGGACAAATTGGAAACTTGACGTCTAATCTGGTGTCCAGTACACATTGGAAACATGATGTCTAACATGCTGTCTAGGACAGATTCGAAACATGTCTAACTTGGTGTCCAGGACAGTTTGGAAACATGTCTAACTTGGTGTCCAGGACAGATTGGAAATATGTCTATGTTGGTGTCCAGGACAGATTGGAAACATGTCTAACTTGGTGTCCAGGACAGATTTAAAATTTGACGTCTAACTTGGTGTCCAGGACAGATTTTAAACTTGACGTCCAACTTGGTGTCCAGGACAGATTGGAAACTTGATGTCTAACTTGGTGTCCAGGACAGATTGGAAACTTGATGTCTAAGTTGGTGTCCAGGACAGATTGGAAACATAATGTATAAGTTGGTGTCCAGGACAGATTGGAAACATGATGTCTAAGTTGATGTCCAGGACAGATTGGAAACGTGATGGCTAACTTGGTGTCCAGGACAGATTGGAAACTTGATGTATAACTTGGTGTCCAGGACAGATGGAATCATGATGTCTAAGTTGGTGTCAAGAACAGATTGGAAACATGATGTCTAACTTGGTGTTCAGGACAGATTGCAAACTTGACGTCCAAATTGGTGTCCAAAACAGATTGGAAACATGTCTAACTTGGTGTCCAGGACAGATTGCAAACTTAACGTCTAACTTGGTGTCCAGGACAGATTGGAAACATGTCTAACTTGGTGTCCAGGACAAATTGCAAACTTTACGTCTAACTTGGTGTAAAGGACAGATTGGAAACTTAACGTCTAACTTTGTGTCCAGGACACATTGGAAACATGATGTCTAACATGGTGTCCAGGACAGTTTTGAAACATGTCTAACTTGGTGTCCAGGACAGATTGAAAACTTGACGTCAAACTTGGTGTCCATGACAGATTGGAAACTTTATGTCTAACATGGTATCCATGATATATTGTAAACTTGATGTCTAACTTGGTGTCCAGGACAGATTGGAAACGTGATGTATAACTTGGTGTCCAGGACAGATTGGAATCATGATGTCTAAGTTGGTGTCAAGAACAGATTGGAAACATGATGTCTCACTTGGTGTCCATGACAGATTGCAAACTTGACGTCTATCTTGGTGTCCAGGACAGATTGGAAACAAGTCTAACATGGTGTCAAGGACAGATTGCAAATTGACGTTTAACTTGGTGTCAAGTACAGATTGGAAACATGACGTCTAACTTTGTGTCCAGGACACATTGGAATCATGATGTCTAACATGGCGTCCAGGACAGTTTGGAAACATGTCTAACTTGGTTTCCAGGACAGATTGGAAACATGTCTAACTTGGTGTCCAGGATAGATTAGAAATATATCTCGGTTTGTGTCCAGGACAGATTGGAAACATGTCTAACTTGGTGTCCAGGACAGATTTTTAATTTGACGTCTAACTTGGTGTCCAGGACAGATTATAAATTTGACGTCTAACTTGGTGTCCAGGACAGATTGGAAACTCGACGTCCAACTTGGTGTCCAGGACAGATTGGAAACTTGATGTCTAACATGGTGTCCACGACAGATTGGAAACTTGATGTCTAACATGGTATCCATGATAGATTTCAAACTTGATGTCTAACTTGGTGTCCATTACAGATTGGAAACATGATGTCTAAGTTGGTGTCCAGGACAGATTGGAAACATAATGTCTAAGTTGGTGTCTAGGACAGATTGGAAACATGATGTCTAAGTTGGTGTTCAGGACAGATTGGAAACGTGATATCTAACTTGGTGTCCAGGACAGATTGGAAACTTGATGTATAACTTGGTGTCCAGGACAGATTGGAATCATGATGTCTAAGTTGGTGTCAAGAACAGATTGGAAACATGATTTCTAACTTGGTGTCCAGGACAGATTGGAAACATGATGTCTAAGTTGGTGTCCAGGACAGATTGGAAACGTGATGTCTAACTTGGTGTCCAGGACAGATTGCAAACTTGATTTATAACTTGGTGTCCAGGACAGATTGGAATCATGATGTCTACGTTGGTGTCCAGAACAGATTGGAAACATGATGTCTAACTTGGTGTCCAGGACAGATTGGAAACATGTCTAACTTGGTGTCCAGGAAAGATTGCAAACTTGACGTCCAACTTGGTGTCCAGAACAGATTGGAAATGGGCCTAACTTGCTGCCCAGGACAGATTGGAAACTTTTCTAACTTGGTGTCCAGGACAGATTGCAAACATATCTAACTTTCTGTCCAGGACAGATTGCAAACTTTACGTCTAACTTGGTGTCCAGGACAGATTTAAAATTTGACGTCTAACTTGGTGTCCAAGACAGATTTTAAACTTGACGTCTAACTTGGTGTCCAGGACAGATTGGAAACTCGACGTCCTACTTGGTGTCCAGGACAGATTGGAAACATGATGTCTAAGTTGGTGTCCAGGACAGATTGGAAACGTGATGTCTAACTTGGTGTCCAGGATAGATTGGAAACTTTATTTATAACTTGGTGTCCAAGACAGATTGGAATCATGATGTCTAAGTTGGTGTCCAGGACAGATTGGAAACATGTCTAACTTGGTGTCCAGGAAAGATTGCAAACTTGACGTCCAACTTGGTGTCCAGAACAGATTGGAAATGGGCCTAACTTGCTGTCCAGGACAGATTGGAAACATGTCTAACTTGGTGTCCAGGACAGATTGCAAACATGTCTAACTTTCTGTCCAGGACAGATTGCAAACTTTACGTCTAACTTGGTGTCAAGGACAGATTCGAAACTTGACGTCTAACTTGGTGTCCAGGACACATTGGAAACATGATGTCTAACTTGGTGTCCAGGACAGATTGGAAATATGTCTAAGTTGGTGTCCAGGACAGATTGGAAACTCGACGTCCTACTTGGTGTCCAGGACAGATTGGAAACTTGATGTCTAACATGGTGTCCATGACAGATTGGAAACTTGATGTCTAACTTGGTTTCTAGGACAGATTGGAAAATTCATGTCTAACATGGTGTCTATGACAGATTGGAAACTTGATGTCTAACTTGTTGTCCAGGACAGATTGGAAACGTGATGTCTAACTTGGTGTCCAGGATAGATTGGAAACTTGATGTCTAACTTGGTGTCCAGGACAGATTGGAAACATGATGTCTAACTTGGTGTCCAGGACAGATTGGAAACTTCATGTTTAACTTGGTGTCCAGGACAGATTGGAAACTTGATGTCTAACTTGGTGTCAAGTACAAATTGGAAACTTGATGTCTAACTTGGTGTCCAGGACAGATTGGAAACTTGATGTTCAACTTGGTGTCCAGGACAAGGATAGTAAGTAAGCACAGTTAGATCGCTTGTCCCGGACGCAAAATAAGTTGAGAGCAAGTACAGTAAAGTTTATAGCATTGTTTCACAGACCGCTGTTTTTGCAAAATGACTATCGTTACTTTTTACGCAAAGATTCATACTTTTTAAACTCTGAATTTGGTTTACGGGAATAAACGGGGCTCAATACGGACCACCACTTTAGAAATCTCTACCCAAAAAGACACATGTCTATTGTTGTTGTTGTTGTTCTAAGCTACTCGTGCTGAGTTGAATTCAATCTTGACGACTTTCTTTCATAGCAGGTTACATTTGCTCTTCTTACATCCTGAGGCACACATGAAAAAGTGAACACAAGTATTCATGGCTGCAGTGTAATGCGAGGCTCTGCTGTAACCATACCACCATTCCGATGCCCACCTCGTAGTCCAAACTGATGCTATACGGTTTGTTCCTAGGAGTGCAAACGTTTAAGTGAGGTCTTAAATAATATGGTACCCGGGACACTGATTACTCTTACACACGTGTAAACACTTAACCACTCGGATGTACGATTTCAGAATATGCATATTAAAATGTTTAGCACCATCATCATCATGTAGCATGTTCTTTGCAGAACGTCGCTTTCATGACATCCTGTCTGTAGGAAACTATCTTTCGCCAGTCATCCGGCCTGCTCCATAGTCAAACCCAGCGTCTCCTTTGATCCAGCGTCCTGGCCTGCCCCTGCCTCTCATTTCAATTCCAGTGGCCATGCCTTTCAAAACCACTTTCTCAAGTCCGTTGTGTCGTTTGATGTGTCCAAAAAAAATCCTCCATTTTTGGGACGTTACGTCATTTATGAACCAATTCTCCTCTACATTCAGGTCTTGCCGGGTGGATTTGTTTAACACCATGTTTGTTAATTCTGGTTTTCAGATAGCCGATGCAGTGAGAATGAAAGACACAAGAAAAGTTTAGCATTATGATGACGATTTCAGATTAACATCGATTACTGAATGAACCCTCACCAAGCCTACACACTACTAAAGTGGGTTCTCACATGACCAGCACACATTTCAATCTGTGTTTACAATGGGAAATTTGTGTTCCAAAACTTCACGGCACGACGAGTCATGGACTAACCCTGATACAGGTTTGACATTGAGAGAAGTACGACTCATTAAGGAATTATGGTACTCACTAACTGAAAAAATGACCTTAAAGGAAGGTGGAACCAATTTCTTCCTTTTGTAAGTTCGAACTGTCTGTCAAACAGTCAACCAGGTGTTCCCACTAATGATTGGATATAATACATTTCCATAATACTACTTTCACTGCCAATCAAATTGTCAGGTCATCTTAAATTACCATTACCAGCTTTCTAAAAAAAACTGACTTTTGATTGTCGCACCTCATTTTGACGACAAAGATAATAGCAACGCTGACTGACAAGTGAATGAATACATAGCAATGCCGACTGACAAGTGAATGAATACATAGCAACGCTGACTGACAAGTGAATGAATACATAGCAACGCACCGCTTCCCCATAATCGCCTTTTAGTCAACATCTAGAGTAGTATTCAGTTATCATGTTGGTTTTGGCTGTGGTCATCTTCAAACCAGCAAGATGAAGTGTATTTGACGCACAGTTCAACCAGTATAAAACGTTCCCCAATCGGAAGTAGTAGGTATCATCATCATGTGCCTCATCACTTGTCGTTGACCATTATGGTTCTGCACCTCGTATCACACGAGTCGTTTATCAGTTCTGCTGTTGATCGCTCAAAATGTCATTTTTTCAAACTGTCCAATATTTTCTCTCTTTGCTTCTTTATGTCCCTCTTTCCTGCGATTCTGCACTTTATGGTCGTAAGTTCCAGTCCACCTTTTCTCAAAACATTCCCGATGAAATAATAACTGACGTGCTCATTGTTGTCATAAGGTGTGCCCCCTTTAAGAAGGACGTGATTAACTTTCACTACAGTCCGTGGAATTCTCAATATTCTTCTGTAAAAATCATTCTTCCGTTGCTGGCAATGATTATTGTGCTGTCCTGCTGATTGTCCATGACCCGCTGCCGTATGTAAGAAATGGTTCTACATAGCATTACAGGAATTCGTTTCCTTAATTCCAAAAATCAAAAACAGGAAAGGACAAAACAGATCCAAATGGATACAGGCCCATAAGCCTACTGAGCTGTGTCGGCAAGTTGATGGAAAGGATGATAAACACCAGACTGATGTGGCATCTGGAAGAAAAACGAATACTAATTCCACAGCAAGCCGGCTTTAGACAGCACAGATACACTGAGGACCAGGTCATCCTCATAGCCCAGGAGATAGAAGATGCCTACCAGGCACAGAAACACACAGTAGCTGTTTGGGTGGATCTGGAAAAGGCATTTGACAAAGTCTGGAAAGATGGACTTAGAATCAAGCTAAGAAGAAGTGATGTTTGTGGGAAAATGTACAAGTGGATCAACCACTACCTCAAACAAAGAACGGCCAGAGTCCAAGTACAAGGGCAGATGAGCAAAAAGGTGACACTCGAGCAGGGAGTACCCCAAGGGGTAGTACTGTCACCCACACTCTTCCTGGTATATATAAACGATATTACAGAGAATATACCAAGAAGAGTCCATAGCTCAATGTTTGCAGACGATCTGGCTATGTGGACCTCTGAAAAGAATCTCACCATAGCAAGAAATCGGATGCAGACGGCTCTAACATCGCTGGAAGAGTGGGCGAACTCATGGCTGGTCAAAATAAACGAGGAGAAAACCACATGCACACTATTCTCGCTTTTATTAAAACCCAAACGTACCAAATTAAGTCTAAATGGCAAATTCCTGCAGCCAAACGACAACCCAACCTATCTGGGAGTCACATTTGATCGGCGCATGACATGGAAAAGTCAGATTGAGAGAAACCGAATGAAAGCCAGAGAAAGAATGGCAATCATGAGGAAACTTGCTGGCACAAGCTGGGGAGCAGACGAAGGCATACTAAAGAAACTGTACACTGGAAGAGTGAGACCAGTTCTCGAGTATGGCATTGCGGCATGGACAACAGCAGCGAAGGCGAACTTCGATAAAGTTAGCAAACTTCAAAACCAAGCCATGAGAATTATAACAGGTGGCATGAAGTCAACGCCAATTGTAGAACTTGAAAAGATTACAAAACTGCAATCCATGACCGATAGAAGAGACTGCAGAGCCCAGCTGCAGTCAGAGAAGCTCCGAAGACTGACCGACCATCCAATGTATCAGAGACTAAACAATTTGGGAAATGGGAAACTAAAACGGAGAAACTTTGCAGAAATAGCCAAAGCAAAGATGCACGAAGATCCCATAAACGCACTAACAACACCAAAACCCATCACTACTGTACGAAAACCTACCTGGAGGCAGGATATATTTCCAGAGGTGGTAGAAAATATACCAGGTATTGCAAACAAAAACTGCCAGACTGAAAAAGAAAGGAGAGATACTACCCTAAGCTTCATAACGAAAAGCTACCCAAGCATGGACTGGACCCATGCATACACCGACGGTTCTGTAACAAACACAACACAGAACGGAGGGGCAGGAGCATTCCTGAACCTACCAAATGGCAGAAAAATAACACTGTCATTCGCTACTGGTAAGTACACAAGCAATTTCAGAGCGGAGGCAGAGGCACTGAGGGCGGCAGTGGAAGAAATGGTGACACACAGTGAAAATGAAAGCCATATAGTCCTGCTTACAGATGCTCTCGCCGTAGTCACAGCGCTAAAAAGCCAGAAAAACACTGAGCTTAATGACTTAAGAGCAGCATTCTGTCCACTATGCCAACAGTCTGCACCAAAAAGGGTATTGGTACAGTGGGTCCCATCTCACTGCAACATCCAAGGCAACGAGGAGGCAGACAGACTGACAAAAGAAGGTGCAAGACTACCACAAACAGATACCAGTATGACGTACGAAGAGTCAAAACGGCTTATCAAAGCCAGATACATGACCAAATGGGAAACCGAACATACTGGTTACACCAAAAACGATGCCTATTACCAGTTGAACCGAAGAGAGCAGGTCGTTGTCTTCAGACTTCGCACTGGCCACAATAGACTGAGGTACCACCTATTCAACAAATTGAAGATAGGGTGTACCGACGAATGCCCGTGCGGTACTGGTAAAATGACCGCTGAACATCTGCTGCAGAACTGCCCGACATACGAGGATCAGAGAGAGCAGATGTGGCCATCACCAGTGGAACTGCAAGACAAGCTCTATGGCAGTGGCGACAGCCTCAGGATGACCGCCGCTTTTTTCGAAAAAATAATGGTTACTGTCTGACTGCGTACGCAGAAGAAGAAGAAGAAGTTTCCTTAATTCTAGTGACAAGGTTTTTTTTTGTACAATATTCCTCACAATCTTTGGAAGACTACTTTTGACTTGGCTGTTCGGTTCTTTATTTCAAAATTGCATCTCCCATCAGATGTTTTGTGCGTACCAAGGTACGAGTGGAATTCAAGTCAAATAGGATTTTCTTTGTAAAGGAAAAAATAAGTCATGTTTTCAAATGCCATTTATTGGTCGATATAATCTGAGGCAACGTACTCACACTATTGCAGGGTTTAAATAATGTTTGAAAAGCTTCAGCGCAGAAAGGTTTGTCAGTATTCTCTGATCCAATCCAGGACAACCTGATCCACTTCGTCAACAGGGCTGAAATGCTGATTTCCCAGGAATTTTTCAAAGTTACAAATAGGTGAAAATCGCTTGCAGCCATGTCTGGGCTGTAAGGTGGATGTAGCAGTACATGTCCGCCGAATTCCCAGACTCTTGGAGATTTATATCAAACACTCGTTTGATAAAATAATATTGTTCGCTTAGGAGTCGTTTGCATGTTGCGTCGAACGATTACTGCCATGGCACGTTCTTCAGCATGATGCCATGCTTGATCTAGAGCTGAAGGAGGCCTGTATAGGGATATGAAGCTCTAGTGCCTTGTGAATTCATTGTGAGTGTTGTCGACCAAGATCCCTGTGGAGTCCTTGAGTAGAGCCGAGAACACCCCTGTCTTGGGACGGGGCGGTGAAGAGTGTGTTTTTACGGAGAATACCCGCTTCTGTTGTCTGGTCTGATGTTTCCATCTGGCATGTCCTGTTTTCGTTTACTACCTTTTCTACCTTTGAATGTTGTACTTCCTTGAGTGAGCAAAACTCTTCTGTGAATACTGAGAAGTGAGAGTCCACGTGAAATTTCCAGTAGTAGAAGGGAGTGGTGATGAGTGGATCAGCCAATTTCCCATATTGCTATACAAGTTCTCGTGCGAGGACACAAATTGCTTTAATGTTCTTCTCTTCAATTAACTAGTGATTTCCAGGCAAGCCTGCACACACTGTTAGACTGATAGTTTAAAAAGGGAGTTACCCACCACAAGCGGTGATGACGACATCATCAGACGGTTTTGCATTGATTATGTAACTTGCGGTGTATTATGATTATTGTGATGACTAAACTTTGCTGGTCATCAACCTCACTCTCTGGTCCCGAGCTACATTCTACCAGTGGCAAAATATAAATCTAGACGTCTGGAGGTAATTCAGGAAGCAGACACTCTGGTCAACAAATGTGCAGAACATAACATGTTATAAAGATGTTATTTCCATTCATTGTATCCAGTCCGTAACAAGAAAATGTGATCGTGCATAAATAGCTTAAAATATGTCTGGTCTTTAAAATTACATAGGTGACTTTTCTTCCTGTTGTTCTGTGAGAAGATTGTATAGTTCGTCATGTGTTGTCCACAAAGCCATTCCTGACTGACAAGCTGGTCCGCCTACTCGTTGCTCAGAACGTCCGTGCAAGCTGGTATCCCCATAATTGTGCAATTTGAACATCACTTGACTATTTGTGCTCATCCACGTTTGTCATGTATATAATTATATGTGCTGCTGTCTCTTCGGTGCGGATTTCCTTACAAGAATATTTGCTAAATTACAGCACATTTGTCTTTGCCTGCAATTTTTACTTGTTATAAATATTTCTACTCCCCGTTTTAGTGCCACCGCTTACTTCATGAAATGTGTTGCAATATTTAAATGTGGCAAATGTTTCTGTGTTGGTTTTGTTTTTAAATTAATAATTATGCCACGTCATACAATTTTAATAGCAAAATCAGTTTTTGTATGGTGATTTGTAAAGTTTTCTTTACCTCCAGCGCGAAAACATTGACAACAGTTCTCAGTGCCACGTAACACCTATGTGAAAATAATCTCTAATGAAGTGACTATCGAGGCAGTCGATCGCGTGTGTCTGGAACGTGACGTATGCGATATCAGACAGGAAAATGGCGGCCTACGTAACAATACGGCTGAAGCAACGTGCTGTGACCGAAATTCTGACGGAAGAAGGCTGTTTGCTCATCGACGTTCATCAACGAATGACTGCGCTATATGGTCTGGTATGTGTGGATGTCAGTACTCGCTGAAAATGGGCACTGACTATAAAAGGTAACAACACAACCATGGTGAACTACCATGACATGACTCTCAGCGGAAGACCGATCACAGCTGTGGATGCTCATCACCAAGCTCGTGTGGGCCAGCTCATTCGTGCCAATCGCGTGTCAGGCAGAAATATATCTGCGCAATTATTATGATTTTGATTGAGCGGGTTAATCACAATTACCATTCCCTGATTATATATAGGAAAGTGTGTGTGGGATGGGTCCCTATCATGTATAGGAAAGCGTGTGCGAGATGAGTCGCGTGCATCTATAGAAAAGTTTGTGTGCGAGATGGGTCCCTCGCATGTTTTGGAAAGTGTGTATGAAATGGGTCCCTCGCATGTATAGGAAAGTGTGTGTGAGATGGATCCCTCGCATGTATAGGAAAGTGTGTGCGAGATGGGTCGCGTGCATGTATAGGAAAGTGTGTGCGAGATGGATCCCTCGGATGTGAAGGAAAGTGTGTGCGAGATGGGTTCCTCGCATGTATAGGAAAGTGTGTGTGAGATGCGACCCTCGCATGTATAGGAAAGTGTGTGCGAGATGCGACCCTCGCATGTATAGAAAAGTGTGTGCGAGATGCGACCCTTGCATGTATAGGAAAGTGTGTGCGAGATGGGTCACTCGCATGTATAGGAAAGTGTGTGTGAGATGGGTCCCTCGCATGTATAGGAACGTTTGTGTGAGATGCGACCCTCGCTTGCTGACACCTGATATGAAATAGCGCTGACAGCTGGTGTGACAGGAACGGGCTATGAACAGGAAAGAAAAATCTTTTATTCGCCGAATCGTCTGCAATCGTGCAGTCTAGAAAAGAGATCAAGAGTCGAAGAGTGATGATAAATCTGGTATCAAAAATACAGAGTTAAAATCTAATGTGTCGGGCTGAAAGGAGCAGATCTTGCGACTTACCGCTAACAACGACACAAAGTCACAAAACGTCCTTTCCATGAAATATGCCGAAGAAACAGAAAAAGAAAAAAAAGAAGAATAAAAAGAAGGAAAAAGCAGAAGAAAAAGAAGAAGAAGACGCTGCAGTGCAATACAAGACGTTTCAGTACTCTCATGTTTATGGGCATCATATTGTCCATCCCCATCTAGTTAGACTATAATAAAGCTAGTTTATGTAAACCACAAGAACAAGAGGTACTGGCCCTGGTCACCATTTTTTCAACTGATCTACGTCTTTAAATCCCCTAGAAAGAGCATAGCAAAACAATTTACTAATCACAAATTCATTGCTTAGGTAATCGTAAAGGCTAGTTAGTCAACGCCCATCGCAAGCGAAGATGGTGACAGCTTGAGACATGTTTATTCAGTTGTGATCGCATACAGTCCGATCTGAGCGCGATAAACACTACCACACGTACAGCACACGCGAATAGCATTTGTAATTGGGCCGTCCTGTATTCCCTACTTTCGTGCAACTTCTTTTTCCTACGCCTCCGATATGGGGCTCTGCTCAGCGGTGCGAGCACCATGTGTGATGGCAGTTCGCTAGGCTGAGCAGTTCACAGCAAGCAGCTCCCAGGCAGCAACATCAATAAAGGAACAATTGGAAGAAACTGTAAGTGTTTCTTTGTATCGTTTACCACTGTATAATGTAACCACATAGCAAACGCTGCTGTCCGTGATGAAGTATTAGAGATAACTTTGTGCATGAAAACTCTCTGTAAATGAGGGTGGCGTGTAGAGTTCCTTTTGCTTGCTTTCTTTCCAAGTACCAATTTACAGATCCTTGAATGGAGTTTTCCGATAAAGGGGTCGAACCCAGTACCTCCGTTAAATTTAAAAGCTAGCATTGCATGACTCAGCTAATTAGTCACCGAGAAACAAAAACTGTCATTTACAAACAGCACAACTCAAAATAGCAGAAAGACATGGAACTGAGCAATAGACTTGACCTAATCCACTAGCTCGACAGGCAACAATAAACCACAATCTTTCTCCTGAGAACAGACTACTGCAGAATATTGGGTCCCCTACTTCGGCTCAAGATATCACACACAAGTTACTGCCGACGTGAGCTGGTGTCCAGACTCTTCAACACATCCTACAGGACTGCCAAATATACAGAGGCCTACGATGCCAAATATGACCAGAAGGAGTCGAGGGGACTACAGATATAAAATGACAACACAGCCTGATCGCAGAAAAAGAAGAAGTCAAATATTGTTTAGTGTAGACAGACTCTAATGTTCCAGTTTTTGTTGTTTAAGTGAATGCCATAATTATTGTTTACCCTTTCGTGGGCCCTTAAAAGAAAGTTAATGGATACAGTAGCTTTTCTCACACCCAGGGCTTACTGATGAAGGTGGTACGGGGTCCTACAGGCTGTTGTGCTATGCTTGGATTTATCTGCGTGTCGCTCACTACAACAGGGATGACGTCGATCGGCGACAACGCTAGACAGACTGCCTAGAAGAATATCCCGTTTACATGGAGAACCTCAAGGAAGTCGAGTTGGGGATATTGGCCAGTATATTTCACGTGACTGACTAACATGTCTCATCAATATGTTTCGCCTGACTAGGCGCTATACTCCTCTAACCGACAAACTGCATAATAATTAATTATATTCTCTTACTAGACTCTTTAAGAAGTACCCGTACATGCAAGAATACTTCCCAGATTTCATTCACATGAATAGCGACGATCTAAAAACCAATTCAGCTCTTCGGGCCCACGGTATATCAGTGTTTACTTCTATCACTACCTTCGTGGACGTTATGAACGATCCCTCTGCACTCGTATCGCTTATTCAAAGACGCGCTGTAATGCATTACAAAAGTGGAGTTACTGATGAAGACATGCAGGTGATACGAGCAGCATTATCATCACACCCAACATCATCACATGTATAAAAATAATTTGCAATTATGAATATTTCGATGCTATTAACATCGCCTTTATTATCTAATACCCATATTGTTTCAATATGTGTGATATTTTAGAAATATTACAAAAAATTAAACTATATAAAGAATTTCATAGAAAATAACTGTTGAAACCACTGGGTTTACAAAATCTCTTCTATTTTTTTCTTCGTCTTCTTCTTTTTCTTTTCCATTGGTTCTCAATCCTCCACTACCAACTCCTGAACAGGGCCTTGCAAGTAGCAGGATGTAGTTCGGAGAACGGAATGAGTTCTGTCGCTAGCTTACAGCTTGATAACGATATTTGTCCTTTCTTTTCGAAACATCCACCTTCGGCAGCAGAACTTGTTGTTATTACTGGGTTAGCTGTCCCTCTTCGATTCCTTTTCCTTAGCCAGTCTGTACTGTTGCAGCCCGTTATCCAGGATCACCGCCTGGTGGTGTAGAAGGGTCTTGGCAGCTCTGGTTTACTGGCCCTGACGCTAGCAGTCAGCTATGGGTCGCTAACCCCTGCAGCTCATGCGTTGCTCAATATCTTGATCCCATAAAGTTTCATTATATGGGGTAGAACAGGGCACGACAAATTCCGTGCGACAGGTCGCCATGGCGCAGAGAAATAGGGTCGAGGCACTAACATTTCAAAACAATTTTTGTTTTAGCTAAGTTTTTATCAATTTCCCTAAATCGCGTTATTCATTGTTTACGTGGCTCTGACATTTTTTTACATTGGTCTGACATGTTTGTACTAGATCCTACATGTTTTACGTGTCTCTTACATTTGTTTCCTGGTTCCTACATTCATTTTTTTACTGGGCATCTACATTTGTTACCTGTCTTTCACATCTTTTACCTGGCTCCTGCATTAGTTACATGGATCTTTCATTTGTTAATTGGCTTCTACATTTTCTACCTAGCTCTTATATTTTTACCTGGATCCTACAATTATTACCTCGCTCCTACATTTGTACCTGGCTCTTACAATCAATTGTTACCTGGCTCCTAAATGTGTTACCTGGTGCCTACCATTTCTACCTAGCTCCTAAATTATTTATATGTCTCCTACATTTTGACCTGGCTTCTACAATTACTAACTGGATCCTTTTATTTCTACCTTGCTCCTACATTTTGTAGCTGACTCCCACATTGTGTACCTAGTTCCTACATCATGTATACCTCTCCTAAATTGTTGACCTGATTCCTACAATTGTTACATGATTCCTACACTTTTTACCTGGCTACTACATCGTGTACCGAGCTCCTACATTTTTAATCTGGGT
Source organism: Ariolimax columbianus (assembly GCA_036924085.1). Classification (NCBI taxonomy): domain Eukaryota; kingdom Metazoa; phylum Mollusca; class Gastropoda; order Stylommatophora; family Arionidae; genus Ariolimax; species Ariolimax columbianus. The sequence goes on from JAVGWX010000009.1 coordinate 54,755,819, forward strand.
CCTACATTAGTTTCCTAGCTCCTACATTGACTACCTTGCTTCTATATTTTGTACTTGTCTCCTACATTTTTTTACCTGGCTCCTACATTGTGTTCTTAGCTCCTACACTTTTTACCTGGATCCTACTGTGTATATCTGGCTCCTATTTTTTTTTTATTCGCTCCTATATTGTGTTCTTCGGTCCTACACTTTTTACCTGGCTCCTACTGTGTATATCTGGCTCCTATATGTTTTTTACCTGGCTCCTATATTTTGTATCTGACTACTACATTTATTACCTGGCTATTACATTTCTTATCTGGATGCTGTATTGCGTACCTAGCAACTAAATTTTTTACCTAACTCCTAAATTGTTAACCTGACTACTAGATTGTTTACCTGGCTCCAACATTGTTCTCATATATTTTTAACTTAATGTATTACCATTTATGTATTAACACGTTTCGTGAAAATATGTCTTAAATTTGATCCTTAATTAATCTTCAATCAATGCAGAATTCCATCATATAATCGCCTAAAAATATGAATATTTCGTTATCTGTTTGCTTTTTTGCGTCTGTTGTATTATTTTTTAACCCTAATGATGTTCGTCCATCACATGTGATGAAAATAAATAAAGCGGCAATCCACAGCCTTTCAAAGTTTTGTCATGAAACAAGGTTCAAGCGGAGTAAGGCGCATGAGAGGATAGGGCAAGAGAGTGCCCAACCAGCGTCTTACAGGGACCATCAGCATCTATACCCTGCGCCATTTGCTGAGAGTGACTGAGCACCTATGGGTATGCCCACAGTGCAGTGGCGTCGATTTTTAGAAATAGAAACAGATGTGATGTGATGAAGACCACTCTCTTTGTTCAGCCGCGTGGACAGTTTTTTTTATTTTGCTGTCTCCGCTGAAATGGGTCACGTGTGGTAATTTGGATTAGAAGTAGCACCTTTTGTCAACCTCACTCTCTGGTTCATAGCTACCTTTGGCCAGTAGCAAGATTTTATCCAGACGACTGGAGATAGCACATGATGCATATTTTTCCTCAGGATTTACTCCCGAAGCCATTTCCGTAAACAGGTATCCCGCGAGGCAGCGGAGGGGTAGACATATATTGTTGTGTGTCGTGACTTTCCCAAAACCGCAAGACGTGGTAGGGAAATCACTAAGCATGTAAGTGATGTGTTGGACATCTCTCCCAGGATGTGCTCTAGTCCATTATAGCCGTGTGTAAATTTCACTATCACACCAAAACCAACAATGTCTGCAGCTAGGACGAAAGGCGCCAGTCTCGTGAAGTCCATCAGTGTGCACTAAACCGTGCCCACTCCAGGATAATCGGCGGGAAGAAACATACAAAAATGAACGAATTGTAAGTCGTCGACTAGTGTGATTTCCAGGCAAATGTGTGGCCTGGCGGCATCCATAAGGAACTAAAACACTATAGCAATGTAGACCCTCAGCCGGTACAGCGCCATATTTGGTTCTCTTATCCTAATAACCCAGTTCAGGAGACATCAAAAGGCAAATTATGTAGGTTTACTTCCTTTAAGGATACTAAATGGCTGTTTCAAGAATCAAAACCCGACTAGATTTTGATTCGAGATGCATCACTAACCATTTCACCACGGCGCCCTATTTCTCTGACAAACTGTATTATTAACATAGAATAATCAATAATGCGATTAAATTGCTGACAGCAGGATATAGAAATCATACATAACATTGAATCTTATTTTATTCCGCAACTTCTGCAAGAAACTTGCGTAATTAAAAACCTTTCATCCGAGATATGCCCAGGAAACAAAAGAATAATATTACTTTCACCATTTAAAGAATTGGCATTAGAGGTTTGTTTTTGTGTACAGCAACCTCATTGTGTAATACGAATTGCTGTAGAACACACCCCATTAAAGATTCCAAGTTAACACTGTAATCTCCCCACTGCTGCAGTGACCCTACTCTTTGTAAACAAAAAGAACCAGATAAAACTCATTTTATATTGTAAAGGAAATTATTATCATTACTTTATCGTCCTGGCTGTATGATCATGAATGGAGGCTAACTTCGTTAATAGAAAATAACAACAATGATAATTCTACTCTGGCTCATTTATGTACAGCCTCCAAAAAAAGTTTAAATATTTGCCTTAAACAAGATTGGTCCATGTATCACTCAGTACACGTATCATTGTACGGTACTAAATAAAATGCGGAACCATCAATAAAGCGCAAATGTTGCGTTTATCGAGTGTTGTCCATTTGTAATAAATGCACAACATTTTTTTTTCATTTCAATTTTCGAAAAAGTTGAGTCTTCTCTAAATTTCTAGAGTCCTTTTCCTATTAATGATATCTCTATATGTTAAACTATGCAAATTCTCAAGTTGTAACAATGGCCGTTAGTTTGCTTGTTATTAACGACCTCAAATTGAAATCTTTTCCGATAAACTTCTTAATACTTACAAATAACATGCTCAGTTATCGAAGTTGCTTATCGTAAAGTTTTACATACTGTCTTATTTTTTTGTTCCTTTAAAATACACATTTAAAAAAATATCAAATTAAAAACATTCATGTGTTTAAAAATTCAGTTAATGAACTTGAAAACTAGTAAAAACTCAGTTTAACAAATTACTCACTAGCCCCAAAATCAAATTGCAAACATCACGCACACTAATTCGTATTAAGGAATGTCTCAGTTTGTAGACATCATTTAAATAATTTCTCATGAACATTATATAAAACATCATTTCAAAAAATATAATTACTTCGCCATTAATTAGAAACCTCATTTACGTGTCTTACTAAACACGCTCAATTAGAAACATTATTTACATGTCTTATAAAACCGGCTCAATTAGAAACATCACTTACATGGTATACTAAACCTGCTCAATTAGAAACATCATTTACCGTTCTTATGAACCCACTCAAATAGAAACATCATTTACATTACTGACTAAACCCGCTCAGTTAGAAACATCATTTACATTACTGACTAAACCCGCTCAGTTAGAAAAATCATTTACCGTTCTTATGAACCCACTCAAATAGAAACATCATTTACTTGCTTAGTAAGAAACATATTAACCGGCTGAGATAGAAACATCATTTATTTGTCTAATTAAACGCGCTCACTTAGAAACATCATTACCTGCTCAGCTAGAAACATTATTTACCTGTTCTGTAAAAAATATCGTTTACCTGTCTGATTAAACCCGCTCAATTAGAAACATCATTTACATATCATATAAAACCTGCTCAATTAGAAACATCATTTACATGTTTTACTAAACCCGTTAAATTAGAAAAATCATTTACCTACCTGATTATTTCCGTTTAGTAAAAAACATCATTACAGGTAGGAATAACCCCGCTCGGTTAGAAACATGATTTCCATGTCCGATTAAATGCGATCAGTTAGAAACATCATTTATCTGTTTTAAAACACCCGCTCAGTTAAAAACATCAGTTAGTTAGAAACACCATGTACGTGATAAGTTAGAAAAATTATATACCTGTCTGAAAAAAACCTGCGTAAAAAGGCACATTATTTACATATCTTAATATACCCGTTCAAATAAAAACATTTTTTACCTGTCTGATTATATCCGCTCGGTTAGAAACAACATTTACCTATCTTACAAAACCCGCTCAGTCAGAAACATCATTTATATGTCTTATAAATTCTACTCAATTAGAAACATCATTTACCTGTCTTTTAAGACATCTCTATATTAGAAACTTTATTTTCTAATTGTCTCATTAACATGGGCCCAAATTGCAAACGTCATTCACTAAGTGTCTCATTAGCCTGGCCTGTAATTAGAAACTTCATTTACTAGTCGTCTCATTAACACAGCCCTAAATTAGAAAATTCTTTCACTAATTGTCTGACTGACCCTGCCCTAAATTATAAACTTCATTTACTAGTCGTCTCATTAACATAACCCTGAATTCGAAAATTCTTTCACTAATTGTATCACCGACCCTGGCCTAAATTATAAACTTCTTTCACTAGTCGTCTCATTAAATCAACCCTAAATTATAAACTTCATTCACTAGTCGTCTCATTAAATCAACCCTAAATTATAAACTTCATTCACTAGTCGTCTCATTAAATCAACCCTAAATTATAAACTTCATTCACTAGTCGTCTCATTAAATCAACCCTAAATTATAAACTTCATTCACTAGTCGTCTCATTAAATCAACACTAAATTATAAACTTTTTCACTAGTCGTCTCATTAAATCAACACTAAATTATAAACTCATATCATTAACCCAACCCTAAATAAGAAACGTATATAATTAATTGTCTCATTGACCCAGCTTTAAATTAGAAACGTCGTTTACTAAATATTACATTAAACCAGCCTTTAATTTGAAACCTCATTCACTAAATTTCTCATTAATTGTTCTTTTAATTAGTAATATCATTCACCACACTTCTCTTTATTTCCGACCTCATTTACGAAAACAAAACATTCACTGAAGTTCTCATCAGTGTAGTCTTCAAACACCTTAGCCTGGCAAATAAGTAAACAGTTTCCGTCTGTACATGTCGTAAGATGTGTTACAGCATGTTGTGGATGTGACTGGCAACCGTGCCATGTGATCGCGTTTGCTATAAGACCTCACTGTAACTATCTTGAATCAGACACCCCTTACAGTTGGTTAGGGGGAGCCAAATGCAGTGTTAGATCTATACTTCTACAAATTGAATGACAGGGAAAGTTAAGTTTGGTTTCTCAAACTACAAACTCTTTTTTTTTTCAAAATTGCTAATTTTCCCCATCACCAAATGACATATCCAGTTCGCTCATTTCTCAACTAGTTCGCCATCAAATAACACATTTTTTTTTTCTCAGAGGACCACGGATTGTCTTTTGGATTTCTTGAAAGATAATGCACCACAAACTTCAAACAAAGCAGAGGCTCTAACTGCGTGGGCGAAACTACTTATGTTACACAACCTTGTTCACCAAGCTAGGGTTGAAGAACTGGCCCGGGGAAGCGTCTATGGATTATCCAGCGCTGGATCTCATGGGAAATCTGACACGACGACGCTGTGAGATGCCAAGATTTATATACCGGTGGAAAAGAGTTTTACATGCAAATTGCTGAGCATAAGAGAGCTGGTGATTTTGCTCTAAAATGTAAAGAAATACGTGTGAACTGTTTATAAATTTAATAACTGAACATGCTAGCCTATATATGACAAAATGCTTAAATGTGTTAGTCTTATACATGTTAGTGATTAAATATGCATCTAGAACATTCTTGACAATTCAAGAATTAAAGAACTAGAAAGTCAATGAAAAGTTTTGTTTAATTCTAATAGTTTTTCTTCATTTTAATTTCTTGGAATATATTTTTAAAATGACTGCTTTGTTTTATGGTTACTTCTAAAAAGTAACATGATTTCTGAAAACCAGATATCATGAAATAGAATTACGAGGGTAAGTCAGTAAGTCAGTCACAAACTAAAATGGGATTTTTTTAAATGTCAATGTTGTTGTGGTTTCAATGGATGTCATTAGGTGGCATACACATCCAGTTTTGTGATCATTGTGGGTAACGGGTGCTAGGCGTGGCATACATATGCGTATCTATGATATGAAATAGCGCCGGTGCTCACAGAGCGTACAGTCAAATAAGAGAGCGTTGTTGTGCGGTTTTTTGTTGGAGAGAGAGGGGAAAGGGTGGGGGAGGAAAGTGTCAAATGTCTTTCTACAAAAGATACCTCATAATGAAATGCTTTCTTTTTACGGTGAGAAATTCTTCACGTGTAAAGCTGAGCATAAATGGGTCCATACATTGCTGATAAAGCCGACTTGGCGTCCTGTTCAAAATGCAAACAGACGCATACGTGCATGGTGGGGAGAAGATTAGAGCTGACTGGCGAGTAACGAAAGACATGGTATTCGCATGGTTTAACCTACAACATAATTCGTGATAAATGATACGATTCAATTTCCGGAAAGTGAGCACGTGGTGGATGCGCAGACAACTGGCTGACGAACACACCATGAACCGAATGGGCCTTTCCTTGTACTGATAATCCGATGCGCTAAGTATATTAACGCTGTGGAAAATTATGATGTGAATTAAAGGACAATATAAGTTCAATAACAAACTGTTTTCAAGTTCGTACTTTTTTTAAACAATAGCCTTGTGTGAACTAGTTACTGACATTTTGGGGTATCTGTTTTTCCTGTAATATTCACAACTGTAAAATTCTAACCATCTCAGTAATCTCGATGAAACTACGGCATGGTCATTGTCACATCGTCATAGATTGTGTCCAACAATATATTCCCTCAGAATTAATTGAATATCAGTTCAAAATGTGTATTGCCTAGTTTTGTTACGGAAATAGTCCTGCTGGGGATAGAAAGTTTATAGACTGTTTAAAATTGATATCCATATAAATGTCAGATGAAATTGTATCCACAACATTCTTCAAAATACCCAGACTGTAGTTGTAGTTTTATTATCTTGATATCTAGCGTACACTTGTGTGGCTAGACGTGGTAGGGACGTTTTAATCTCCATTGTTTCATATTTTATTGGCTCACAAGAAAAATCCGCTGGTGACTTGCCAGGTCAATCCCAGTATATGTTTCCAACCGTTAGATTGGTAGCCCTTGCAATATACGATCGCCTATTTTAGAGATTGGTGGTGGGGGAAGAGTAAATTAGAGCAAGGTAGACCTGCAGCCTGTCAGGCGCATCTATGCCGATCCACCAGCCACATAACCAAAACCTCATGTTAGAGCTTTACAGTCACTTTTTTGCGACATGATCTTTGTGAGGCGGAAATCCCTAGAATAATTCCAAGGAGGCTTCCACCACATAATCTGGAAAGATATTGTCGAAGAAACAGATGTTGAACAGGAGTGGGAGAGTTTTAAAACAGTTCTAGAAACGCTAAAAGAGTGTTCCGAGCAGGGAGGTAAACCCGAAGCCTAAAAAGTGGATAACTAGATTTTTAGTTAAATGTAGAAGAACTTAAAATAAAGCATGGAAAAAATATATTTAAAATATTTGGACAGGCAGAACATATCTCAGAAAGCGAATAAAACAGCAAAAACATTTTTTTTTTTTTAAATTTGCTCAGATGATCAAGACTGATAGTAAAAGCTTCTTTTATTATGTTAGAAAAAAAAATAGGACAAAAGACAAAGTAGGCCCTCTCATAGACAGTACAGGCAAAATAATAAGTGAGAATAGGGAGGCAGCAAATCTACTCAATCAGTACTTTGGCACAGTCCACACAAAAGGGGACTGCTCCAAGATCCAAGATCCTATAGATATTTTTAAAAGAGACATGAATACAGCGGGATTAAGATCAATCTGTATTACAGAGGAAATTGTTTTTTTTTAAATTGGAGGGGTTGAAAGTGGATAAATGTCCAGGTCAAGATGGTATTCATTCCAAAATTGCTGTTTGAAACTAGACCAAATAGAAAAACTATTGGCTGTATTATGTTCTCAATCACTTGCAAAAAAGATTGTTCCACGTGATTGGAAAGATGCAGGAGTGATTCCCTAATTCAAAAAGGGTAAAAAAATCAGATCCAGCGAATTATAGACCGGTGAGTTTAACGAGCATAGTCTGTCAATAATCAAAGAAAACATTGTAATGCATTTAGACAAATTTAATCTAATTAGAAATAGTCAGCATGGGTTTACTAGAGGGAGATCATACTTAACAAATCTATTAGAATTCATGGAGGAGGTTACTAAAATCATAGATAAAGGGGAGCCGGTGGACGTTTTTTATCTGGATTTTGCAAAGGCCTTGGATAGAGTACCTCATAAAAGATTATTTTGAAAGTTAAAATCACATGGAATAGGTGGGGAAATTGCCAAATGGATGGAAAATTGGTTAACGGGAAGAAGGCAGAGGGTGGTCATAAATAAGGAGTACTCTGAGTGGTGTGAAGTGAAAAGTGGAGTGCCACAGGGCTCGGCTTTGGAACCAATTTTGTTCATGATATATGTAAATGATTTGGATATTGATATCGGATCTATGATTGCAAATTTTGCTGATGACATAAAACTATGCAGTAGTGTCTCATCTAAAGCAGAAGTGGATATATTGAGGTCGGATTTAGATAAAATTCGAGAATGGTCTGTAAGCTGGCAAATGGAGTTTAATGTAGATAAATGTACAGTCATTCACATGCGTAGATTCAATATGGAACATAATTACAGAATGGGAGAGAACAATATTAGAAAGATAGATAAGAAAAGGGACCTAGCGATTAAAAAAGATCATACAGGTAAGGTGAGTGAGCAAGTTAAGGTAGCAGTGAAATAAAGGCAAATTCAATGTTAGGTATGATAAAAAGAAATATTAAATATAGGAGCAAGGAAGTGACAATCAAACTGTATAAAGCATTAGTTAGACCTAGATTGGATTATTGTGTACATTTGTTGATTTCTTATCATAGAGAGGATATAAACATGCTGGAAGGAATAGAAAAAAGAGCGACAAAGCTGATAATGGGATTCCAGAATTACAGTTATGAGGAAAGACTCAGAAAACCGGCCTACAGTGTCTAGAAGAGTGAAGAATTCGTGGGGACAATACAGGTTTATAAGATGATCAGAGGAATGGATAAATTAGACTATAACAAGTAGTTTTTTTTTTTAAACAGCCACCCACAATAACAAAAGGGCATAGCTTCAAGTTGACTAAAGAGAGGTCTGGATTAGATATTAAAAAATATGTTTTTAGTTAGAGAGTGGTGAATGATTGGAATGCATTGCCAGGGGAGGCAGTGGAGGTAGGGACAGTTAATGCATTTAAGAATAAATTGGATGCGCATAGCTTTTAGAGCAAAATGATGTAAAGAAAACTCGTTGTATACAGACTCTGTAGGATCTGGGGTAGTTGTCTCGCCGCAGCGACTCAATTTCAACCAGTGTTCGTAAAGCGATCTCAGTCCCGCCAGGCGGAGCGATAGCGCGGGCTTGCGGAAAACGCTCGCCTGCCTTTCCCCGTAGAGCGAATTGGGTGCGATTTGTTGCAGCGGCTCCTCCACCGAGGTGCCCTGGTCTGGTCCGTATCAGGAAACGTGGTCCGTCCGTGGTGATTTATCTAAGGCTTATAGCAGAGCTCGACAGTACGTCTCGCTGGTGGTCCGACTCTCGCAAAGAGCTTGTGACCGGCAAAAGGAAAGCAGGAATCGTTGCCTCGAGGCCCTGCGTTCTCCCTACGGAAAAGGGCAGGCCGGCAGGCCAAATTGTCTCTAGTCCCAGTGAAATTCATCGCCGAGGTCGTTGGGATCCGTTCTGCACAGAGCGCTGCCATCCCTCCTCGAGCGAGCCCGGTCGGTCGGTCGTCTGGTGCGTGTGGGAGGCCCCTGTCAGGCGGTCCTAGGTCGACGGAGTGAGGGACGGGTGGAACAAACCGTCCGTCCGTCCCGTCAGTCGGTCCCTGCGGCCGTCGTCCCAGCGAGGCTTTTTACACAGCCTTCCTCCGCCGACCGGTGTGTGCTGTACGTACGTCTCCGACAGATATCTGGTTGATCCTGCCAGTAGTTATATGCTTGTCTCAAAGATTAAGCCATGCATGTCTAAGTTCACACTGTCTCACGGTGAAACCGCGAATGGCTCATTAAATCAGTCGAAGTTCCTTAGATGACACGATCCTACTTGGATAAATGTGGCAATTCTAGAGCTAATACATGCTTACCAAGCTCCGACCCTCGTGGAAAGAGCGCTTTTATTAGTTCAAAACCAATCGTCGTTTCCCCTCGCGGGGTTGCGGCGTCCCCACTGGTGACTCTGGATAACTTTGTGCTGATCGCATGGCCTCATGTGCCGGCGACGCATCTTTCAAATGTCTCCCCTATCAAATGTCGATGGTACGTGACATGCCTACCATGTTTGTAACGGGTAACGGGGAATCAGGGTTCGATTCCAGAGAGGGAGCATGAGAAACGGCTACCACATCCAAGGAAGGCAGCAGGCGCGCAACTTACCCACTCCCGGCACGGGGAGGTAGTGACGAAAAATAACAATACGGGACTCTTTCGAGGCCCAGTAATTGGAATGAGTACACTTTAAACCCTTTAACGAGGATCTATTGGAGGGCAAGTCTGGTGCCAGCAGCCGCGGTAATTCCAGCTCCAATAGCGTATATTAAAGTTGTTGAAGTTAAAAAGCTCGTAGTTGGATCTCAGGCGCAGGCGGGCGGTCCGGCTCGCGCCGGTTCACTGCCCGTTGTCTCCTGCCCTACCGTCTGCCGGCTCTCTCCTACGGGTGCTCTTCGCTGAGCGTCGTGGGTGGCCGGCGCGTTTACTTTAAAAAAATTAGAGTGTTCAAAGCAGGCCTCGGCTGCCTGAATAATGGTGCATGGAATAATGGAATAGGACCTCGGTTCTATTTTGTTGGTTTTCGGAACTGGAGGTAATGATTAACAGGGACAAACGGGGGCATTCGTATTGCGGCGTTAGAGGTGAAATTCTTGGATCGCCGCAAGACGAGCTACTGCGAAAGCATTTGTCAAGAATGTTTTCATTAATCAATAACGAAAGTCAGAGGCGCGAAGACGATCAGATACCGTCGTAGTTCTGACCATAAACGATGCCGACTAGCGATCCGCAGGAGTTGCTTCGATGACTCTGCGGGCAGCTTCCGGGAAACCAAAGTGTTTGGGTTCCGGGGGAAGTATGGTTGCAAAGCTAAAACTTAAAGGAATTGACGGAAGGGCACCCCCAGGAGTGGAGCCTGCGGCTTAATTTGACTCAACACGGCCAACACTGAAATGACTGACATGCCGAGACCACTCTTCTGGGGTCTAATATCGAACTGGTGCTGGACTTAGACCCCCAGAAATCTGGGGTTATGCCCCCTGTGGCCCGGTTTTGTCTGCATCCAGTGTTTGATAAAGGAATTGACGGAAGAGCACTATCAGGAGTGGAGCCTGAGACCTAAGTTAACTTAACACGCCAATACTGCAGAATGACTATCAAAAAGTACACCTTCGTGGGGTCTAATAGAGAACATGTGCTGGAATTAGACCCTCGAAAATTTTGGGGCTACCCTATACGAAACTTGATTGTCTCGCTAAGGGAATTGACGAAAGGGCACCACCAGGTGTGGAACCTGCGGCTTAATTTGACTGAACACGCCAATACTGTAGAACAACTGACAAATCGAGAGCACTGCCGTTTGGGTCTAATAATGAACGTACGCTGGTATTAGACTCACGGATGACAAGTCAGCTCTCAAACACTCAAATGAAAGAACGCTACGGAAATCGTGTTTAACTCCGCAGAAACCGCAGATCTCAAATACCTGGTCATTGACAAACAAAAGCCCTCAATAAATTCGTCTGACCAAATAGTGAACGGGTGCTGGAAATAGATCATCTGAAGACAGGTCAGTTTTACCCTACAAATGACAGGGCGTTGCTACGGAAAACCAGCTCAAATCGAGAGGAGCCGCAGACACTTTGGTTCACGTACCAGGCTGATAAGCCAAGGGCGCGAGGCTACCATGTGGGGGATTACGGCCGAACCCTTGTAAGCCGCAATCCCGCCCAAAATCTCAGCACCACTGCAATGGGAGGCTCCTACATGCTTGGGACCTGCGGCTTGCTCCCCAGCCCTATCAGGTAGAGCCACAGTAAGAGGTCCTTGCCGCCCGCCAATCAAAGCGGGCGGACAACTGCTTGATACTCACCCTATACGGCGATGGGGTGCGAAAACACCAACCAAAGACTTAGTACCTGGTCGGGGAGTCGAAAACAGTAGAGCAGCCACCTCACTGTGAACTGTCAAGACTCAACCACTGACCATGAGAGTTGTCCGCACACCAGGCGAACAACATCTCTGTGACATTACCAGGCTTGTCCTCTGGCTGAATGCACTCCGGCTACGATATCTACCTCTTTACGTTATCAGCCATATAACTATCATACTGGACGCAGAAGAGATGCAGACCAGCGGACATTGCACACCTGCCCCACTGTGTCAACACCCTAGGTGGCGGGGAATGCTAGGCGTACCATCCCTGCATAGAAGCCAAGAAAATAAAGGGAAAAAGAGACACCCCCCCCCCCCCTCACATGCAAATGCTACGTTTCTGGCAGGACGTGACGATCCTGGGACACAGACACACTGGACTGCCTCTCTTCCGGGTAAACCAGTCCATCTCATATATCATCACATATCATCATTGCACCCTATAGACACGAGTAGTGAAGACTCGATAGTCTGGTAAGACAACTTCCATAAGAGAGAAAACTCTGATAGTAAACAACTGCTGACTTGCAGATAGGCTGGGGACAGCCAAAGGCTAAGGAGGGCATCCCTACAGAAACGCCTGTTGAAATCGGATGCACGGGGCCGCAAGCATAACAAAACATTGCAACGTAAATCACAGTATGATGGCAGTACAACCTATTAGAAAAACGTATGGCGCTCATCCTGCGGAGTCCCGCCAGGCAGCGATAGTGCCGGGCCTCACGCCTCGAAGGGGCCCACCCTTGACTACTGGTGGTCACCCACCCATATGTCGTGGAGTCAAGGCACATGGCTATGGGGCAAGGTCTATTGGCCAAAACCTCAAGACCCTCAAAATACTACAGTGGAATGCGGAGGGAGTCATTAACAAAAAACTTTCCCTAACACACCACCTGCATGAAGGTAAGATTGACGTGGCATGTATCCAGGAAACGCACCTCAACAATAACCATAAATTCTCAATCAGAGGATACCAGACCTTCCGTCTAGATAGAGAAGGCCACAAAGGAGGGGTCCTGATACTGACCAGAAACAGCATACCGAGTAGCGCGGTACCTGTCAATCACACCGGACAAGCAGAAATTGTAGGAGTTGACATAATGGCTCAAGAGACGAAGCTCCGCATTTTCAATCTGTACGGACCACCAAACAGAGACCTATCGCTCTCGAGTAAGGAGGTCAGATACTCCAACTGCATAGTAGTTGGAGATTTAAACAGCCACTCGGAGAGATGGGGATACTCTGACACAGACAGCAGAGGTGACGAAGTGGAAGATTGGGAGATAGATGCAAATCTCTCCCTAATCAATAGGCCGGAGGATAGCCCTAGCTTCTATTCAAGAACATGGCATACCACCTCGACTCCAGATTTTGCCTTCTCCACACAGGACATACACTATAAAATAGACCGTCAGGTGCTAAACCAACTGGCAGGTAGCGACCACAGGCCGATCAGGCTAACCATTGACATGGAAGTAGGCCCCAGGAAACAAAACCGCTCCCACGTTGGAATTACAAACGAGCCGACTGGGACAGATTTGCAATCCTTACAGATGGGCTGTGTGAAACCATCAACACACGAAACACCAAAATGAAGCCCATGGTAGAGAGCCTAAGCAAGGCAATAATGCAAGCCGCCACTGAAACCATCCCAAGAGGAGCTAGGAAAAACTATAAGCCCTACTGGAATGATGAGTTACAGAAAGTGGAAGATGCAGTAACAAATGCTAGGAACATGGCAGAACGAGAAAAATCCATGGAGGCAAACATCGCCCTCAAAGCCGCCGCGGCGAAGTACAAACACACTCTCAAGCAAACAGCAAGAGAAAGCTGGAAAAATAAAACGGAAAGTCTAAACCTGGACAAAGAAGGGAACAAGCTATGGAAGCTAGTCAGAGCCATGAATGACGAAACCCCGTCAAATAAACAAATTACTATCAAGCAAGGCGAGAACTTGATCACAGGTAAGAAAGCCGCAAACGCCTTTGTCGATCACTATGCCAGAGCAAACCACATCGAGGTCCCTGCAGATAAGCATACAGACATTAGCGAAGAGCTAAAGGGACACGAAAACATAAATACGGCTCCTGAAGAGCACATGATGGCCAAACTAACAATGCGCGAAATGGAAGAGGCTATGAGAACACTAAAGAAAAGGAAATCTCCCGGAAAAGACGGGATAACAAACGAAATGCTGATGGGGCTGGGCCAAACAGCGAAGAAGAAACTACTATCGGTCCTAAACCAAAGCTGGAAAAGGGGAATTGTACTACAGGCATGGAAAGATGCAATACTGGTACCAGTACCAAAAACAGGAAAGGACAAAACAGATCAAATGGATACAGGCCCATAAGCCTACTGAGCTGTGTCGGCAAGCTGATGGAACGGATGATAAACACCAGACTGATGTGGCATCTGGAAGAAAAACGAATACTAATTCCACAGCAAGCCGGCTTTAGACAGCACAGATCCACTGAGGACCAGGTCATCCTCATAGCCCAGGAGATAGAAGATGCCTACCAGGCACAGAAACACACAGTAGCTGTTTGGGTGGATCTGGAAAAGGCATTTGACAAAGTCTGGAAGGATGGACTTAGAGTCAAGCTAAGAAGAAGTGATGTCTGTGGGAAGATGTACAAGTGGATCAACCACTACCTCAAACAAAGAACGGCCAGAGTCCAAGTACAAGGGCAGATGAGCAAAAAGGTGACACTCGAGCAGGGAGTACCCCAAAGGGGAGTATTGTCACCCACACTCTTCCTGGTATATATAAACGATATTACAGAGAATATACCAAGAAGAGTCCATAGCTCAATGTTTGCAGACGATCTGGCTATGTGGACCTCTGAAAAGAATCTCACCATAGCAAGAAATCGGATGCAGACGGCCCTAACATCGCTGGAAGAGTGGGCGAACTCATGGCTGGTCAAAATAAACGAGGAGAAAACCACGTGCACAATATTCTCGCTCTCATTAAAACCTCAAAGTACCAAATTAAGTCTAAATGGCAAAATCCTGCAGCCAAACGACAACCCAACATATCTGGGAGTCACATTTGATCGGCGCATGACATGGAAAAGTCAGATTGAGAGAAACCGAATGAAAGCCAGAGAAAGAATGGCGATCATGAGGAAACTTGCTGGCACAAGCTGGGGAGCAGACGAAGGCATACTAAAGAAACTGTACACTGGAAGAGTGAGACCAGTTCTCGAGTATGGCATTGCGGCATGGACAACAGCAACGAAGGCGAACTTCGATAAAGTTAACAAACTTCAAAACCAAGCCATGAGAATTATAACAGGTGGCATGAAGTCAACGCCAATTGTAGAACTTGAAAAGATTACAAAACTGCAATCCATGACCGATAGAAGAGACTGCAGAGCCCAGCTGCAGTCAGAGAAACTCCGAAGACTGACGGACCATCCAATGTACCAGAGACTAAACAATTTGGGAAATGGGAAACTAAAGCGGAGAAACTTTGCAGAAATAGCCAAAGCAAAGATGCACGAAGATCCCATAAACGCACTAACAACACCAAAACCCATCACTACTGTACGAAAACCTACTTGGAGGCAGGATATATTTCCAGAGGTGGTAGAAAATATACCAGGTATTGCAAACAAAAACTGCCAGACTGAAAAAGAAAGGAGAGACACTACCCTAAGCTTCATAACGAAAAGCTACCCAAGCATGGACTGGACCCATGCATACACCGACGGTTCTGTAACAAACACTACACAGAACGGAGGGGCAGGAGCATTCCTGAACCTACCAAATGGCAGAAAAATAACACTGTCATTCGCTACTGGTAAGTACACAAGCAATTTCAGAGCGGAGGCAGAGGCACTGAGGGCGGCAGTGGAAGAAATGGTAACACACAGTGAAAATGAGAGCCATATAGTCCTGCTGACAGATGCTCTCGCCGTAGTCACAGCGCTAAAAAGCCAGAAAAACACTGAGCTTAATGACTTAAGAGCAGCACTCTGCAAACTGTGCCAGCAGTCCGCACCAAAAAGGGTAGTGGTACAGTGGGTTCCGTCACACTGCAACATCCAAGGCAACGAGGAGGCAGACAGACTGGCAAAAGAAGGTGCCAGGCTACCACAAACAGATACCAGTATGACGTACGAAGAGTCAAAACGGCTTATCAAAGCCAGATACATGACCAAATGGGAAACCGAACATTCTGGTTACACCAAAAACGATGCCTATTACCAGTTGAACCGAAGAGAGCAGGTCGTTGTCTTCAGACTTCGCACTGGCCACAACAGACTGAGGTACCACCTATTCAACAAATTGAAGATAGGGTGTACCGACGAATGCCCATGCGGTACTGGTAAAATGACCACTGAACATCTGCTGCAGAACTGCCCGACATACGAGGATCAGAGAGAGCAGATGTGGCCATTGCCAGTGGAACTGCAAGACAAGCTCTATGGTAGTGGCGAGAGTCTCAGGATGACCGCCGCTTTTTTCGAAAAAATAATGGTTACTGTCTGACTGTGTACGCAGAAGAAAGAAGAAGAAGAAGACTCTGTAGGGTCTTCTAAATAAGTATAAAGTCGTTAAGTTAAGTGAAGTTAATCTTGGTATCATGTTTCTACCTGTCCGGTGATCGCTTTCATTTATTGAGTGTGCCATAAAGGAGTTACTTAGGCAGGAGGTGGTCGGGAATGCCATCAAGGTGGCCAACCAATGGAACCTGAGCGCTCTACAACAGGGTGTAGATGCATTGAACTTTTTCATTTTTGACTACTTCACCGTTTAGTAACTGCCATTTGATTTTGAGCAGCAAAAGCAGACATCCCATGTGGAAGTGATTGAGCCGTTTGATATGGCATGCCTGTGGTACACGGTCATTGTCTACATGCGTAGACGCTTGATGCGAACGTTTATGATCGGTCCGTGGTAGAGTTTCCTTGGAACAGACTGGAACAAGACATCAGTCGTATATGCATTTCGGTGAGACCAAAACTAAGGCATGCATTTGAAAATACTACCGAAATCTTGCTCTGAACTTTTGATCAAGGCACAGTCGTCAGAATATGACCTGCAGGGTGGTAGCATCTGGCTACAGCATGATGGATCGTTATGGCCTTGGAAGAGACCACCTCCTCACATCATTTTATAGCTGATCTGGACGACCGTAGCAGTATCCTACACAGCCTCAAAGAGGATTGCCGTACACACTATGGTTAACAGTGTGGATGCTAGAACATAGCCCGGCTTCACTGCATTTTTACCGAAAAGAGCGTAGACAGATCTCTCTCTCTCTCTCTCTCTCTCTCTCTTTCTCTCATTCTAGACCATCGCTAAGCATAGAATTGGCGATCCAATGTTGGACAGATAAAGTAATTACAAGTGACATGAAATACATGCTTGATTGCTTTGTTCTCAACTAAATTTGTTGGCAATTGTTTCATTAATGACTATCTTGTGTAGTTGTTGTTTTGCTAATACCCACAATGAGTAGGTTACCCTTTTGTGCGTCCGGAAAATGACATTAAGTGGCGGGTTGCAGTAGCTTTCCTCACATCCCGAGCAAGCGGATGAAGGTGGAACGGGGTCCAGCTGGAAAAGGGGTATTGTACCATAGGCATGGAAAGATGCAATACTGGTACCAGTACCAAAAACAGGAAAGGACAAAACAGATCCGAATGGATACAGGCCCATAAGCCTACTGAGCTGTGTCGGCAAGCTGATGGAACGGATGATAAACACCAGACTGATGTGGCATCTGGAAGAAAAACGAATACTAATTCCACAGCAAACCGGCTTTAGACAGCACAGATCCACTGAGGACCAGGTCATCCTCATAGCCCAGGAGATAGAAGATGCCTACCAGGCACAGAAACACACAGTAGCTGTTTGGGTGGATCTGGAAAAGGCATTTGACAAAGTCTGGAAGGATGGACTTAGAGTCAAGCTAAGAAGAAGTGATGTTTGTGGGAAGATGTACAAGTGGATCAACCACTACCTCAAACAAAGAACGGCCAGAGTCCAAGTACAAGGGCAGATGAGCAAAAAGGTGACACTCAAGCAGGGAGTACCCCAAGGGGGAGTACTGTCACCCACACTCTTCCTGGTATATATAAACGATATTACAGAGAATATACCAAGAAGAGTCCATAGCTCAATGTTTGCAGACGATCTGGCTATGTGGACCTCTGAAAAGAATCTCACCATAGCAAGAAATCGGATGCAGACGGCCCTAACATCGCTGGAAGAGTGGGCGAACTCATGGCTGGTCAAAATAAACGAGGAGAAAACCACGTGCACAATATTCTCGCTCTCATTAAAACCCCAAAGTACCAAATTAAGCCTAAATGGCAAAATCCTGCAGCCAAACGACAACCCAACATATCTGGGAGTCACATTTGATCGGCGCATGACATGGAAAAGTCAGATTGAGAGAAACCGAATGAAAGCCAGAGAAAGAATGGCGATCATGAGGAAACTTGCTGGCACAAGCTGGGGAGCAGACGAAGGCATACTAAAGAAACTGTACACTGGAAGAGTGAGACCAGTTCTCGAGTATGGCATCGCGGCATGGACAACAGCAGCGAAGGCGAACTTCGATAAAGTTAACAAACTTCAAAACCAAGCCATGAGAATCATAACAGGTGGCATGAAGTCAACGCCAATTGTAGAACTTGAAAAGATTACAAAACTGCAATCCATGACCGACAGAAGAGACTGCAGAGCTCAGCTGCAGTCAGAGAAACTCCGAAGACTGACGGACCATCCAATGTACCAGAGGCTAAACAATTTGGGAACTGGGAAACTAAAGCGGAGAAACTTTGCAGAAATAGCCGAAGCAAAGATGCACGAAGATCCCATAAACGCACTAACAACACCAAAACCCATCACTACTGTACGAAAACCTACTTGGAGGCAGGATATATTTCCAGAGGTGGTAGAAAATATACCAGGTATAGCAAACAAAAACTGCCAGACCGAAAAAGAAAGGAGAGACACTACCTTAAGCTTCATAACGAAAAGCTACCCAAGCATGGACTGGACCCATGCATACACCGACGGTTCTGTAACAAACACTACACAGAACGGAGGGGCAGGAGCATTCCTGAACCTACCAAATGGCAGAAAAATAACACTGTCATTCGCTACTGGTAAGTACACGAGCAATTTCAGAGCAGAGGCAGAGGCACTGAGGGCGGCAGTGGAAGAAATGGTAACACACAGTGAAAATGAGAGCCATATAGTCCTGCTGACAGATGCTCTCGAAGTAGTCACAGCGCTAAAAAGCCAGAAAAACACTGAGCTTAATGACTTACGAGCAGCACTCTGCAAACTGTGCCAACAGTCCGCACCAAAAAGGGTAGTGGTAAAGTGGGTTCCGTCACACTGCAACATCCAAGGCAACGAGGAGGCAGACAGACTGGCAAAAGAAGGTGCAAGGCTACCACAAATAGATACCAGTATGACGTACGAAGAGTCAAAACGGCTTATCAAAGCCAGGTACATGTCCAAATGGGAAACCGAACATACTGGTTACACCAAAAACGATGCCTATTACCAGTTGAACCGAAGAGAGCAGGTCGTTGTCTTCAGACTTCGCACTGGCCACAACAGACTGAGGTACCACCTCTTCAACAAATTAAAGATAGGGTGTACCGACGAATGCCCGTGCGGTACTGGTAAAATGACCACTGAACATCTGCTGCAGAACTGCCCGACATACGAGGATCAGAGAGAGCAGATGTGGCCATTGCCAGTGGAACTGCAAGACAAGCTCTATGGTAGTGGCGAGAGTCTCAGGATGACCGCCGCTTTTTTCGAGAAAATAATGGTTACTGTCTGACTGTGTACGCAGAAGAAGAAGAAGAAGAACGGGGTCCTCCACGTGGTTGTGCAATGCTTCGCTTCATCTGCGTGTCACTCACTTCACTACTACAGGGTTCACGTCTATCCCTCGCCAGGCTGCCATGAAAACAATCCGTTTCCAGGGAGGATGATTAGGAAGCCGAGGTGAGGGTCTTGGCCAGTATGTTTTTCCTGACATTGATTAACATGTCTGATCAGTATATTTTGCCTGACCAGACGTTAGTCTTCCTCCCCACCTTATGTAGTATTTACTTACATCATAAATACTGGAAGAGCAGCAAAGCGAGTACTGTAGATGTCGACCAGCTTATTACAAAAGAAAATGGGACCAAAGTGTTATAATAGATCAGACAAGTAAGATGGGTGAGCAAGTCCAGATGGCAGTGTCAAAGAAAATTGAAGTGTTAGGTATGATAAAAACAAATATTATAGGAGCATGGAAATGACAGTCAAACTGTAGGAACATTAGTTAGACCTGTAGAGGGAGTACTTATTGTATAAGGGATATAAACAGGCAGGAAAGGTACTTAGAAGAGCGACAAAACTGATAGCGGAATTCCAGAATTTCAGTTATCAGTAACGACTAGGAAAAACAAAAATCAAGGGAAATGATAAATTAGACTATACCGAGTTTTTCAAAGTACATCCAGAACCAAGAACAAGAAGACACAGATCCAAATTAATTAAAGAAAGGTCCAGATTAGACATCAAGTAATATTTTTTAGTCAGAAAGGGGTTGATACCTGGAATTTAATGCCACAGGAAGAAGTAGGTGCAGTCAGTTAATACATTAAATAATGGAGTGGATACACATAGTTATTTTTAGATCTTTTTCTTCTTCTTCTTCATCGTACGCTGTTTACAGCGATATACGTTGCACTGTTTTATTTTGTTAAGCCTGTGGCTCAGTGCATCCGATTTCTTCTTCTTCTTCCGTTCTTCGTACGCAGTCAGACAGTAACCATTATTTTTTCGAAAAAAGCGGCGGTCATCCTGAGGCTGTCGACACTGCCATAAAGCTTGTCTTGTTGTTCCACTGGTGATGGCCACATCTGCTCTCTCTGATCCTCGTATGTCGGGCAGTTCTGCAGCAGATGCTCAGTGGTCATTTTCTCGGTACCACACGGGAATTCGTCGGTACCACCTATCTTCAATTTGTTGAATAGGTGGTACCTCAGTCTATTGTGGCCAGTGCGAAGTCTGAAGACAACGACCTGCTCTCTTTTGTTCAACTGGTAATAGGCATCGTTTTTGGTGTAGCCGGTATGTTCAGTTTCCCATTTGGTCATGTATCTGGCTTTAATACGCCGTTTTGACTCTTCGTACGTCATACTAGTATCTGTTTGTGGTAGTCTTGCACCTTCTTTGCCAGTCTGTCTGCTTCCTCATTGCCTTGGATGTTGCAGTGTGATGGGACCCACTGTACCAATACCCTTTTTGGTGCAGACTGCTGGCATAGTTGACAGAATGCTGCTCTTAAGTCATTAAGCTCAGTGTTTTTCTGGCTTTTTAGTGCTGTGACTACGGCCAGAGCATATGTAAGCAGGACTATATGGCTTTCATTTTCTTTATGTGTCTATCCGATTTCAACAGGCATTTCTGTAAGGATGCCCTCCTTAGCCTTTGGCTGTCCGCAGCCTATCTGCAAGGCAGCAGTTGTTTTTGGTCAGAGTTGTCTCTCTTAAGGAAGTTGTCTTGTAGGACTATCGAGTCTTCCCCACTCGTCTCTATAGGGTTTGGCAATGATATGATATGATGGACTATGTACTAGTTTGTACTATCACGGAAAAGAGGCAGTCCAGTGTATAAGGATCGTCACGTCCTGCCAGAGAAACGTAGCATATGCATTGGAGTGAGGTATCTCTTTGCTCCCTTTATTTTCTCGGCTCATCTGCAGTGATGGCACGCCTAGCATTCCCCGCCACGTTGGAGGTTGTCACAATAGGGCATAAGTGCAATGTCCGCATCTCCTCTGCATCCATTGGAATGACTGATATCAGACAGAGATAAAGAGCGAGGCAGGACTGCATTTGAGCAGGTGCATTTCTGCGGCTCGACCGGGCCGGGCTGAGAAGCGAACCCCAGGTACCAACCATATCGTAGCCTCCCATCACAGCGGTGCTGAGATTTAGGGCGGGATTCTGGCTTAGATGTGTTCGGCCGTTTTCCCTCAGATGGTAGCTTCGCACCATTGACTTATCATCCAAGCACGTGGACCAAATGTCAGCGACCTGCGATTCCTCTCGAAGGAGTGCATTTAACAAGGGGACAAGCCTGGTTGTGGCACGGAGATGTTATTCGCCTGGTCTGCGGACATATCTCATGGTCAGGGGTTGAGTCTCAGCAGTTCGCAGTGAGGTAGCTGATCTACTGCTTATGACACCCCGACCGAGAACTAAGTCTTCTACTGGTGGTTCACGCCTCATCGCCGTATAGGGTGAATATCGAGCAGCTTCCCGCCCGCTTTGATCGGCGGACGGCAGAGACCTCTTTCTGCGCCTCGACCGGGTCTGGCTGAGACGCGAACCCCAGGTCCCAACCATATCGTATCCTCCCATCGTAGTGGTGCGGAGATTTGGGCGGGATTCCGGCTTAGAGGCGTTCTGCCATAATCCCTCACATGGTAGCCTCGCGCCATTGGTTTACGTGGACAAATGTCTGCGACTCGAATTTAGCAGCATTACCGTAGCAACGACCTGTCATTAGTAGGGTAAAACTGACCTGTCTTCCGAGGGTCTTATACCAGCACCCGTTCACTATTAGACCTAACGAATCAATAGAGGGCTTTTTAGTCAGTCAATGACAAAGGGTCTGAAATCTGCGATTTCTCTAGGTTTGAGCAGGATTACCGTAGCAACGCTCTTTCATTTAGAGGGTAAAAATGACCTGTCTTACTTGGGTCTAATTCCAGCACACGTTCACTATTACACCCAACGAAAATACTCTCAGTCTGTCAGTCATTTTACAGTGTTGGCGTGTTGAGTCAAATTAAGCCGCAGGCTCCACTCATGGTGGTGCCCTTCCGTTAATTCCTTTATCGAGCACTGAATGAGGGCCAATCGAGCCACAGAGGGCTTAGCCCAAGATTTTCGAGGGTCTAAGTCCATCACCCGTTCCATATTAGACCCAACGGAAGTGCTCTTAGTCTGTCAATCATTTCAGTGTTGGCGTGTTGAGTCAAATTAAGCCGCAGGCTCCACTCATGGTGGTGCCCTTCCGTCAAATCCTTTATTGAGCACTGAATGTGGGCCAATCGAGCCACAGAGGGCTTAGCCCCAGATTTCCGAGGGTCTAATTCCAGCACCCGTTCCATATTAGATCCATCAGAAGTGCTCTCGGCCTGTTAATCATTTCACTGTTGGCGTGTTGAGTCAAATTAAGCCGCAGGCCCCACTCCTGGTGGTGCCCTTCCGTCAATTCCTTTAAGTTTCAGCTTTGCAACCATACTTCCCCCGGAACTAAAACACATTGGTTTCCCGGAAGCTGCCCGCAGAGTCATCGAAGCAACTCCTGCGGATCGCTAGTCGGCATCGTTTATGGTCAGAACTACGACGGTATCTGACCGTCTTCGCGCCTCTGACTTTCGTTCTTGATTAATGAAAACATTCTTGACAAATGCTTTCGCAGTAGCTCGTCTTGCGGCGATTCAAAAATTTCACCTCGAACGCCGCAATACGAATGTCTCCGTTTGTCCCTATTAGTCATTACCTCCAGTTCCGAAAACCAACACAATAGAACCGAGGTCCTATTCCATTATTCCGTGCACCATTACTCATGCAGCTCTAATTTTTTCAGAGAAAACGCGCCGGCCACCCGCGACGCTCAGCGAAGAGCACCAGTGGTAGAGAGCCGGTAGATGATAGGGCAGGAGACAACGGGCAGTGAACCGGCGATAGCCGCATCTTCCACTTTCTGCAACTCATCATTCCAGTAGGGCTTATAGTTTTTCCTAGCTCCTCTTGGGATGGTTTCAGTGGCGGCTTGCATTATTGCCTTGCTTAGGCTCTCTACCATGGGCTTAATTTTGGTGTTTCGTGCGTTGACGGTTTCACACAGCCCATCTGTCAGGATTGCAAATCTGTCCCAGTCGGCTCGTTTGTAATTCCAACGTGGGAGCGGTTTTGTTTCCTGTGGGCCTACTTCCATATCAATGGTTGGCCTGATCGGCCTGTGGTCGCTACCTGCCAGTTGGTTTAGCACCTGGCGGTCTATTTTATGGTGTATGTCCTGTGTGGAGAAGGCCAAATCAAGGTGGTATGCCATGTTCTTGAATGGAAGCTAGGGCTATCCTCTGGCCTATTGATTAGGGAGAAATTTGCATCTATCTCCCAATCTTCCACTTCGTCACCTCTGCTGTCTGTGTCAGAGTATCCCCATCTATCCGAGTGGCTGTTTAAATCTCCAACTACTATGCAGTTGGAGTCTCTGACCTCCATACTCGAGAGCGATAGGTCTCTATTTGGTGGTCCGTACAGATTGAAAATGCGGAGCTTCGTCTCTTGAGCCATTATGTCAACTCCTACAATTTCTGCTTGTCCGGTGTGATTGACAGATACCGCGCTACTCGGTATGCAGTTTCTGGTCAGTATCAGGACCCTTCCTTTGTGGCCTTCTCTATCTAGACAGAAGGTCTGGTATCCTCTGATTGAGAATTTATGATTATTGTTGAGGTGCGTTTCCTGGATACATGCCACGTCAATCTTACCTTCATGCAGGTGATGTGTTAGGGAAAGTTTTTTGTTAATGACTCCCTCCGCATTCCACTGTAGTATTTTGAGGGTCTTGAGGTTTTGGTCAATAGAAGTTGCCCCATAGCTATGTGCCTTGACTCCATGACAAATGGGTGGGTGACCACCAGTAGTCAAGGGTGGGCCCCTTCGAGGCGTGAGGCCCGGCACTATCGCTGCCTGGCGGGACTCCGCAGGATGAGCGCCATGCGTTTTTCTAATAGGTTGTACTGTCATCATGCTGCGATTTACGTTGCACTGTTTTGTTAGGCTTGTGGCCCCGTGCATCCGATTTCAACAGGCGTTTCTGTAGGGATGCCCTCCTTAGCCTTTGGCTGTCCCCAGCCTATCTGCAAGGCAGCAGTTGTTTATGATCAGAGTTGTCTCTCTTATGGAAGTTGTCTTACCAGACTATCGATTCTTTACTACTCGTGTCTATAGGGTGCAATGATGATATGTGAGATGATATTTGAGATGGACTGGTTTACCCGGAAGAGAGGCAGTCCAGTGTGTCTGTATCCCAGGATCGTCACGTCCTGTCAGAAATGTAGCATTTGCATGTGAGTGGGGTATCTCTTTCTCCCTTTATTTTCTTGGCTTATATGCAGGGATGGTACGCCTAGCATTCCCCGCCACCTGGGGTGTTGACACAGTGGGGCAGGTGTGCAATGTCCGCTGGTCTGCATATCTTCTGCGTCCAGCATGATAGTTATATGGCTGATAACGTACAATGGTAGATATCGTAGCCGACGTGCATTTAGCCAGAGGACAAGCCTGGTAATGTCACAGAGATGTTGTTCGCCTGGTGTGCGGACAGCTCTCATGGTCATTGGTTGAGTCTCGAGAGTTCACAGTGAGGTGGCTGCTCTACTGTTTTTGATACCCCGACCAGGTACTAAGTCTTTGGTTGGTGGTTTCGCACCCCATCGCCGTATAAGGTGAGTATCAAGCAGTTGTCCGCCCGCTTTGATCGGCGGACGGCAAGGACCTCTTGCTGCGGCTCTACCGGATAGGGCTGGGGCGCAAGCCCCAGGTCCCGAGCATGTAGGAGCCTCCCATTGCAGTGGTGCTGAGATTTTGGGCGGGATTGCGGCTTACAAGGGTTACATGGTAGCCTCGCGCCATTGGCTTATCAGCCTGGTACGTGAACCAAAGTGTCTGCGTCTCCTCTCGATATGAGCTGGTTTTCCGTAGCAACGCCCTCTCAATAGTAGGGTAAAACTGACCTGTCTTTAGATGGTCTATTTCCAGCACCCGTTCACTATTTGGTCAGACGAATTTATTGAAGGCTTTTGTTTGTCAATGACCAGGTATTTGAAATCTGCGGTTTCTGCGGAGTTAAACACGATTTCCGTAGCGTTCTTTCATTAGAGTGTTAGAGAGCTGACTTGTTTTCCGTGAGTCTAATACCAGCGTACGTTCATTATTAGACCCAAACGGTAGTGCTCTCGATTTGTCAGTCGTTCTACAGTATTGGCGTGTTCAGTCAAATTAAGCCGCAGGTTCCACTCCTGGTGGTGCCCTTTCGTCAATTCCTTTAGCGAGACAATCAAGTTACTTAGAGGGTAGCCCCAGATTTTCGAGGGTCTAATTACAGCACATGTTCACTATTATAACCCACGAAGGTGCTCTCTTTTTGACAGTCATTCTACAGTATTGGCGTGTTAAGTTAATTTAAGCCTCAGGCTCCACTCCTGATAGTGATCTTCCGTCAATTCCTTTGTCAGAACACCCGATGCAGACCAACCGAGCCACAGGGGGCATAACCCCAGATTTCTGAGGGTCTAAATCCAGCACCAGTTCCATATTAGACCCCAGAAAAGTGGTCTCGGCATGTCAATCATTTCAGTGTTGGCCGTGTTTTAAGCCGCAGGCTCCACTCCTGGTGGTGCCCTTCCGTCAATTCCTTTAAGTTTCAGCTTTGCAACCATACTTCCCCCGGAACCCAAACACTTTGGTTGCCCGCAGAGTCATCGAAGCAACTCCTGCGGATCGCTAGTCGGCATCGTTTATGGTCAGAACGGTATCTGATCGTCTTCGCGCCTCTGACTTTCGTTCTTGATTAATGAAAACATTCTTGACAAATGCTTTCGCAGTAGCTCGTCTTGCGGCGATCCAAGAATTTCACCTCTAACGCCCCAATACGAATGCCCCCGTTTGTCCCTGTTAATCATTACCTCCAGTTCCGAAAACCAACAAAATAGAACCGAGGTCCTATTCCATTATTCCATGCACCATTATTCAGGCAGCCGAGGTCTGCTTTGAACACTCTAATTTTTTCAAAGTAAACGCGCCGGCCACCCAGGACGCTCAGCGAAGAGCACCCGAGGGAGAGAGCCGGCAGACGGTAGGGCAGGACACAACGGGCAGTGAACCGGCGCGAGCCGGACCGCCCGCCTGCGCCTGAGATCCAACTACGAGCTTTTTAACTGCAACAACTTTAATATACGCTATTGGAGCTGGAATTACCGCGGCTGCTGGCACCAGACTTGCTCTCCAATAGATCCTCGTTAAAGGGTTTAAAGTGTACTCATTCCAATTACGGGGCCTCGAAAGAGTCCCGTATTTTTATTTTTCGTCACTACCTCCCCGTTCCGGGAGTGGATAAGTTGCGCGCCTGCTGCCTTCCTTGGATGTGGTAGCCGTTTCTCATGCTCCTTCTCTGGAATCAAACCCTGATTCCCCGTTACCCGTTACAAACATGGTAGGCATGTCACGTACCATCGACATTTGATAGGGCAGACATTTGAAAGATGCGTCGCCGGCACATGAGGCCATGCGATCAGCACAAAGTTATCCAGAGTCACCAGTGGGGACGCCGCAACCCCGCGAGGGGAAACGACGATTGGTTTTGAACTAATAAAAGCGCTCTTTCCGCGAGGGTCGGAGCTTGGTAAGCATGTATTAGCTCTAGAATTGCCACAGTTATCCAAGTAGGATCGTGTCATCTAAGGAACCTCGACTGATTTAATAAGCCATTCGCGGTTTCACCGTGGGACAGTGTGAACTTAGACATGCATGGCTTAATCTTTGAGACAAGCATATGACTACTGGCAGGATCAACCAGATATCTGTCGGAGACGTACGTACAGCACACACCGGTCGGTGGAGGAAGGGTGTGTAAAAAGCCTCACTGGGACGGCCGCAGGGACCGACTGACGGGACGGACGGACGGTTGTTCCACCCGTCCCTCACTCCGTCGACCTAGGACCGCCTGACAGGGGCCTCCCACACGCACCAGACGACCGACCGACCGGGCTCGCTCAAGGAGGCATGTACATGGTACATGGTACATACTCAGTACATGGCGACCGAATAGCTTAGCGACATTTAATCATTTGTCCTTTGAATGTTCTCTGTAGACTTTAGTAAGTAGAATGAGCCATCTAGTTTTAAAGTTTGTTTTGGACGCATATTGTTTATATAAATGTTATGTATAAATGACTAACACCCTTTTTATTTGTTCATTGAAACACATAAAAGTAAAACAGCATATGCTAGCACTGAACAATCTGTGTGAGTCTCTATGAACGTGATCATTTGCAATATCTGTGGATACGGTGTCATGTATTGTAATCATTAGTTCACTGTGGTGGTCAAATTATCACGCGGACTAGATGAGACCTGATTGCGAATCCGACACCAGCCTTTCGTCTTTCCGTTCTGGATCGCTCACTCCAGAAGATCTTTTATCCGCTCACAACTTGATCTGACCCTCTTCTAGTAGTCTGGTATCCCTAACAGCAACCACATCCACCTTGTGGCTTGAAAGTTCTCTGCAAGCTAATGCTGTCCTCCTTTCGGGTCTATCAGCCTTAGTGATGTCAAGTAATGTACGCACTTGTTGAAGGTAAGAGCCCTCATTACGTATCAACCACATGTTACATCTGATAAAAATGTCTGGCGTTGTGACTTGCGCTTGAATAGATTTAAGTGAGAAAGCTTTGCGCTGTCGTCAGGTTCACTCTCTTGTCCTGAGATATCCTGGTCCAGTGGCAAGACGTAGTCAGAGCCTTGTCAACAACCGTTACACGGCATTTAATGTCCGGTTTTCCCCCAATCGCACATTATTTTTGTTTGCTTCAACAAACCATGACACTGCTTTTGTACTACATGCCACAACGTCAGAGAGTTGTATATATAATCTTGTCCTGGCGGTTTATGTTGGACTTTTTCCGTAATGAGGTTGCTAGATCCACTGAAAATTGACTTTACTATTCTTTTGCTGCACGGTGAGGTTGTTCAGTCCTTTTCTAGAAAAACACCGGTGGATCACGATCGAGCGTTTCCAAATGTGACATGTATTTTTCTATCTTTCTAATTGCATCTTCAAATTAGAATCTGTGTCCATAAATTACCAACTATTCTGGATATGAAGTAATAAGCCTGTGATCTAAAGTTGGTTATGTCTCAACCTTGTCTCGTTCCAGTCGTGAGTCGTGTAGTTTTGCCATAAAGTGATCAAAGGGCTATTGAATTTTTCATGCCACCTGAAGTCACCCCTTCCTGTCATGCTGACACTGTAGGCATCTGGCTGTTGGTTCTGGGATTGGAATTGACCATCTCTTTCCTGATCAGCCGGCCAGACTTGAACAAGATCGTTGGCTGTGTCTGGCTGTTGCACCGCACCTTCTGCCACTGGTACATTTTGTTTACTTGTAAAGTGGTTGCCCCTTGCGAGGAATGCACTGATGAGAACGTCGGAACAGGGTATACGGCATGCTATCTCTATAACAACGGGATGTGTACAGAACATTTGAGTAATATTGTCGACTAGGCGAACCTAGTTGACCAGGTCACTGCCTACAGCATTCAATAACGTTGAAATCAAACATCAAACCGCGTGATCGCATAATGTGAAGCTTATTATCTGTAATATAAGTTATTTCCCATCCCGAAGCGAGGATGTCGACAATATCAGACGTATTTTATTTTTCGGGTTGTGAACCGTGTCACTTAACCACTAGCCCAAGCCGTCCCCAAAAAGTTTATTTAAAAGCTAAAGATCCTAAACTTAGATGATTACATCCGTGGAACATTCATTTAAAAGCTAAAGATCCTAAACTAAGATGATTACATCCGTGGAACATTCATTTAAAAGCTAAAGATCCAAAACTAAGATGATTACATCCGTGGAACATTCATTTAAAAGCTAAAGTCCTAAACTAAGAAGATTACATCCGTGGAACATTCATTTAAAAGCTAAAGATCCTAAACTAAGATGATTACATATGTGGAACATTCATTTAAAAGCTAAAGATCCTAAACTAAGATGATTACATCCTCGGAACATTCATTTAAAAGCTAAAGATCCTAAACTTAGATGATTACATCCGTGGAACATTCATTTAAAAGCTAAAGATCCTAAACTAAGATGATTACATCCGTGGAACATTCATTTAAAAGCTAAAGATCCTAAACTAAGATGAACAAATTGTTATTGCTCAACACGAATCGATAATGGCCACAACATCAGACTGTCTTGTCTTAATAATGTGATGTGCGCTGTATTTGGATTATAGTGAAAAAGAGAATGCCCTGGTCATCAATCTCACTCTGATCCCGAGTTACCTTGGATCAGTGGCAAGACCATTGGTCCAGACGACTAGAGGCAACTCGGGATGCAGGCATTCTGGTCTTACCACTCCAGTGATCTGAAATACAATAACTGTAATATAGTGTAATACGGTTAATAACTGTAATATTCGACTGTAATATAATGAGAAACATGGATATCTCAACAACATACCAAAAAAGTTAATAATGTGCTATTTGTTTGTCTTTGACTGGGAAATTACTGTAACCAGACAATTATAAAAAAACTGCCTAGGGCAGCCATATGTAGTGTTATAACTCCTCTACCAGAAATGAAGACTAAGGAGAACTGCAGCTAAAGTCCGAAAACTATAAACGTGTTTTTCAAACACTTACTTCTCTCAATGATATATTATCTCTCAGAGATAACAATCCAAGTTCGCTAAAGTACTAAACTTTGGTTACTGGGTGTTGGATACTAGTATGACGTACGAAGAGTCAAAACGGCTTATCAAAGCCAGATACATGACCAAATGAGAAACCGAACATACTGGTTACACCAAAAACGATGCCCATTACCAGTTGAACAGAAGAGAGCAGGTCGTTGTCTTTAGACTTCGCACTGGCCACAATAGACTGAGGTACCACCTATTCAACAAATTGAAGATAGGTGGTACCGACGAATGCCCGTGCGGTACAGGTAAAATGACCGCTGAACATCTGCTGCAGAACTGCCCGACATACGAGGATCAGAGAGAGCAGATGTGGCCATCACCAGTGGAACTGCAAGACAAGCTCTATGGCAGTGTCGACAGCCTCAGGATGACCGCCGCTTTTTTCGAAAAAATAATGGTTACTGTCTGACTGCGTACGAAGAAGAAGAAGAAAGAAGGTTACTGGGTGTTGTATGTCCACTGTACAGTGAACACAGCTAACATCACAAGATTTGCGTCCTTCGCTCTGTTTGCTGACAGTGTCGGTTTTGATGTGGCTGGGTATGTACACACGGGCCAATAATAATGTACTAACACATCACCTTTGAGAGATTAGGCGCTGCCCGGTTAGCGATGTGTCGTGTTGCAAAATGTTCATGACACATCGCTCACACGGTGAGTATTGTTGTCGTGACTCAAAGCGATGAACGAAAACGGTAGGCGATCGAATCCCGCCAGTTGTAAGCGACTCCTGGTCTAAAGAGAGGTGGGACCAGAGATAATGCATACTGAATTACCTTCATTAGTCTTGACTTATTTCTTGCCACTGGACCAAAGTAACATGGGACCAGAGAATGAAATTAATGACCAGCGCATTTCTCACTCACTGTAATCGCAATACAACATCAAGACAAAAACTGTCTGATGACGTCATTATCTCTTGCGATGAGCAAATAGCTAACTTGTGGGAGTAAAAATACTTTGACATGAAAATGGCTCGCCTATAAAAATGTCCGATATCTGTGCTCTAATATGTAATTGTTTTCGTGTGAACTGTTTAAAATGTTAATAACTGACAACGCCAGCTAGTTCGTCTTTGGGAAACTGTTTGTATTTCTTAGTCATATGGTTATAAAGTTGCATTCATAACATTCCTCTGATTTGAATATTTGTCTTATTTTAAATTGGTTTTTGTTTTTCCTTTTCATTTTTTGAAATGCATATTTTAGTGACTACTTTGTTTGGTGGCCATTTCACAAATAATTTTTTTTTAAATCATCAACTACAGATGTCATCATTTAGAGTTATATGTCATTTCTGTATTGTCCAAGACCTTAACAATCAAATCATTGGAACAATGCTGCTTCTCAGAATTATGGATGAAACTACTCAAAAATAATCTTAAACTCATGATGAATTGTGTAAAATAATACATTCCTTCAAAAATTGCCGAATTCACTATTTGTTTCTGCATAATATTGTTAAATGAAAAAAGTACTATTTTTTAAAAATTGTATGATCAAGTAAATATCAGGGACATAATTGAACCCAAGTTTCTGGGCTGGAAGTCTCGCTCGTTTAAGGAGCGTGAAGCATCTGTTCTAGCTTTTCATTTCCAGGTGTTGAGATCGTCGCTGGATTCACTGTTCGGCTTGCCAGGCAGAAGTTTCCATGCCAATGGCCACTTCTACATTGTTGTGTCCCCATCAGCACCTGTTTCTTAAAGTCTGGTGTGCGCGATTGAGTACCCTGCGGTATAACTGGGTGAGCAGATTGGGCTCATTAGCCTTGGTTGGCCGTCAATCTAAGAGAAAGTAAACCCGGGTAGACAAAGCTCGTTTGCATGTTCCGGAGGTTCGCTTAGAAGAGAGGGAGCTGATTTTAAATCCACAAGCGCCAGGGAGTGCTGGCTAGTCTTTGGACGATGAGAGTATCATCGGATGTCTTGAGTAACTAGCATCTGCGGGCAATGACTTCCCTGCCCTGTAGAAACCTCGGGAGAAGGTAGGGCTACGGGAATAAACCCAGACAGAAAATCCAGAGTGGTAGCACCTGAGGCGGATGATTTCAAAATTGTAAACTCATTCTGTAAACTCTTTCTGTAAACTCATTAAGCTCCTGCAGCTGAGTTGGTGCTAAATTGTCATGCTTTGTATTCCTTTGAATTACACCAGTGAGGCCGAGAAGAGGATCCTGCAGTTTGGACAGCCCATGGTCTCCATATTCAGCGAGAGGTTTGCGCCCTGGAGCGACTACTCACAGGGCGCCCCGCGCATGGTCTACAGAGACTGTGACGCCTATAATGAGGATGAATTGTCCACTTAAAGAAAAATCTTTGAAAAAAATAGAAGTGATGAAGAGGTTGCGTGACCTAGGGATGAAGAGGCTGCGTGACCTAGGGGTGAAGATGCTGTGTGACCTAGGGGTGAACAGGCTTCGTGACCTAGGGGTGAAGAGGCTGCGAGACCTGGGGTGAAGAGGCTGCGTGACCTAGGGGTAAAAAGACTGCGTGACCTAGGGGTGAAGAGGCTGCGTGACCTAGGGATGAAGAGGCTGCGTGACATAGGGACGAAGAGGCTGCGTGACCTAGGGGTGAAGAGGCTGCGTGACCTAGGGCTGAAGAATCTGTTTCACAATCCCAACGCACCAGTTTCGAATGGGGTAGTTGTCTCGCCGCAGCGATTCAATTTCAACCAGTGTTCGTAAAGCGATCTCAGTCCCGCCAGGCGGAGCGATAGCGCGGGCTTGCGAAAAACGCTCGCCCGCCTTACCCCGTTGAGCTATCGGGATGCGGTTTTTTGGGGGCGTCTCCTCCACCGAGATACGCTGCTCTGGTCCGTATCAAGAAACGTTGTCAGTCGGTTGTGATTTATCTAAGGCTTATAGCAGAGCACGACAGTTCGTCTCGCTGGTGGTCAGACTCTCGCAAAGAACTTGTGACCGGCAAATGGAAAGCAGGAATCGTGCCCAAAGGCCCTGTGTTCTCCCGGAGACCAACCCTCGGGAGAAGGGCAGCCGGCAGGCCAAATTGTCTCTAGTCCCAGTGAAATTCATCGCCGAGGTCGTTGGGATCCGTTTTGCACAGAGCGCTGCCATCCCTCCTCGAGCGAGCCCGGTCGGTCGGTCGTCTGGTGCGTGTAGTGTCCCCTGTCAGGCGGTCTTAGGTCGACGGAGTGAGGGACGGGTGGAACAACCGTCCGTCCGTTCCGTCAGTCGGTCCCTGCGGCCGTCCCAGTGAGGCTTTTTACACACCCGTCCTCCACCGACCGGTGTGTACGGTACGTACGTCTCCGACAGATATCTGGTTGATCCTGCCAGTAGTCATATGCTTGTCTCAAAGATTAAGCCATGCATGTCTAAGTTCACACTGTCTCCCAGTGAAACCGCGAATGGCTCATTAAATCAGTCGAGGTTCCTTAGATGATACGATCCTACTTGGATAACTGTAGCAATTCTAGAGCTAATACATGCTTACCAAGCTCCGACCCTCGCGGAAAGAGCGCTTTTATTAGTTCAAAACCAATCGTCGTTTCCCCTCGCTGGGTTGCGGCGTCACCACTGGTGACTCTGGATAACAAATGTCTGCCCTATCAAATGTCGATGGTACGTGACATGCCTACCATGTTTGTAACGGGTAACGGGGAATCAGGGTTCGATTCCGGAGAGGGAGCATGAGATCGGCTACCACATCCAAGGAAGGCAGCAGGCGCGCAATTTACCCACTCCCGGCACGGGGAGGTAGTGACGAAAACTAACAATACGAGACTCTTTCTAGGCCCCGTAATTGGAATGAGTACACTTTAAACCCTTTAACGAGGATCTATTGGAGGGCAAGTCTGGTGCCAGCAGCCGCGGTAATTCCAGCCCCAATAGCGTATATTAAAGTTGTTGCAGTTAAAAAGCTCATAGTTGGATCTCAGTCTCAGGTTCACTGCCCGTTGTCTCCTGCCCTACCCTCTGCCGGCTCTCTCCCACGAGTGCTCTTCGCTGAGCGTCCTGGGTGGCCGGCGCGTTTACTTTGAAAAAATTAGAGTTTTCAAAGCAGACCTCGGCTGCATGAATAATGGGGCATGGAATAATGGAATAGGATCTCGGTTCTATTTTGTTCGTTTTCGGAACTGGAGGTAATGATTAACAGGGACAAACGGGGGCATTCGTATTACGGCGTTTGAGGTGAAATTCTTGGATCGCCGAAAGACGAGCTACTGCGAAAGCATTTGTCAAGAATGTTTTCATTAATCAAGAACGAAAGTCAGAGGCGCGAAGACGATCAGATACCGTCGTAGTTCTGACCATAAACGATGCCGACTAGCGATCCGCAGGAGTTGCTTCGATGACTCTGCGGGCAGCTTCCGGGAAACCAAAGTGTTTGGGTTCCGGGGGAAGTATGGTTGCAAAGCTGAAACTTAAAGGAATTGACGGAAGGGCACCACCATGAGTGGAGCCTGCGGCTTAATTTGACTCAACACGGCCAACACTGAAATGATTGACATGCCGAGACCACTCTTCTGGGGTCTAATATGGAACTGGTGCTGGACTTAGACCCCCAGAAATCTGGGATTTGGCTCGGTTCTGTCTGCATCCAGTGTTTGATAAAGGAATTGACGGAAGAGCACTATCAGGAGTGGAGCCTGAGACCTAAGTTAACTTAACACGCCAATACTGCAGAATGACTATCAAAAAGTACACCTTCGTGGGGTCTAATAGAGAACATGTGCTGGAATTAGACCCTCGAAAATTTTGGGGCTACCCTCTAAGAAACTTGATTGTCTCGCTAAGGGAATTGACGGAAGGGCACCACCAGGTGTGGAACCTGCGGCTTAATCTGACTGAACACGCCAATACTGTAGAGCAACTGACAAATCGAGAGCACTGCCGTTTGGGTCTAATAATGAACGTACGCTGGTATTAGACTCACGGATGACAAGTCAGCTCTCAAACACTCAAATGAAAGAACGCTACGGAAATCGTGTTTAACTCCGCAGAAACCGCAGATTTCAAATACCTGGTCATTGACAAACAAAAGCCCTCAATAAATTCGTCTGACCAAATAGTGAACGGGTGCTGGAAATATATCATCTGAAGACAGGTCAGTTTTACCCTACAAATGACAGGGCGTTGCTACTGAAAACCAGCTCAAATCGAGAGGAGCCGCAGACACTTTGGTTCACGTACCAGGCTGATAAGCCAAGGGCGCGAGGCTACCATGTGGGGGATTACGGCCGAACCCTTGTAAGCCGCAATCCCGCCCAAAATCTCAGCACCACTGCAATGGGAGGCTCCTACATGCTCGGGACCTGGGGCTTGCGCCCCAGCCCTATCAGGTAGAGCCACAGTAAGAGGTCCTTGCCGCCCGCCAATCAAAGCGGGCGGACAACTGCTTGATACTCACCCTATACGGCGATGGGGTGCGAAAAACACCAACCAAAGACTTAGAACCTGGTCGGGGTGTCGAAAACAGTAGATCAGCCACCTCACTGTGAACTGTCAAGACTCAACCACTGACCATGAGAGTTGTCCGCACACCAGGCGATCAACATCTCTGTGACATTACCAGGCTTGTCCTCTGGCTGAATGCACTCCGGCTACGATATCTACCTCTGTACGTTATCAGCCATAACTATCATGCTGGACGCAGAAGAGATGCAGACCAGCGGACATTGCACACCTGCCCCACTGTGTCAGCAACCCAGGTGGCGGGGAATGCTAGGCGTACCATCCCTGCATAGAAGCCAAGAAAATAACGGGAAAAACAGATACCCCACTCACATGCAAATGCTACGTTTCTGGCAGGACGTGATGATCCTGGGATACAGACACACTGGACTGCCTCTCTTCCGGGTAAACCAGTCCATCTCATATATCATCACATATCATCATTGCACCCTATAGACACGAGTAGTGAAGACTCGATAGTCTGGTAAGACAACTTCCATAAGAGAGAAAACTCTGATCGTAAACAACTGCTGCCTTGCAGATAGGCTGGGGACAGCCAAAGGCTAAGGAGGGCATCCCTACAGAAACGCCTGTTGAAATCGGATGCACGGGGCCGCAAGCCTAACAAAACAGTGCAACGTAAATCACAGTATGATGGCAGCACAACCTATTAGAAAAACGTATGGCGCTCATCCTGAGGAGTCCCGCCAGGCAGCGATAGCGCCGGGCCCCACGCCTCGAAGGGGCCCACCCTTGACTACTGGTGGTCACCCACCCATGTGTCGTGGAGTCAAGGCACATGGCTATGGGGCAACGTCTATTGGCCAAAACCTCAAGACCCTCAAAATACTACAGTGGAATGCGGAGGGAGTTATTAACAAAAAACTTTCCCTAACACACCACCTGCATGAAGGTAAGATTGACGTGGCATGTATCCAGGAAACGCACCTCAACAATAACCATAAATTCTCAATCAGAGGATACCAGACCTTCCGTCTAGATAGAGAAGGCCACAAAGGAGGGGTCCTGATACTGACCAGAAACAGCATACCGAGTAGCGCGGTACCTGTCAATCACACCGGACAAGCAGAAATTGTAGGAGTTGACATAATGGCCCAAGAGACGAAGCTCCGCATTTTCAATCTGTACGGACCACCAAACAGAGACCTATCGCTCTCGAGTATGGAGGTCAGAGACTCCAACTGCATAGTAGTTGGAGATTTCAACAGCCACTCGGAGAGATGGGGATACTCTGACACAGACAGCAGAGGTGACGAAGTGGAAGATTGGTAGATAGATACAAATCTCTCCCTAATCAAGAGGCCGGAG
Source organism: Ariolimax columbianus (assembly GCA_036924085.1). Lineage (NCBI taxonomy): Eukaryota > Metazoa > Mollusca > Gastropoda > Stylommatophora > Arionidae > Ariolimax > Ariolimax columbianus. Next base: position 54,792,878 of record JAVGWX010000009.1, read on the forward strand.
GATAGCCCTAGCTTCTATTCAAGAACATGGCATACCACATCGACTCCAGATTTGGCCTTCTCCACACAGGACATACACTATAAAATAGACCGCCAGGTGCTAAACCAACTGGCAGGTAGCGACCACAGGCCGATCAGGCTAACCATTGACATGGAAGTAGGCCCACAGGAAACAAAACCGCTCCCACGTTGGAATTACAAACGAGCCGACTGGGACAGATTTGCAATCCTGACAGATGGGCTGTGTGAAACCATCAACACACGAAACACCAAAATGAAGCCCATGGTAGAGAGCCTAAGCAAGGCAATAATGCAAGCCGCCACTGAAACCATCCCAAGAGGAGCTAGGAAAAACTATAAGCCCTACTGGAATGATGAGTTACAGAAAGTGGAAGATGCAGTAACAAATGCTAGGAACATGGCAGAACGAGAAAAATCCATGGAGGCAAACATCGCCCTCAAAGCCGCCGCGGCGAAGTACGAACACACTCTCAAGCAAACAGCAAGAGAAAGTTGGAAAAATAAAACGGAAAGTCTGAACCTGGACAAAGAAGGGGACAAGCTATGGAAGCTAGTCAGAGCCATGAATGACGAAACCCCGTCAAATAAACAAATTACTATCAAGCAGGGCGAGAACTTGATCACAGGTAAGAAAGCCGCAAACGCCTTTGTCGATCACTATGCCAGAGCAAACCACATCGAGGTCCCTGCAGATAAGCATACAGACATTAGCGAAGAGCTAAAGGGACACGAAAACATAAATACGGCTCCTGAAGAGCACATGATGGCCAAACTAACAATGCGCGAAATGGAAGAGGCTATGAGAACACTAAAGAAAAGGAAATCTCCCGGAAAAGACGGGATAACAAACGAAATGCTGATGGGGCTGGGCCAAACAGCGAAGAAAAAACTACTATCAGTCCTGAACCAAAGCTGGAAAAGGGGTATTGTACCCCAGGCATGGAAAGATGCAATACTGGTACCAGTACCAAAAACAGGAAAGGACAAAACAGATCCAAATGGATACAGGCCCATAAGCCTACTGAGCTGTGTCGGCAAGCTGATGGAACGGATGATAAACACCAGACTGATGTGGCATCTAGAAGAAAAACGAATACTAATTCCACAGCAAGCCGGCTTTAGACAGCACAGATCCACTGAGGACCAGGTCATCCTCATAGCCCAGGAGATAGAAGATGCCTACCAGGCACAGAAACACACAGTAGCTGTTTGGGTGGATCTGGAAAAGGCATTTGACAAAGTCTGGAAGGATGGACTTAGAGTCAAGCTAAGAAGAAGTGATGTCTGTGGGAAGATGTACAAGTGGATCAACCACTACCTCAAACAAAGAACGGCCAGAGTCCAATTACAAGGGCAGATGAGCGAAAAGGTGACACTCGAGCAGGGAGTACCCCAAGGGGGAGTATTGTCACCCACACTCTTCCTGGTATATATAAACGATATTACAGAGATTATACCAAGAAGAGTCCATAGCTCAATGTTTGCAGACGATCTGGCTATGTGGACCTCTGAAAAGAATCTCACCATAGCAAGAAATCGGATGCAGACGGCCCTAACATCGCTGGAAGAGTGGGCGAACTCATGGCTGGTCAAAATAAAGGAGGAGAAAACCACGTGCACAATATTCTCGCTCTCACTAAAACCCCAAAGTACCAAATTAAGCCTAAATGGCAAAATCCTGCAGCCAAACGACAACCCAACCTATCTGGGAGTCACATTTGATCGGCGCATGACATGGAAAAGTCAGATTGAGAGAAACCGAATGAAAGCTAGAGAAAGAATGGCGATCATGAGGAAACTTGCTGGCACAAGCTGGGGAGCAGACGAAGGCATACTAAAGAAACTGTACACTGGAAGAGTGAGACCAGTTCTCGAGTATGGCATTGCGGCATGGACAACAGCAGCGAAGGCGAACTTCGATAAAGTTAACAAACTTCAAAACCAAGCCATGAGAATTATAACAGGTGGCATGAAGTCAACGCCAATTGTAGAACTTGAAAAGATTACAAAACTGCAATCCATGACCGATAGAAGAGACTGCAGAGCCCAGCTGCAGTCAGAGAAACTCCGAAGACTGACGGACCACCCAATGTACCAGAGACTAAACAATTTGGGAACTGGGAAACTAAAGCGGAGAAACTTTGCAGAAATAGCCAAAGCAAAGATGCACGAAGATCCCATAAACGCACTAACACCAAAACCCATCACTACTGTACGAAAACCTACTTGGAGGCAGGATATATTTCCAGAGGTGGTAGAAAATATACCAGGTATTGCAAACAAAAACTGCCAGACTGAAAAAGAAAGGAGAGACACTACCCTAAGCTTCATAACGAAAAGCTACCCAAGCATGGACTGGACCCATGCATACACCGACGGTTCTGTAACAAACACTACACAGAACGGAGGGGCAGGAGCATTCCTGAACCTACCAAATGGCAGAAAAATAACACTATCGTTCGCTACTGGTAAGTACACAAGCAATTTCAGAGCGGAGGCAGAGGCACTGAGGGCGGCAGTGGAAGAAATGGTAACACACAGTGAAAATGAGAGCCATATAGTCCTGCTGACAGATGCTCTCGCCGTAGTCACATCGCTAAAAAGCCAGAAAAACACTTAGCTTAATGACTTAAGAGCAGCACTCTGCAAACTGTGCCAGCAGTCCGCACCAAAAAGGGTAGTGGTACAGTGGGTTCCGTCACACTGCAACATCCAAGGCAACGAGGAGGCAGACAGACTGGCAAAAGAAGGTGCAAGGCTACCACAAACAGATACCAGTATGACGTACGAAGAGTCAAAACGGCTTATCAAAGCAAGGTACATGACCAAATGGGAAATCGAACATACTGGTTACACCAAAAACGATGCCTATTACCAGTTGAACCGAAGAGAGCAGGTCGTTGTCTTCAGACTTCGCACTGGCCACAACAGACTGAGGTACCACCTATTCAACAAATTGAAGATAGGGTGTACCAACGAATGCCCGTGCGGTACTGGCAAAATGACCACTGAACATCTGCTGCAGAACTGCCCGACATACGAGGATCAGAGAGAGCAGATGTGGCCATTGCCAGTGGAACTGCAAGACAAGCTCTATGGTAGTGGCGAGAGTCTCAGGATGACCGCCGCTTTTTTCGGAAACATAATGGTTACTGTCTGACTGTGTACGCAGAAGAAGAAGAAGAAGAACAGAAAAAGAAATATTATAATAAAGATTTAGAAGAAAAAAAAAGATGAAGATAAAAAAGAATAAAAAAGGAGAAGAAGAATAAAGGAGAAGAAAAAGAGCAAGAAGAACAATAATAACAAGAACAAGAGGATAATGAAGAAGAAGACAAAAGAAAAAGAAAACCAACGACAAAAAGAGGAAGAACAGAAGAAGATAAAGAATAAAAAAGAGTAGAAAACAAGGAAGATAAAAAGAAGAACCAGATGAAGACGATGGAAAAAGTAGAACAGGCGGACCTCGACATCGGTGGATGCAGTGTGTCTAGACACTCTCAGGAAGTTAAACATACCGACAGCACGATACTTGCACTTAAGCGATAACAAGAAATCCCCCCTCTCTGCGATGCCTCTCTTCTTATTTGTATTCTTAATTTGTTTCTTCTTCTGCTTTGCATTTCTTTTTCCTTCATTCTCTTCTTCTTTCTTTCTTCTTCCTCTTTTTATTTTTCTTCCTTTTCTTTTTCTATTTCTTCTTTTTTCTCCTCTGCTTCTTCTTTCTTCGTCTTCTTCCTCTACTTTTTTTTATTCTTTCTTTTATTCTTCTTCTTTTTTTCATTATTCTTCGTTGTATTTTTGATCGTCTTCTTCTTGCTATTCTTCTTTTTCTTCTTCTCCTTTTTTCTCTTCCTCTTCTTCTTTTTCGTGTTTTTTTCCCTGTCTGTTTCAACTTTTTCTTCTTCTTTTCCTTTTTTATCATTTTCTTCTTTTTCTTTAAATTCTCCTTTCGCCTTGAAAAGTACGATTGCCGAAGTTTACAACATGGCTGCACTATATGTGCCTCTGTTTTATACACCGACCTAAAAATGGCCCATAATTGTGATATACTTTCTCATTCAGCTTAGTTACAGCTTTACGATTTCTTGGTATACTTAAAAGCAACCATCAATAACTGATCTCCAATTGCCACCGTTACTCAATCATGCAGTAGTGTCCCTTCTCAAGGGGGAGTACTGTCACCCACACTCTTCCTGGTGTATAGAAATAACATAACGGAAGAGTCCACAGCTCAATGTTTACAGAGGATCTGGCTATGTGGACCTCTGAAAAGAATCTCACAATAGCAAGTAATCGGATGCAGCAGGCCCTAACATAGCTGGAAGAGTGGGCGAACTCGTGGCTGGACAAAATAAATGAGGAAAAAACAACATGTACGATATTCTCGCTTTCAAACAAAACCCCAAAACACCAAAATAAGTCTTAACGGCAAATACCTGCGGCCAAACGAAATCCCGAACTACCTGGGAGTCACATTTGAACGGCGCATGACATGGAAAAGTCAGATCGAGTAAAGCCGAATGAGAGCCAGAGAAAGAATGGCAATCATGAGGAAACTTGCTGGCACAAGCTTGGGAGCAGACGAAAGTATACTAAAGAAACTGTACACTGGAATAGTGAGACCAGTTCTCGAGTATGGCATTGCGGCATGGATAACTGCAGCAAAGTCGAACTTCGATAAAATTAGCAAACTCCAAAACCAAGTCATGAGAGTTATAACAGGAGGCATGAAGTCAACGCCAATTATAGAGCTTGAAACGATTACAAAACTGCAATCCATGACCGACAGAAGAGACTGGAGAGCCCAGCAGCAAGCAGAGAAACTCAGATAGTTTGGGTTGTCGTTTGGCTGCAGGAATTTGCTATTTGGACTTAATTTGGTGTTTTGGGATTTGATTGAAAGCGAGAATATTGTACATGTGATTTTCTCCTCGTTTATTTTGACCAGTCATGAGTTTGCCCACTCTTCCAGCGATGTTAGGGCCTGCTGCATCCGATTTCTTGCTATGGTGAGATTCTTTTCAGAGGTCCACATAGCCAGATCGTCTGCAAACATTGAGCTATGGACTCTTCTTGATATATTCTCTGTAATGTCGTTTATATACACCAGGAAGAGTGTGGGTGACAGTACTCCCCTTTGGGGTACTCCCTGCTCGAGTGTCACCTTTTTGCTCATCTGTCCTTGTACTTGGACTCTGGCCGTTCTTTTTTTTTGAGGTAGTGGTTGATCCACTTGTACATTCCCCCAAAAACTTCACTTCTCCTTAGCTTGACTCTAAGTCCGTCTTTCCAGACTTTGTCAAATGCCTTTTCCAGGTCCACCCAAACCGCTACTGTGTGTTTCTGTGCCTGGTAGGTATCTTCTATTTCCTGGGCTATGAGGATGACCTGGTCCTCAGTGGATCTGTGATGTCTAAGGCCGGCTTGCTCTGGAATTAGTATTCGTTTTTCTTCCAGATGCCACATTAAGAAGACTGACTGACCATCCAATGCATCAGAGACTAAAAAATGTTGGAAATGGGAAACTAAAGCGGAGAAACTTTGCAGAAATAGCCAAAGCAAAGATGAACGAAGACCCTATGAACGCACTAACAACACCAAAGTCCATCCCTACTGTACGAAAACCTACCTGGAAGCAGCATATATTTCCAGAGGTGGTAGAAAATATACCAGGTATTGGAAACAAAAACAGCCATACTAAAAAAGAAAGAAGAGATTCAACCCTGAGGTACATAACGAAAAACTACCCAAGCATGGACTGGACCCATGCATACACCGACGGTTCTGTAACAAACACAACACAGAACGGAGGGGCAGGGGTATTCCTGAGCCTACAAAATGGCAGAAAAATAACACTATCAGTGGAAAATACACAAGCAATTTCAGAGCGGAGGCAGAGGCACTGAGGGCTGCAGTAGAAGAAATGGTGACAAATAAAAGGAATGAAAGCCATATAGTTCTGCTTACTGATGCCCTGGCCGTAGTCACAGCACTAAAAAACCAGAAAAATACTGAACTTAATGATTTAAGATCAGTACTCTGTCTACTTTGTCAGCAGTCCGCACCAAAAAGAGTAGTGGTACAGTGGGCCCCATTCCACTGTAACATCCAAGGCAACGAGGAGGCCGACAGACTGGCAAAAGAAGGTGCAAGACTACCACAACCAGATACTAGTGTGACATACGAAGAGTCAAAAAGGGGTTATTAGAGCTAGATACTTCACCAAATGGGAAACAGAACATACTGGGTACACAAAAAAACGATGCCTATTTCCAGTTGAACAGAAGAGAGCAGGTAGTGGTCTTCAGACTTCGTACTAGCCACAACAGACTGAGGTACCACCTATTCAACAAATTTAAGATAGGCGGCACTGACGAATGCTCGTGTGGTACCGGGAAAATTACCGCTGAACATTTGCTGCAAAACTGCCCGACATACGAGGATCAGAGAAAGCAGATGTGGCCATCACCAGTGGAAACACTAGACAAGCTCTTTGGCAGTGTCGACAGCCTCAGGATGACCGCTGCTTTTTTCGAAAAAATACAGGTTGACGTTTGACAGCGTACAAAGAAGAAGAAGAAGAAGTGTCTTCTAAACATGTTACAGAACAAAATACAATTGAAACATGTAAATGAAAAAAACCCAGAGCTAACGGACAAATTCATTTTTTTGTATGTAATATTTAATTTTAAAGAAGAGCAACATTCAAAATAAATCGACATTTTAACTGTAAAATATGAAAAACTATGCCATTAGTTTTAAAGATAATTTATCATAGATTGCTGAACAATTGCCACTGTTATTGATGAACAATCGATAAACAATTGCCACTTACTCAATCATGCAGCATTGTTTCCTTCTAAATACGTTGCAGAACAAAACACAATTGAACCAAGTAAATCACATAAAAAAACAATAACTGACGTACAAAGTAATTTCTTTATGTAATATTTAATTTTTAAGAAAAATAAATCGACATTTTAACTGTAAAATATGAGAAAAAAAATGACATTAGATTTACTGATAATTTATCGAACATTGATGATTGACACAAAAAAAAGATACAATGGATACAAGTATAGTCGTTTTAATAAACATGTTACATACATACGTCTAGTAACTTACATCACACAATATATATATCTATATATATATATATATAGTTCACAATTGTCAATTTTGAGGAAAGAGTAATTCAATTATTAGCCGACTCTACGTAGTTTACAAGTAACGCCCTTTCTCGTCGAATTAACATATGTCTTAGATCAGTTGTTTTCAAACTGTTCGTCGTGGCTCACAGGGGCGTAACGTGCTCTCGGCTAAAGGCGTCGCGCTTGCTTGGGAAAGGAGTTGGGATCGATATTATTATATATATATATATATATATTGGGTACAATTGCTTAAATATAGTATAGATAGGGAGCCGTGGTGATTTATGCACAGGTCAAGGGAGCCGTCGACCAAAATGTTTGAAAACCTATGTCGTAGATTATAAAGAGTGGCTGTACATTTTATTGAGACATAAATACAAAATGTATGTAGTTATAAACTATGTTAATAGTGGCTTATACTTGGTATGAATAATAAATAGATCAAACATTTAAAGAAACGTGATATATTTAATCGAAATGACAATCAGGAACGAGATCTGATAAAATCGTTTCAAGGATATCTGTAGACACGATCCAACTTGTAGGAGTCTGTTGCTGTTCTCAAATCTGCGATCAGGATTCTTCAGCAATGGGACAATGAATCAAAAAGAATACGAGGAAGAGCGACTTCTATATTTAAAGCTTAAAAACGAGGAAAGCAGTTATACAAGTCGAATGTAAACGTAAAGAAACTAGCTAACAAAAATCCATATGAATGAGGTAGAAACTAATTGAGGTTAATTATATCCATGACTTGATTGCTGAACTAGAGTGATGGTTCTGGACCCAGACGAGGAAGTTCTGCAGACAGGACATCAGGAAAGTGAAGAACAAGTGTGAGTAGTGTATCGCATTGCAGAGTGAATACAAAGCGATGGACTAAAGATCAGATCTATTTTCATGTGAGGGAACTAACTCCTTCATTCCAAAGTGCAAAGCTTTTTTACCATCCCTCGAACTTCTTGATTTAACTATGTTTCAGTTATTCTAATACAGCCATTGCCCAATAGTTTGCAATCTAACTCACACAGCTTTACATGTGCTTTCTATCTTAAACATCCAGCTTCCAACAGGTCTAGTTATAACCCTGCCAGTCTCCAGAAGATCTCCATCTAATTCATCTAGGTTGTTGTTGTTTCGAATGCCCACACCTAGGCTACTTTTATGTGCGCCCTGAATAGGACAATAGGTGGCGGGTTGCTGTAGCTTTCTTTACATCTCGAGAGTGCTGATGAATGTGGGCAGGGGTCCTCAAGGCGGTTGTGGTATGCTTGTCTTCATCTGCGTGTCGCTCACTACTACGGAGATCACGACGGACCTCATCTTGTTAGCCAGACTGTTGTCCTCGACAACAGCCTGTTTCCAGGACGACCAACGAGGAGGTCAGGTGAGGGTCTTGGCCAGTATATTTCTCCTGACCCTGGCTAACATTCTCTGACCAGTGTGTTTTGCTTGACCAGACGTTAGCCTAATCGCCTCACTCATCTAGGTTAAAATGGGTATATTGCTCAGCTAGCTTCCAATAGGTCTACATTTGTCCATTCAAGCTTACAATAGGTCCACATCAAACTCATCTTTCCTAAAATAGGTCTCCATTTAACCAATCTAGCTGAAAGTAGGTCAACGTGTAACCCATCCAGCCTTCAGTAGTTCTCTATCTAACCCAAGTAGCCTACAATAGTTCTCTATCTAACCTAACCAGCCTCCAATAATTCTCCATGTAACCTAACCAGCCTCCAATAGTTCTCTATCTAACCAAACCAGCCTCCAATAGTTCTCTTTCTAACCCAAACAGGCTCCAATAGTTCTCTATCTAACCAAACCAGCCTCCAATAGTTCTCTATCTAACAAAACCAGCCTCCAATAGTTCTCTATCTATCCCAACCAGGCTCCAATAGTTCTCTATCTAACCCAATCAGGCTCCAAAAGTTTTCCATCTAACCCAACCAGCCTCCAATAGTTATGTAACCCAACCAGCCTCCAACAGTTCTCCGTCTAACCCAAACAGCCTCCAATAGTTCTCTATCTAACCCAACCAGCCTCCAATAGTTCTCCATCTAACACAGCCAGCATCCAATAGTTCTCTAACCCAACTAGTTGTCTATGGTTGTAGATTGTCGATCTAGCTCAGGCTGTGTATCATTACACAGATTCAGCTCACAGTAGTTTTGTATTTTACTCATGTTGGTACAGAAGTTGGTTTTCGAAGCAGAGCATAACGGGCAGCTGACACTTTTAGTCCGGTTATTTTTGCTGTATTATCTGTTTCCGAGGCCTGATGTGGACTCATAATATAATATATGGCAAACCACCAATAGTGGACCTTATTAGGATACGTTATGTGCACAGTTTCTATCACTGGGCTGAGTTTTTCAATAACATCTAACAAAATATAGTGTTTCCTTTTATCTAAAACAGGTGAGCGTGCAGACGTTGAAGTCTACATCGCAGAATTGTTCCTTTTTTCTGCTTTTGTCCCTGGAGTATGGCTCAGTATTTTTTATTGTATCACTAAATTTAATCCTACCCAACGTTCCCCGTTCAGGCAGGTTCTTCTTCTTCTTCTTCTTCGTACGCAGTCAGACAGTAACCATTATTTTTTCGAAAAAAGCGGCGGTCATCCTGAGGCTCTCGCCACTGCCATAGAGCTTGTCTTGCAGTTCCACTGGTAATGGCCACATCTGCTCTCTCTGATCCTCGTATGTCGGGCAGTTCTGCAGCAGATGTTCAGCGGTCATTTTACCAGTACCGCACGGGCATTCGTCGGTACACCCTATCTTCAATTTGTTGAATAGGGGGTACCTCAGTCTGTTGTGGCCAGTGCGAAGTCTGAAGACAACGACCTGCTCTCTTCGGTTCAACTGGTAATAGGCATCGTTTTTGGTGTAACCAGTATGTTCGGTTTCCCATTTGGTCATGTATCTGGTTTTGATAAGCCGTTTTGACTCTTCGTACGTCATACTGGTATCTGTTTGTGGTAGTCTTGCACCTTCTTTTGCCAGTCTGTCTGCCTCCTCGTTGCCTTGGATGTTGCAGTGTGACGGAACCCACTGTACCACTACCCTTTTTGGTGCGGACTGCTGGCATAGTTTGCAGAGTGCTGCTCTTAAGTCATTAAGCTCAGTGTTTTTCTGGCTTTTTAGCGCTGTGACTACGGCGAGAGCATCTGTCAGCAGGACTATATGGCTCTCATTTTCACTGTGTGTCACCATTTCTTCCACTGCCGCCCTCAGTGCCTCTGCCTCCGCTCTGAAATTGCTTGTGTACTTACCAGTAGCGAATGACAGTGTTATTTTTCTGCCATTTGGTAGGTTTAGGAATGCTCCTGCCCCTCCGTTCTGTGTAGTGTCTGTTACAGAACCGTCGGTGTATGCATGGGTCCAGTCCATGCTTGGGTAGCTTTTCGTTATGAAGCTTAGGGTAGTATCTCTCTTTTCTTTTCCAGTCTGGCAGTTTTTGTTTGCAATACCTGGTATATTTTCTACCACCTCTGGAAATATATCCTGCCTCCAGGTACAGGCAGGTTCAAAATCAACGTTATTGAACGATGTAGGGCACTGTGATCTTGTCAACAATACTCGTCTAGCCGACAATTAAAATTACAAATATGGAAATACAGCCCGTTAAAATGGAGATTCATGTATAATACCCTTGTCCGACCTTTTCGTTAGTGCAGTTTCTAAACTTATCCAACGGGCAGATTATTTCCAAGTAAACAAAGGGTTAGGGAGACAAAGGGAGATGTCCAGCTGTCAGATAAATGCAGTGAAATCAACGTCCTTGCTCAAACCTGGCCCGCTAAACATGAAATAGATGACCAATACGAACTCTTCAACCAACAAACTATATCACTGCAGCACAAGCAATACCATGTAGAAACGGATTCAGGGAGCGTGGAGCAATGCAATCGTCCACTGGCCACTTTGTGACAAGACTATATGACTGGAGACATAGTTGGGACCCACACAAGAACAATTAGCTTGTCGGGGAACGGATTTTTCATTATATGATTCTTCCAGCTTTTAATCCGTATGTTGTTATGTTCTATTGAACTGCAAGTTCAGATAAAATATAACAATTTAAAGGTACAATTTGTGAATGGTCGGAGAGCTGTCAATTGGAGTTTATATTAGATAAATGTACAGTTATCCGTATCGGTAGATCTAATATTGAACATAATTACAGAAGAGAAAAGAACCATATTAGAAAGACAGAAAAGGAAAAGGACCTAGGGGTTAAAATAGATTATACAAGTATGGTGAGGAAACAGGTAACAGTAGAAAAGGAAAATGTAATGCTGGGTATGATAAAAAGATATGTTAAATATAGGAACATGAAAATGATAGTCAAACTGTTTAAATCATTAGTTAGACCTAGATTGTAGTAGAGGGGATAAAAACTTGCTGGAAAAAATACAAAGAAGAGCGGCAAAACTGATAGTGGGATTCCTGAATTATAGTTATGAGGAAACATTCAAGAAAAGCTGTCTGCAGTGTCTAGAAAAGAGAAGAATTCGAGATGATATGACACGGGTTTATAACAAAAAGGATAAATTAGACTATAACAAGTTTTTTTCAAAATATAGCCGCCTGCAAGAACAAAAAGAGTACAACTACAACTGAATTAAAGAAAGATGCTGATTAAATACCACGACAGGGGGACGGCGTGGCCTAGTGGATAAGTGGCACGGCTCACAATCCGAAGGTGCAGAGTTCGATCCCCATCACAGCACCTGCCGTTACCCCGGGGAAGCAAACCCTTAGAAAATGCAGGAGGAAGCAGACCCTTACATAAAATGCATGCTGAAGTCGGATGCATTGGGCCGACAGGCGCAAAATAAAAACCACAGTGCAACGCACACCGCCTTGGGGATTAGAGAAATAAGGCGAACGCAAAAAAAAAAAAAAAAAAAAAAAAATACCACGACAAATTTGTGCAGTCAGAGAGTGGTGAATGATTGAAATGAATTGCCACGGTAAGTAGTGGATGCATGGTCAATTAATGCATTAAAGAATTAATTGGATGAACATAGCTTTTACAGCAAGGAAATGTAAAAGAAACTAGTTGAATGCAGACTCTGCTGATTTTTCTAAATCAGTATAAAAACGTTACGTTAAGTTAAGTTAATTTAAGTTAAGTTAAGATAAGTTAGGTTAATATGAAGGATACTATACACTGTTAAGAATAGACCAGATTATCATACTTCGTCTCGGAACTGGCCACAACAGAATGAGACACAATTTGCTCCTATATACTCTAGAAAGGTAACCCCCAGATTATGTTATTACTGCGTGACAAACATAACGTAGAACATGTAATTCAGGACTGCACCCAGGACAGAGAACTGAGGAGAAGAATGTGGCCCACGCCCACTCCTCTCGAGTAAAAGCTAACTGTTCAAAACCAGTGCGCTTTTGGTTGAAGCTGGAAAGATTTTGTGAAACACATGGGAAATGTTATTGCTAAATATACGCATTGTTATGAAAGGGAAATCATTTCAAAAGACTAGTTTCATTAGGAGCGCTGGACTTTGAATACCATCAATAAGGAAAATTGTATATCACATGTTTGAGGCCAAGAAAAAAAAATATTCAGCTCTTGAACATGCTGATCTGCAGATTATATGCAACATTTTAACAATTGTGTTCAATTGGTTGCTGATATATTGTATTTTAAAAAGCAGCAAACATTGTGAAATGCACTATAGCGCCTTAATGTTGGGTTTTTTCGCTGGTTACTTTTTATGTTGTGTCACTGGTTCCTGTGTATTCTGTTGTGGCTCACCGGGTTCTGCGTGAGTTGACCCGACCGAAGCCTCATCATGCATACTTTTACGGAGATGGTCCTTTGGATAGATACCTGCGGCAGCTAAATCTTCGCACGTCCTTCTGTAAATAGCATTGTGGATCTTGAAGAACTTGTCCCAGGCAATAGATACGGCAGGTGGATACTTCCCAAGAAACAACTTAAAAACGTGTCTTAAATTCTGTAAATAGGAGATTGGATTAGTTGGATATTCTGGATATTTGTTTCTAAATTAAAATATTTAGTAGATTTTCTGTGAACATATATATACACAAGTGGGGAACAGGTATTCCATAAGCCCTAGCTGCCGTCGGAGATGACGTGTTTGATACCTAAATTATAATAAGGCTCTTATTTTTTCTGGTGTGGGTAACAGTTCCACTCACCGCTGTCTTTCACTCCTTAACTGTAAGCAACTTACAGTTGACGAGACTAGATCCAGTCAAGCTGAAAGTCCCTGTACGAGAATTCCTTAGTTGGCTGATTGGTTATTGATCCAACAGGCTCCTACACCTTGTCGCAATGCCATATAGTGGTATATGCAAGTGTTCGTGAGTTGTTCGTAGTTCCGTACAAAAGGTTTCATTTGTCTGGCTTCAGAGGAAGATGCTCTTTCCTAACACTCTTTCAACTGTCGGACATTCAAAAAGATGGTCTTCAATAGTTGCATAGATGTGTGCACATCTAGCACTCTTAAGCACGGTCTGTTTGAATTCTGTTGAAGTGGCTGTTACATTGTATGTGTTGAGTGCAAAACCAGAAAATGGTGCTTTAATCTCTCCTTTTCAGTAGAATGATGTTGTCTTTAGTATTTGGGCTGGTCATATGCTTGTAGATTTTTTCCCAGTATTTCCCATTAACCATCTATTCAGCCAAGCTTCTTTGTTTGCAGTCTTCATTAGTTGTTGGTGTCTATTGTGCTTGACTTGATCCCTTCTTAGCCAGTATATCTGTCTTGCCATTGTCAAGTGCAGTTGAGTGCTAATCACATAAGTACAAATATAATTTGGACAAATAGTTACCAAAGTTTCAAGGTTATAAGAAAGCATACTTTGCAACTTTACATGTGGGACAAAAGTATCAGATCATATGTGCAATCCAGGTCCTTTAATTGTGACAAAAATGTCCACTGAATAACAGTCAGTTCTTTTTGCTCGATTATGTCTTCATTATCCAGTGTATTGTCAACAAGAACAGGAAAGAAGGAAAGACCAAAGAAGATATCTCTGTCTCACCCCAGTTTGCCCAAAAAGCTGTCAGTCAATGCTCCTTCATTTACCACTCTAAATGTAGCTTTGTACATATTCTGTATTATAATTATGTTCCTCTCTGGTATCCTACAGTGTCTTAACAGTTGTCGTAGAGTACTTCAATCTACATACAAGCGCCTTTTCGTTGTCTATAACGTTTTCGTTCCAGGCTTTGATTTTATGGATTTGGATAATCGGTCTGAACATAACCGGTTATAATCTAGGTGAGTGCTGTCATTTAGTCATAGCCAAATGCAATAGAAACTTAATTAAATGAAAAACAATCACCCAAATTAGAACTGAATATCAGCATGAACAAAACGAAGTTATTTAAACTCAACACTATTACAGAACCAATCATGCTTGAGATAGATCAGTTCGAATAAGTTGATACATTTACCTATTTTTGGCAGCACAGTTGACTCATCAGGAGATACAGATGAAGAAGTAAGGATCAGAATTGAGAAGGCAAGAATGGTATTCCTTACACTAAGCAGCCTGTGCAGATCCAAAGAAATCAAGATTCACACCACAGAATATTCACCTTCAGTGTCATATCGGTGTTGCTGTATGGAGCAGAAACGTGGAAAACGACCAATGGAAAAGACGGCAGTCCTTCGTTTTAACAGATGCCAACGAAAGATAATGGGCATAAAGTGGTAGGACATGCTGGGGAATGGCCTATGGGAAAGGAGCCACCAACAGTCACTGGAACACCAAAAAATAAAAGAAGAAAATGGGACTCGATCATATGTAACATAGTGGAAGGCATCGTCCAAAATAGACAGACATGCTCTTAATGAAATCACCAAATGAAGAGAACGAGAGACAGGACAAAAACTACATGGAGAAGAGAATGTGAGAAAGGACTAAGAATACACGATTATACCTAACAGGCAAAAAGAGCAACTTAGGACCACATTTGCTGGAGAGATGTTATTTTTGCCTGTGCACCGAGAGAAGTGATGTGCTTTGATTGAATTGTTTATTGCCTGCTGAATCGCAGAAAGCAAATATTGCAAAATAAAGAATGAATTACTGACAGCCTTCCACTACCTGGTAGCAAGCATAACATGCTTGTTTAAATACCAGGATTCCAAGTATTCCAAGTGGATAACGTTGATTCTTGTAGCCTGTTGGTTGTTACCACTCCATTCTATTAATCGCTCCACTACACTCGACTCTCGGCGAGAGTATAGACTACAAAATGTAATCCCAGTTCATATCCCAGTTTCTGTTATCTGGAATACCAACGTGACCCGAACAGTAGATCTGTTCTAGCTCATTGATGTTTAAGACGACTACATCTGCTATCTACTCATACTGCAGCCATTTCTACTGTACCTTCCGAAGAAAGGATATCGTGTCTGACATGATGAATGTCCTTGTTAACAAGGATTCTGACCGCTATCCCAGAGCTGAGACTACTGCGTATTTCTGCACTATCATAAAGGTTGTTGTTGTCGTATACGTTCTGTTCCGCTTAGTAACGACCTGACCTCACTACGTCGAAGAAGGTCAACTTGATTACACACTCAGCAACGCAAATTCTTGTACGACAAAAAATAACTATAAGAAAAAAAGTCTTTCTAACAGACTCCAGTAGCTTACTCCAAGTCATCTCAAGACTATATACGACTACTCTAAGGCAGATGTTAACAAGATGAAAGAGACATTGAGCCACATAATCTGGAAAGATATTGCCGGAAGTACAAATGTTGAACAAGAGTGGGAGAGTTTTAAAACAGGTCTGGAAATGCTAAAAGAGGAATGTGTTCCATGTAGGGAGGTAAACCTCAAGCGTAAAAAGTGGATAACTAGATTTGTAGTTAAATGTAGAAGAACTAAAAATACAGCATGGAAAAAATATATAGAGGCAGGTAAATCCAAAGAAACATATTTAAAATATTTGGACAAGCAGAACATTTATCAGAAAGCGAATAAAACAGCAAAAATAGACTTCGAAAAAAACTTGCTCAGAGGATCAAGACTGACAGTAAAAGCTCTTCTCTTATGTTAGAAATAAACAAAGAACGAAAGACAAAGTAAACAGTACAAAGAAAATAATAAGTGAGAATAGGGAGGCAGCTAATCTACTCAATCAGTACATTGGCACAGTCTACACAAAAAAGGACTGGTCCAAGATCCCAGAGCCAATATATATTTTTCAGACACATGGATACAGCAGGATTACTATCAATCTCTATTACAGAGGAAATGGTTTTTAAAAAAATTGGAAGGGTTAAAGGTGGATAAATGTCCAGGTCAAGATGGTTTTCATCCAAAATTGTTCTTTGAAATTAGAGACCAACTAGTAAAACCATTGGCTATAGTATGCTATCCATCACTTGTAAAAGGGATTGTTCCACTGGATTGAAAAAATGCAGGAGTGATCCCCTTATTCAAAAATGTCAAATTATAGACCGGTGAATCTGTTACAAGTCTGTAAACTGTTAGAATCAATAACCAAAGAAAACATTGTAATGCATTCAGACAAGTTTAATCGAATTAGAAAAAGTCAGCACAAGTTTACTCTAGGGAGATCGTACTTAACAAATCTATTAGAATTCATGGAGGACGTTACAGAAATGATAGATAAAGGGGGACCAGTGGATGTTATTTATCTAGATTTTAAAAAGACCTTGTTTAGAGTACCTCATGAAAGATTATTTTGAAAGTTAAAATTACATGGAATAGGTGAGAAAGTTGTCAAATAGGTTGAAAATTGGTTAACGGGACGAAGGCAGAGAGTGGGCACGGATAAGGAGTACTCTGAGTGGTGTGAAATGGAAAGTGGAGTGCCACAGGGCTCGGTTTTGGGTTCAATTTTGTTCTTGATATATATAAATGATTAGGACATGATTGCAAAATTTCCAGATGACACAAAACTATGCAGTAGTGTCTCATTTAAAGTAGAAGTGGATCTATCGAGTTCGAATTTAGATAAAATTCAAAAATGGTCTGTATGCTGGCAAATTGAGTTTAATGTCGATAAATATACAGTCATTCACATGAGTAGATCCAATATGGATCATAATTGCAGAATGGGCGAAAACAAAATTAGAAAGATAGATAAGGAATGGTATCTAGGGGTTATAATAGATCCTCCAGGTAAGGTCAGTGAACAAGTTCAGGTAGCAGTGAAAAACGTAAATGCAATGTTAGGTATGATAAAAAGAAATATTAAACATAAGAGCAAGGAAGTGACAGTCAAAATGTATAAAACATTAGTTAGGCGTAGATTGGAGTACTGTGTACAGGTGTGGAGTCATTATCATAGAGGGGATATAAACATGCTGAAAAGTATAACTATATAAAAAACGAGCGACAAAGCTAATAGTGGGATTCCAGAATTACAGTTATTAGGAAAGACTCTGAAAAACCGACCTACAGTGTGACTTAATAAAAGTTCATTAGATGATCAGAGGAACGGATAAATTAGACTATAACAAGTTGTTTTTTTTTAAATACAGCTAACCACAATAACAAGAGGGCATAGCTACAAGCTGATTAAAGAGAAGTCCAGATTAGATATTAGGAAATATTTGTTAAGTCAGAGAGTGGTAAATGCTTGGAATGCATTGCCAGAGGAGGTAGTGAAGGCAGGGACAATTAATGCATTTAAGAATACATTGTATGCATATAGATTTTAGAGCAAGGTAATGTAAATGAAACTGGTTGTCTACAGACTCTGCAGAGTCTTCTAAACCAATAAAAAGACCTTAAGTTAAGTTAAGTTAAAACCCAAACAAAATGAACTCTCACAGGAAATATAATATAACATCTGGTACTTACAACAACAAAAAACAGTGGATTCATTCCCACTGTGGGATAGTTGGAAAGGCGAAGGCAAATGACCTCGCAAAAGACGGAAGTGGTGGCACGCAGACTTGCCATCCACTGAGCTATAAAGAATCAAATATATCCATCAAACTTTGAGGGCGGAATGGAGAGTCCAGCACAGAGAGTTCAAGACAGACAAGAACAACGTAGACAAACTTGGCAGAGATGGGCAGGCAAAAGATGTTAAGGCTGAGAACAAGACATTGCAAATATAAGGCCCATCTCCCCAGAATGAGTTTTATATACATCGCCACTTGCAATTGCGGAGCACCAAAGCAAACACTATAACATGTCCTGCAGGACTGCCCCACTTGAGTAGAAAAAAGAAAGACGGTCAAACTGGAGCCATCATGCTCGACAAGCTGTAAGGGACTGACGAATTCCTGAGACGCAGTATCCTTCGTGAATCTCACCAGACTCGAAGCATAAGATCAGTTGATTGAAGAAATAGTAGTAGTAGTAATAGTAGTAGTAGTAGTAATAGTAGTACTAGTAGTAATAGTAGTAGTAGTAATAGTAGTAGTAGTAATAGTAGTAGTAGTAGTAATAGTAGTAGCAGTAGTAGTAGTAGTAATAGTAGTAGTAATAGTAGTAGTAGTAGTAGTAATATTAGTAGTAGTAGTAATAGTAGTAGTAGTAATAGCAATAGTAGTAGTAATAGTAGTAGTAGTAGTAGTAGTAATAGTACTAGTAGTAGTAATAGTAGTAGTAGTTGGCAGTAGTAGTAGTAGTAATATAGCAGTAGTTTAGAATTAGTAGCAGTAGGGAACAACTACTACATCAGAAGTAGTTTAGTAGTAGTAGCAGTTGTAGTAGTACAGTAAAATTAGTAGTTGTATAGTAATTGTTTTAGTAATAGTATTGGTGAAGTATTAGTAGTAGTAATATCGTTGTAGTCTATTAGTAGTATACACATAGTAATGGCTACGTAGTAGTATAGTAATAGTAGTATAGTAGTAGTAGTATAGTAGTAGTAAAAGTAGTGTCATGGTATAGTAGAGGTATAGTAGTAATAGCATAGTAATTGCAGTAGTAGTAGTATTAATAGTAGTAGCATTAACTGTAATAGTAGTATAGTAGTAGTAGTAGTAATAGTAATAACAGTAGCATTAGTAGTAGTAGCATAGCAGTAGTAGTAGTAGCAGTAGCATTCATAGTAGTAGTAGTATGGTAGTAGTATAGAGGTAATATAGTAGTACTAGTATAGTAGTAATAGTAGTATTATAGTAGTTTTATGGAAAATGGTACCGCACATTATCGTACAAGACACACTGCAATGTGGTAAAACAGAAAGACAGTGCAAGAAATGTGTAATTTGCAAGCTGATAAAAACTACATGAGAAGCATTCTCATCGATGCTTCTCAGCCCTTGCACAATGTCTCTCAGCGACAGATTATGTGGAACCAGTATGCAGTACATTTACACACATGAAATAGTTAGATGTGGTAGTAAACAATACATGTCGAATAACAGGATGCCTTAAACTGACACCAAAGGATAAAGTCTATGCAATAGGTATTATTGCACCTCCTGATATTAAAAGACATGTCGCATCTAAGTCGAGAGACAATAGCAGTCATGTGAACAAAGACGCTGTCTTTTTTGGACATATACCAGAAAGGATACGACTGAAACCGAGCAAACATTTTCTGTAGACTGAAAAGCCCCCGAATCAGAGTCCTGAGAGAAACCGCATAGAAAAGTGGTGCCAAGAGAATGGTGAAAGATGGATGGAGAACAAAAAAGAACCTGCACCAAGACATGACATGGCTGGATTTTGGGCGAACACTTCGTGAGGTTATCTGACACGTAAAGTAAGTAAAGTGCTAGTATAATAGTGGTATAATAATAGTATAGTAGTAGTAGTAATAGTTGTAGTAGTAGTAGTATGAGTAGTGGTAGAAGTTGTAGTCGTAATAGTAGTATATTAGCAGTATAGTAATAGTCGAAATAGTTGCACCAGTAGTAGTTTAAGCAGTAGTAGTAGTATTTCTTGTTGTAATAGTAGTAGTAGCTGTAGTTGTAATAGTAGTTGTAGTAGTAGTAGTAGTAGTAGTAGTAGTAGTAGCAGCAGTAGTAGTAGTATTTCTTGTTGTAATAGTAGTAGTAGCTGTAGTTGTAATAGTAGTTTTAGTAGTAGTAGTAGTAGTAGTAGTAGTAGTAGTAGCAGCAGTAGTAGTAGTTGTGTTGTGTTAATAGTAGTATAGTAGTACTATAGTTCGTTCCATAATTTTTGAACATAATCTTGCTCAATTGTCTCAAAACTCCTACCCTTATAACAGTTATTTTTTGCAAGCAGTTTTGAATTAATTACCACCTTTCATATGTGTAGATCATTCCATACTTGTGCCGCATACTCTGTCGCTGAGACACATGGTGCAAGGGCTATGGAGCATCGCTGGGAATGCTTCCCATGCAGTTCTTGTCAGCTTATGCATTCACAAGAAACGTAGTATTTACATAATGCTGTTTTTTGTTATATCTTCTTCTTCTTCGTTCGTTCTCAATCTCCCGCTACCAAACCCTGAAAGGGCTTAAGTAGCAGAATGTAGTCCAGAGAACGGAATGCGTTGTGTCGTACTTTACAACTTGACTGCGATATTTGCACTATTCGGTCCAACACATCCGACTTCAGCAAGCCTTTTTTAGAACCGGGTTAGCATTCCCTCTTCGATCCCTTCTCCTTAGCCAGTTTGCCCTGCTGAAGCTTGTTATCCAGGATCACCGCGTGGAGGTGTAGAAGGGTCTTGGCAGCTCTGGTTTGCTGGCCCTGACGCTAGAGTCAGCTATGGGTCGCTGACCACGGCAGCTCATGCGCTGCTCAGCATCTTGATCCCGTTTTTGTTATATAATTTTGCATTTGATCAAAGCTATCTTAATCAAACATTAGATTTTGCAGTAATTCACTAAATGGTGGCTACCTTTTCTAAAGGCGTATCCATACTACATGTGGTAACAATCATCTTTTCTCATTGACTATAAGTAAAGTTAAATGTTCTTTTGCTAATAAATTGTTTTATGCTACGTTTTTGAGGCTTGCGTCCTGAACGAGACTGAAATTTTGAGTTGTTAAAGTGGCTCAAGATGATCAGAAGCAGTAAAATAAAGTACCAGTTGTTGCTGTTGCTTTTCAACACAAAAAATAAAGCCATTATTTTTTCATGCCACTGTAAAACATCGTCATGTATTTTGGTGCGAAAGGGACTGAGAGGATTTACTTTGATATTGCAGAACTTTAGACAGAAAGGACATTGAATTGTCGCAATTGCATTCTTTATCATCTGATGCATTTTCTTGAAACGCACCAACAAAGTCTGTATTTATAAAGATGTAGTTCATAATATATTGCGAGGTAATTCATGCAGGTGTCTGCAGCTGAAATTGTCATGTGAACTGCACTATTCTGAGTCGGACGACTCGAAGAGATTAAGTACGGTTAAAGGCTGGATCAAATGCAATATATCTCTTTGTAAATATGCTTCTATATTTCTCTTTGAGCACATGATCTTCACATTTATTCCGTTATTCAATATCTATATTTGAGAGCGCATCAAGTGTTAATTCTTTAACATGAGACAGTTTAAAAGTATTGTTCTGTACGAAAACTGTACCTTTAACTGCAGCCTTCACAGGTTCTATGATGTTAAGATGTGAAAGGTACGATGGTAGTTGAAGAGAAGTGTGGCCATGCACTGAAATTATCTTGTCAATTTAAACAGATTTGTGTCTTTCTATTCCGTCTCACGAGCTGCAATAACTCTGGTTTTAAATTGGTGTGACAAAAAGGTATATTTTATTTTACAAGCCAACGCGTGGTTACTTGCTTCGTGTTTAATGATGTTGGAAATATGTTTTCCTCCGCTACAACATTATTAAATGATGCATTGTCTATTACAAGACGTGACGGTCTGTCCATACGAGGACAAAGTGTTTTTCCCAACCACATCCTGAAAATATCTCCATTCTTTTCAGTGTGATAGTACTTACCATCTATGGACTGTTTGGATAAGAAGCACTGCGTAACTTATAAGACAATTTTCTTTGCTGCCTGCATCAGCTATTAAAATGCGTTGACCCTTGCTACTTGAAATTTCCCTTTTCGTGTTTCCGTACATTAATCGCCATTCTTTCTCGTATGTATGGTGAGTATTTAGCCATATATTTCCTCCAGATGGACTATCTTTCATCCTTCGCTCACGAATCTGCCTAAGGCATTTGCATTGCGCGGCAATGAAGTGCGGTTTTTCACAAACTATATTCTTGCGACTAACAGATTTTCGAAAAGTGAAACTGCTGCACCTAGTTCACGGCGTGGGATAGTGGTTAAGGAGCACGGCTCACAAGTCGAAGGTGCTGGGTTCGATCCCCATCACAGCACCGGCCGTTACACCGGGGAAGGAAACCCTTAGAAAATGCAGGAGGAAGCAGACCCTTATATAAAATGATTGCTGAAGTCGGATGCACTGAGCCGACAGGCGCAAAATAAAAACCACAGTGCAACGCACACCGGCTTGGGGATTAGAAAAATAAGGCGAACGCAAAACAAAAAAAACTACTGCACCTAACAAAACAACATAACGCGGTTTTTTTTTTAATTTCGTCTTAGCAGCCAAATCTTTAACGAGTCCATTTTCCCGGAAAATGTTTACAATCTCAAGTCCAATAACGCCTTTGTCGAAGTCATCGGTTTTCCATTTACTGCCTTGATTGACTATTTTATTCACAGATTTTAAGTAGTGTTTCATCTAAGAAGGGAGTATTCTATATATGTTCACGCATGTTGTATTCTCTTCCTAAGATCTTGTATGTCGTGATATAAACGTCCCGTATTGACTTCTATGCAGAAGTAACTATACAATAGTATAGTCATCTTCTGTATCGTCTTAAATTTGCACTTCAAACTCATTACTAAATCGATACGAAAATAGCTCGTCCAACCTCTCCCAACGGAAAACAAATGACTTTTCAAGAAATTGCGGATTCCACACTGCAAATAACTGAGCTTTTGGAGACGATAGTACACATTGAACGGAATACTGAAATTTGTTACTGCAAAACTTGTATTAGTATATCAAATCCAGATCGGTGTCACTTTACTAATCTCAAATAAGTAATAACTGACAGGAGAACAGTTTTAGATAGGCAAAATTAACTTTCTCAAGGTCATGACTATTATTAATACCCACAATACAATTCATTACATTCTGTCAAGGGGATTATTTAATATAAATCGCGAAAGGTGTTCAGCAATTTTGCAACGAACTACAACACCACTACTACAACTGCTAATACGTCTACTACTACCACTTGCAAACTACTATCAGCACTAATACGACCACTACTACTTCTACTGCAATTATACTATTTCTACTATTATACTATCATTATTGGTGCTATGATACTTCAACTATTGCTTTAATAATCCTGCTACTTCTCCTCCTGCTTCTACTACTACTACTACTACTACTACTACTACTACTTCTACTACTACTAATACTATACTACTAGGACTACTATAATATGTCTTTTAATTCATAAACAAGGCCTCAAACAATTTTGTACTAAACTACATATCAGATCAAAATGATTTTTTCCATGCAGTCTTAGAATATTA
This sequence comes from Ariolimax columbianus, assembly GCA_036924085.1. NCBI lineage: Eukaryota > Metazoa > Mollusca > Gastropoda > Stylommatophora > Arionidae > Ariolimax > Ariolimax columbianus. The sequence continues at coordinate 54,816,565 of JAVGWX010000009.1, forward strand.
ATGACGTTATCGAAATATTTTTTTCTTTGAGAAATTTAAAAAAAAATGTATTTATTAGTCTACTATAAAACCAGCCTCAGTGCTGTTTTAAAAATAAATGTTTTAGCCTTCAAATACGTACAGTAAATACACATTCCTCATCTTCCCGTGCACCAATTAGACACTTTGTCGAATGCGGAAAATAACAAAAGTCATTCATGCGAAACTGTCTAATAGTTATAGTCGTATACGTCCGTATTGGGGTAAGGGGGCCGTATTACAAGACATGAGAGACGCCAACATAATCACTCTTTACCACACAAAAATGAGATGGAGGAGACTGCAGTAATTACAGCGGAATATCGCTCCTCAACACCGTAGGCAAAGTGTATTCTCACATCGTCCTGAGCAGACTGCGAACGCTGGCCGACAGGGTGTACCTGCAGTCTCATTGTGGCTTTTGCGCATATATTTGGATATTTTCTTTTTGCTGAAGCAATTGCAAGAGAAATGCAGAGAACAACACAGACCAAAATTTATTGCCTTCATCGACCTCATCAAGGCATTCGACCTGGCAAACAGAGAGGGTCTTTTTAAAATATTGTCTAAATTTGATTGCCTACCTAAACTATTGAGTATGATTAGGTCTTTCACGTGGGCATGAAAGGTACAGTGATGTATGACGGTCGGGAACCTGAGGCCTTCGACATTAACAGGGGAGTTAAACAAGAATGTAATTCGGTATATGCTCTTCGCAGACTATGCTGGCTTGGTCGCCCACACGGAAGCCGAATTACAGATCCTCATTTATAGGTTGGCAAAATCTTGTGATCTGTTTGGACTCACCATCAGATGGAAAAAAAGCTAAATGCTTTTCATATGCGCCACCTCAGAAGTATACTTGGAATTTCATGGAGTGACAGAATGACTAACAACGAAGTGTTGGGCCGTGCAATGATTCCCAGCTTAGTTACGATTCTCTGCAAGTGGCGTTTGCGGTGGCTTGGTCACGTATTCAGTATAGCAGATGGGTGAATACCAAAAGATATCCTGTACTGAGAGCTGACCACGAGCAAACGTAAAAAAGGTAGAGCCTTTCTACGCTACAGAGATGTTTGCAAGCGTGACCCGAAGACGTTGTATATGAAAAACTGGAGCTGGGAGGAACTTGCCAAAGACAGACATGGCTGGAGGCATGCTTTGTGTGTTGGTATGCAGGCAGGGGAGGACAAGATGCGACAAGATGCAGAATTTAAACGTGTGCGGCAAAAGCAAGGACAACAACTGACTGCCTCCTCTCTGCGTGAAGTCCATTGCCTATCGAGACTGACAATACGTATTAATTGTTTGATGTGTGGTTATTGGGGCATATAGATGCTTTTTTTAAAACTTGCTTTGATTTCAATTTCAAAATAAGATTGAAGTGTGCATTTATAACAATGCAGAAGGTTACGGTTTTATTATAACAGTTCTTCCGAGGGAAATATAAGAGGGATCATTTATATTGCGATATTTATAACCCAGAGAAACGAACACATTTGGTATTTGGTCTGGATAGATCATCCTTTTGCCGTTGAATTGGACAAGACTCAGTGTACTCATATCACGCAAGGAAGGAAAAGGAAATTTGACGATTTCGACAGAGATGTCATAAAACGGGACAAATTGAAACTTGACGAAAATCAACTTGTTACTTTCCGGAAACTAAAATTAACATTAGAGCTTGTGTAGGCTAAAGTCAATGGACAATTTGCCGAACAGAACATGACATTTAAAGTTTGTGATGTTGAAGTGCTAACACGTGAGTACCTTTCAAAAATAGATACGTAGTTCTGGAAGAAGTGTGTTGAACATGTGTTCCGGGAAGAAGTACAGTACTGGCAACGAGATGGATTACATTTTGTCCAGCAAGTAACAATTAACAACCTCTTTGAATCAATAGATCCGCATGATTAATATCATCTTTTGTACACATACTGATTAGCAGACTTGCATAAATTAGAGTATGTTTATTAAAACAATTACGAATACATACAATAGCAACAAATACATTGCATTCAGCAACATAAAATTAGCTGCGCAGTTGACTCAACCTTTTGGTCTATTGGTGACTGAAGGGCTGTACGAACTGTTGCATGTTGGTGCCATTTTTACAATTGTACATAAAGGGCAACACAAACAATCAATTGATCTATCAATACATTGAGGAGACACGATAATGAACAAAGTGCTGAGAAATTCAGCTACGTACTGTAAAATATTAAATGTAATGTCATTTCGTTGCAATGGTCCTAATAGATCAAAAGAATTCACCGATGTGCAAATGTTTTAACATCTAAAGACTAAAGAATGTCAATGTTTTAGCGTCATGGATATTCTAAGGCTGCATTCCAAAAATCATTTGGATATGACATGCAGTTTAGTAGAAAATTGCTTCTGAACGTGTTCATGAGTTCATGAATTAAAAGACGGACTATATTATACTACTAATACTATACTACTACTTCTATTACTATACTACTACTTCTGCTACTATACTACTACTTCTACTACTATACTACTACTTCTACTACTATACTACTACTTCTACTACTGTACTACTACTTCTACTACTATACTACTACTTCTACTACTATACTACTACTTCTACTACTGTACTACTACTTCTACTACTAGACTACTACTTCTACTACTGTACTACTACTTCTATTACTATACTACTACTTCTACTACTATACTACTACTTCTACAACTACACTACTACTTCTACTACTATACTACTACTTCTACTACTGTACTACTACTTCTACTACTACACTACTAGTTCTACTACTGTACTACTACTTCTACTACTATACTACTACTTCTACTACTATACTATTACTTCTACAACTTGACTATTACTTCTACTACTATACTATACTACTAATACTATACTGCTACTTCTACTACTATACTACTACTTCTACTACTATACTACTACTTCTACTACTACACTACTACTTCTACTACTATACTATACTACTAATACTACACTACTACTTCTACTACTATACTACTACTTCTACTACTACACTACTACTTCTACTACTATACTATACTACTAATACTATATTACTACTTCTACTACTACACTACTACTTCTACTACTATACTATACTACTAATACTATATTACTACTTCTACTACTATACTACTACTTCTACTACTACTTCTACTACTATATTACTACTTCTACTACTATACTACTACTTCTACATTTATGCCTGGGTGGTCTGCCGAGATCTTTGTGTATGACAAGGACAAAAATAGCACCACTCCCTCACAGAGAGCATGTCGTAAGAGGTGACTAACTGTATGACATGGCATTACACCGGCAATTTTTAGGTAGTTTGTTTAGAGCAGCATAGATAGCGCCTAAGAGATTGCGGGTCTATTTTGCTCAAGTGCTTCGGTCTATTAAGATGCACTCGCACATCGTTAAACTACTTTCCGTAAGCGCTTGTCCCAGTGGAGTATTAAGCTGCTGAGGGTAGCCCGCTACATCCAGCTCCCTCTAGACCTGGAACCTGCATAGGAGCATCTGCCCCTGTAGAAGTACAGGTTGACTAAGACTATATTTATACTACTTCTACTGCTTCTGCAAAGATGGCGCCGTAACTGGCTGCGAGTCTACATTTCTCTACTGTTTTTGGATCATTATAGATGCCGCCAGACCACGGATTTGCCTGGAATTCACACTAGTCGACGACTTATACTTGTGTTCACGGATACGTGGAGATGTTTTGCGTCTGGACTTGTTATTTCGTTCTTTTTTTGTGATTTCTTCCATCCGTTTATCCTGTTCTGGGCGCCAGCTGAATGGCGCTACGCTTAAACTAGTTATAACTGTGTCGTATCTCACGGGTTAGTTCTGCCGGTTCACCTTCACGAATTTGGCGTGTGGGAATTTTAGATGCTACTATGATGAACTGAATACAGCTGGGGAGAGTGGCCAGACTCACTCACACGCTGAGTGTTGTCCATACGACCTCTTGTGGTTATCGAAAAGGCACGACAAACTGCGTTAGATGCCATCCCACCTTTCTACCCTGCGGGTTACATGTTTACGGAAAGGCTTCGGTGGTAACCCTGAGGCAACATCTGCATCTTATGCTATCTCCAGTCGTCTCGATGAATATCTTGCCACTGGCAAAAGGTAGCTTAGGCTCTGTGAATGAGGTTGACAAAAGGCGCAGTTTCTTCCTCACTTTAATCCAAATCACCGCGCGAGTCACCCATTTCAGCGGACACAGCAAGAGATACGACTGTCCACACGGCTGAACAAAGAAAGTGGTCTTCATCACTTGTGATGGACCACTATTAAGATTACTGCTACTAAAACTACTACTACTATTTTACTTCTACTATACTTTTTCTACTATACAGTAACTACAACTTATACTATACTACTACTACTACTGCCACTATTCTACTACTACTACTACTAATATTACTAATACTACGACTAACTATATTACAAGATGTTCAAGTAACTACCATTCCCTATTTTAGTCACTTATAAATGAAACTATCTTCAAAGAATGAAGCAATTTCAGCCATCCTGACATTTGAGGCATCTTTCCACCACCAGGGTGTCCTCCTTATATCCTTCTTTACTCGAACGACCGTATGTTTCTTTCGCTGCTGTCTTTGTGGTAGTTTTCAATTTAAACATAATTATATTAGTGATATATGGAAAATCGGCAAATTTCTCTACTGGCGAAATAACAAGCTGATGTCGGGTCCTAACTTTTCATTTTGTTAGTCTTTAATCTGTCTTCTATTTATTTCATAATGGTCATCTTTCCTGAATGCAGACGTTGTTTTAGGGAGGTTACTCTTTCATTGAAACACTTTAGAGTGCTTCTTTTAACTACGGGAAGTCTGATAGTACAATCGGTATTTTCCTACATTGTTTTACCAATGTCAATCTTTGTCATTACTAGAAAGACATATGAGTAAGATCCACAATTGTGAGATGCACAGCCGGAAAGACAATCCGTGATCGAATCTACAACACCACGTTGAGACAGATATTGGGAACAAACCCAGTTAGTGCCTACATTCAAACCCAACAAATCAAGTGGTTTGGTCATTTAGTCAGAATGCATTATCCCTAGCCTGAAATACAGGTCTTTGATCAACGTGCAAGGAACCGACCTCAACGTAGGTGGAGCGAAGGTGTCTCTGATAGGACGTTACATCTAGAGAGCGCAAGTCTTCCCACCTGGCGTTAACAAGAAATATACGCTTCCCGTCTCTATGACAACCCGTCACGGCAAAGGCAGTAGCACAGAACAAGAAGTTATGCCCAGTTGTTCTCATTCTTGGTAGTGGTCACTTATGATCTATTATCCTCTCCACACTATTCTTTCTCGGTTGATATTGTGTCTGTGTATATGTTTGCCATATTAAAAATATTAAACATAACGACAATGACAGTACAAAATAATGAACGATTAAAAATGAATCTGATGATGATATCGACGACCGTGATAATAATAATAATAATAATAATAATAATAGCAAAAGTGAGTACGAACAAATATTTCGGTATACCTCCATTTCTGTGAAAGTAACGTTTCGGACATAATGCCTGCTTGCAATCTTCTCTACGATGTCGTTCATTGTCTGAGCGTCATCCAAATTCCCTGTACAGGACGCAATGGCATAGAACACACCTACTGCGTGCGCACGCAGTTCCTTGCTACCACGTATTTCGGACAATTTTTTTCCTTTGAACGCTTCGAAGTATTCGATCATATAAGGATGTTTCTCAAACAACCTAACGAGAGATAGAAAGTATGATCATGGTGTATAATGTGTGATTAAGATGAGAATGTGGTATTAGGATTATAATGTGTGATTAGGGTTAGAATGCTGCCGAAGATGGATGTGTCGGACCAAAAGGTGCAAATAACGCAGTCAAACTGTAAACTAGCGACACAACTCATTCCGTTCTCCGGACTACATTTTGCTACTTGCAAAGCCCTGTTTAGGACTTGGTAGAGAGAGATTGAGAGCGAACGCGGAAGAAGAAGAAGGGTTATAATGTATTATTATGGTTAGAATGTGTGATTAGGGATAGTATGTGTGATGGGCATTATAATGTATGATTAAAAAACTATGAAGTATATTTCACTGATAAAACAAAACTTCAACCTAAAATCCAGATCGTTGGGGAAGAGATTGAAAATGTTGAAGATTTTGAATATATGGGATTAATACTAAACAAGAATGGAGACTGTACAAAGGAAGTAAGAAGACGACTGACTATGGTAATGCAGAGGATAAGTAGGCAGAAACGATGGTATAATACAAAGGCGGCGCGAGAACTAAAGATCCTAAGAACATGCATTTTTCCGTGTAAACCTATGGATGTGAAACATGGATGTTTACAAAAGCCATAATAGCGAAGATCGGTGTTTTTGAAAAAAATGCTAGAGAAGAGTCCTGAAAATTCCGTGGACAAAGAAAGAAACACACAAATCCATCCGGCAAGACCTGCATGTGGGGGAGAATTGACTTTTAAATGATGTAATGACCCAAAAACTGATGTATTTATGGACAGGTTAAGCGACACAACGGACTGGAGAGAGTGGTTATGGAGGGCATGGTCACTGGAAAAAAAGGCTGGGGCCGACCGAGAAGACGATGGACTCAGGACATCAAGGAGACACTGGATATGACCTTAGAAGACTGACGGAAGACAGATTTCTCTACAAAGGACATGTTTCACGATGATGATAATTGAGTATGTTATCAAATTACAGCCGTTCTATTTTCTAACATGAGGAGTGCGGTAAGATAATGTGAAAGGATGGGAGGACGGTCAAATAACTCTTGAAGGTATTCTTGAAGGTGGACTAACCACTTCCCTTTCTAGCTTCCTTGCCAAAAAGTCAAGGATTCCTTTTGTAGCTTGGTAGGGGGGAATGGGTTATTAAAAAAATATAATCAGTCCTCGCTTAACATTAGTTCAATCTGCACTGACTAGAAAATATGAAATTTGCAGTAATATGCAACAAATGAAGTTCCAGAATAGTTTCCGACGTGACGCAAGAAGCATTTCATATCTCTTTGTACGTATATCGACCTATCTAATTATGAAGTTGGCTGATCAGTGCCAATCATCTATGCCTAGCTTCCCTAACTGTAATTCAGGTACGCATTTCATGACTGAGTAGACTATAATGCCTGATTGCAATCAGTAAATGATGTTCAGGCTTCCACTAGTTCTGTTTTAGAGCATTCTAAAATAGTGAACAGCTTAAGAAGTTCGTGATAACGTGGTAAAGGATCTATTGTATCGCGGGAGGTAAATTGACACATAGTTCGACATCTGCTCGTTTGGTAAACCTATCACTATAGAAATTACGTTTCATATTAACTTTCTTTCTCATATTCATGTCACGACATGATTTTATTTCTCAAAATTTTCGTAAAGCTGTTTTTCTTTGAAAATTACAATTTGCATCAGATAAATTGTCACTTAATATCCCACCTTATGTTTTATGAGGGAGTACTCATTATAGTATGTGTTTTTTTATGGGAGCTTAAAACCTCGTCATTGTTTGTTGTGAAAACTAAATTCTAGGGAAGTAGTAATTTGAAACTACTAACTGACAGCTATTTTGAATTTGTATTTAATTTTTGGGGACTGACACCAGACGTGTTTACCAGTTTATATCGTAAAAACTACTGTTGCTAAACATAACATTCAAGCTGTATTTGAAACTACCTCGAAAACAGAACAGAAAGATTTAAAGTTCAAGGGCAGATGAGCAAAAAGGTGACATTGGAGCAAGGAGTACCCCAAGGGGGAGTACTGTCACCCACACTTTTTCTGGTGTATATAAACTACATCATAGAGAATATACCAAGAAGAGTCCACAGCTCCATGTTTGCAGACGATCTGGCTATGTGGACCTCTGAAAAAAATCTCACCGTAGCAAACAATCGGATGCAGCAGGCCATAATATCGTTGGAGGAGTGGGTGAAATCATGGCTGGTCAAAATAAATGAAGAAAAAACAACATGTACGATATTCTCGCTTTCTAATAAACCACAGAACACCAAAATACGTCTTAACGGCAAATATCTGCGACCAAACGACAACCCAAACTACTTGGGCGTCACATTTGATCGGCGCATGACATGGAAAAGTCAGATCGAGAGAAACCGAATAAGAGCCAGACAAAGAATAGCAAACATGAGGAAACTTGCTGGCACAAGCTGGGGAGCAGACGAAAGAATACTTAAGAAAATGTACACGGGAAGAGTGAGACCAGTTCTCTAGTATGGCATTGCGACATGGGCAACAGCAGCAAAGGCAAACTTTGATAAAATTAGCAAACTTCAAAACAAAGCCATGAGAGTTATAACAGGAGGCATGAAGTCAACGCCAATTGTAATACTTGAAAAGATTACAAATCTGCAATTCATGACCGACAGAAGAGACTGCAGAGCCCAGCAGCAAGCAGCGAAACTAGGCAGACTGACAGACCATCCAATGCATCAGAGACTAAATAGATTTCGAAAAGGGAAACTAAAGCGGAGAAATTTTGCAGTAATTACCAAAGGAAAGATGAGCGAAGACGCGATGAACACCATAACAACACCAAAGCCCATCCCTACTGTACGAAAACCCACATGGAAGCAGCATATCATTCCGGAGGTGGTAGAAAATATACCAGGTATCGGAAACAAGAACATCCAGACGGAAAAAGAAAGAAGAGACATAATCCTGAGGTACATAGCGGAAAACTACCCAAGCATGGACTGGACCCATGCATACACCGACGGTTCTGTAACAAACACAGAGTGGAGGGAGAGGGGTATTCCTGAGCCTAACAAATGGTAGAAAAATAACACTGTCAGTGGCAACTGGAAAATTCTCAAGCAATGCTGACAGGTGAAAGCAATGAAAGCCAGATAGTCCTGTTTACAGATGCCCTGGCCGTGGTTACAGCACTAAAACGCCAGGAAAATACTGAACTTAATGATTTAAGAGCAGTACTCTGTCAACTAAGCCAGCAGTCCGCACCAAAAATAGTAGTGGTAAGGTGGGTTCCATCCCATTGTAACATCCAAAGCAACGAGGAGGCAGACAGACTGGCAAAAGAAGGTGCAAGACTACCACAACCAGATCCTAGTGTGACCTACGAAGAGTCCAAAAGGCTTATTAGAGTCAGATACATGACCAAATGGGAAACAGAACATACTGGCTACACAAAAAACGATGCCTATTACCAGTTGAACAGAAGAGAGCAGGTCGTGGTCTTCAGACTCCGCACAGGCCACAATAGACTTAGTTACCACTTATTCAATAAATTGAAGATAAGTGGCACTAACGAATGTACCTGTGGTACAGGGAAAATGACCGCTGAACATTTGCTGCAAAACTGCCCGACTAACGAGGATCAGAGAAAGCAGATGTGGCCATTACCAATGACAACACTATACAAGCTCTATGGCAGTGTCGATAGCCTCAGGATGACCGCTGCTTTTTTCGAAAAAATACAGAAGAAGAAACCAGGAAAATATATTTTAATCAGAGAGGGGTGAATGATTGGAATTCATTCCCAAAGAAAATAGTGGAGGCAGTGTCAAGTAATGCATTCAAGAATAGATTTAATGCATATAGGTATTTTTAGATCAATGTAAAATAAACTGGTTCTATACAGACTCTGCAGAATCTTCTAAATCAGTACAATTACGTTAAGTTTAGTTAAATACAGATGTTGGTTGCTAATGCCCACAATTGGTTGGTAACCCTTTTGTACGCCATAAAAAGGACGGAACTTGTGGCAGAATGTAGTAGCTTTCCTGACATCCCGGGCGTGCTGATGAAGTGGGCCGGGGTCCTTTAGGCAGTTGTGCAATGCTTGGCTTCATCTGCGTGTCACTCACTACTACGGGAATCACATCGAACTTCACCGTGATAGCCAGACTGCTGTCCTCGACAACAGCCCGTTTCCATGACGACTAACGAGGAGATCAGGTGAGGCTCTTGGCCAGTATACTTCTCCTGACCCAGGCTAACATTATTTGATCAGTGTGTTTTGCTTGACCAGACGTAAGCCTCATCGTCCGATATACAGATGTACACGTCTATACACACACTGGCGAGAATCTAAGCAAACAGTAACAATGCAACACGCATTCCCATTTGTAGACGCACAGCACAAATTAAAATGTCATCTCATACGTCTAAAAACTATTCGCACAGATAAACCCACAGTCGTTCATCTAACAATACGTTTCCTCGTTTAAACGCACATATAAACACATCCACACTTATAGACACGCAATAACTCATTTAACATCCCATCTTAACACACAGTCAGCCATGTAAACATGCCCACACTGGTTGTCTCTAAAACCCATGATGTGGAAGTGGGCTTGAGTCTGCAATGTCCCGTTCTGAATATGAAGATCTTTGTCTGCCCATTTCTGCCAAATTCTTCTATGCTGTCATTATCTGGTTCCTATTCTTTGTCTCTCAATTCAGTCTTCATGAATCGTTTGTTGAGTGTCTTTGTTTCTTTATATATCTGTGGATGACAAGTCTGCATGCCTCCACTGCGGATTTCTGCGAGATCATCATCCTTCTCGTATTCAAGAATATCACATTGGGCCGGAATCTACTGTAGGACTAGATCTGTTTATTTTGGGGACATCAATCCGATATTATATATTTGTTTGTGTGATAATCTATCATGTTTGGGGCTTGAGATGGATTGGGTACGCTCCTGGAATCTGTCCGGAATGACTATTTTCCTTGTAGCTGTGATTTGGCTAATATAATCTCAGCTGCTAACAAGACATTTAACACTGCAGTCACACATCTAGACAGAGTCCCTCATCTAAATACACAGCAGCACGTCTAGACAGAATCAATCATTTGAATACACAGCTACACATTGCTCCTAACTAATGATAGTAGTTCCAGCACGCTTTAACCCATTCAGGTAGAACTAGAACAAAAAGTCCCGGTTTTATTTGAACGCTATCTGGGGTAGTTGTCTCGCTGCGGCGACTCAATTTCAACCAGTGTTCGTAAAGCGATCTCAGTCCCGCCAGGCGGAGCGATAGCGCGGGCTTGCGGAAAACGCTCGCCTGCCTTTCCCCGTAGTGCGAATTGGGTGCGGTTTGTGGTAGTGGCTCCTCCACCGAGGTGCGCTAGTCTGGTCCGTATCAGGAAACGTGGTCCGTCCGTGGTGATTTATCTAAGGCTTATAGCAGAGCTCGACAGTACGTCTCGCTGGTGGTCCGACTCTCGCAAAGAGCTTGTGACCGGCAAATGGAAAGCAGGAATCGTTGCCTCGAGGCCCTGCGTTCTCCCTACGGAGAAGAAGGGCCGGCAGGCCAAATTGTGTCTCTAGTCCCAGTGAAATTCGTCGCCGAGGTCGTTGGGATCCGTTCTGCACAGAGCGCTGCCATCCCTCCTCGAGCGAGCCCGGTCGGTCGGTCGTCTGGTGCGTGTGGGAGGCCCCTGTCAGGCGGTCCTAGGTCGACGGAGTGAGGGACGGGTGGAACAAACCGTCCGTCCGTCCCGTCAGTCGGTCCCTGCGGCCGTCGTCCCAGCGAGGCTTTTTACACACCCTTCCTCCGCCGACCGGTGTGCGCAGTACGTACGTCTCCGACAGATATCTGGTTGATCCTGCCAGTAGTCATATGCTTGTCTCAAAGATTAAGCCATGCATGTCTAAGTTCACACTGTCTCACGGTGAAACCGCGAATGGCTCATTAAATCAGTCGAGGTTCCTTAGATGACACGATCCTACTTGGATAACTGTGGCAATTCTAGAGCTAATACATGCTTACCAAGCTCCGACCCTCGCGGAAAGAGCGCTTTTATTAGTTCAAAACCAATCGTCGTTTCCCCTCGCGGGGTTGCGGCGTCCCCACTGGTGACTCTGGATAACTTTGTGCTGATCGCATGGCCTCATGTGCCGGCGACGCATCTTTCAAATGTCTGCCCTATCAAATGTCGATGGTACGTGACATGCCTACCATGTTTGTAACGGGTAACGGGGAATCAGGGTTCGATTCCGGAGAGGGAGCATGAGAAACGGCTACCACATCCAAGGAAGGCAGCAGGCGCGCAACTTACCCACTCCCGGCACGGGGAGGTAGTGACGAAAAATAACAATACGGGACTCTTTCGAGGCCCCGTAATTGGAATGAGTACACTTTAAACCCTTTAACGAGGATCTATTGGAGGGCAAGTCTGGTGCCAGCAGCCGCGGTAATTCCAGCTCCAATAGCGTATATTAAAGTTGTTGCAGTTAAAAAGCTCGTAGTTGGATCTCAGGCGCAGGCGGGCGGTCCGGCTCGCGCCGGTTCACTGCCCGTTGTCTCCTGCCCTACCGTCTGCCGGCTCTCTCCCACGGGTGCTCTTCGCTGAGCGTCCTGGGTGGCCGGCGCGTTTACTTTGAAAAAATTAGAGTGTTCAAAGCAGGCCTCGGCTGCCTGAATAATGGTGCATGGAATAATGGAATAGGACCTCGGTTCTATTTTGTTGGTTTTCGGAACTGGAGGTAATGATTAACAGGGACAAACGGGGGCATTCGTATTGCGGCGTTAGAGGTGAAATTCTTGGATCGCCGCAAGACGAGCTACTGCGAAAGCATTTGTCAAGAATGTTTTCATTAATCAAGAACGAAAGTCAGAGGCGCGAAGACGATCAGATACCGTCGTAGTTCTGACCATAAACGATGCCGACTAGCGATCCGCAGGAGTTGCTTCGATGACTCTGCGGGCAGCTTCCGGGAAACCAAAGTGTTTGGGTTCCGGGGGAAGTATGGTTGCAAAGCTGAAACTTAAAGGAATTGACGGAAGGGCACCACCAGGAGTGGAGCCTGCGGCTTAATTTGACTCAACACGGCCAACACTGAAATGAGTGACATGCCGAGACCATTCTTCTGGGGTCTAATATGGAACTGGTGCTGGACTTAGACCCCCAGAACTCTGGAATTATGCCCCTGTGGCTCGGTTCTGTCTGCATCCAGTGTGTGATAAAGGAATTGACGGAAGAGCACTATCAGGAGTGGAGCCTGAGACCTAAGTTAACTTACCACGCCAATACTGCAGAATGACTATCAAAAAGTACACCTTCGCGGGGTCTAATAGAGAACATGTGCTGGAATTAGACCCTCGAAAATTTTGGGGCTACCCTCTAAGAAACTTGATTGTCTCGCTAAGGGAATTGACGGAAGGGCACCACCAGGTGTGGAATCTGCGGCTTAATTTGACTGAACACGCCAATACTGTAGAACAACTGACAAATCGAGAGCACTGCCGTTTGGGTCTAATAATGAACGTACGCTGGTATTAGACTCACGGATGACAAGTCAGCTCTCAAACACTCAAATGAAAGAACGCTACGGAAATCGTGTCTTAACTCTGCAGAAACCGCAGATTTCAAATACCTGGTCATTGACAAACAAAAGCCCTCAATAAATTCGTCTGACCAAATAGTGAACGGGTGCTGGAAATAGATCATCTGAAGACAGGTCAGTTTTACCCTACAAATGACAGGGCGTTGCTACGGAAAACCAGCTCAAATCGAGAGGAGCCGCAGACACTTTGGTTCACGTACCAGGCTGATAAGCCAAGGGCGCGAGGCTACCATGTGGGGGATTACGGCCGAACCCTTGTAAGCCGCAATCCCGCCCAAAATCTCAGCACCACTGCAATGGGAGGCTCCTACATGCTCGGGACCTGGGGCTTGCGCCCCAGCCCTATCAGGTAGAGCCACAGTAAGAGGTCCTTGCCGCCCGCAAATCAAAGCGGGCGGACAAACTGCTTGATACTCACCCTATACGGCGATGGGGTGCGAAAAACACCAACCAAAGACTTAGAACCTGGTCGGGGTGTCGAAAACAGTAGAGCAGCCACCACACTGTGAACTGTCAAGACTCAACCACCGACCATGAGAGTTGTCCGCACACCAGGCGATCAACATCTCTGTGACATTACCAGGCTTGTCCTCTGGCTAAATACACTCCGGCTACGATATCTACCTCTGTACGTTATCAGCCATAACTATCATGTTGGACGCAGAAGAGATGCAGACCAGCGGACATTGCACACCTGCCCCACTGTGTCAACACCCCAGGTGGCGGGGAATGCTAGGCGTACCATCTCTGCATAGAAGCCAAGAAAACAAAGGGAAAAAGAGATACCCCACTCACATGCAAATGCTACGTTTCTGGCAGGACGTGACGATCCTGGGATACAGACACACTGGACTGCCTCTCTTCCGGGTAAACCAGTCCATCTCATATATCATCATCATTGCACCCTATAGACACGAGTAGTGAAGACTCGATAGTCTGGTAAGACAACTTCCATAGGAGAGAAAACTCTGATCGTAAACAACTGCTGCCTTGCAGATAGGCTGGGGACAGCCAAAGGCTAAGGAGGGCATCCCTACAGAAACGCCTGTTGAAATCGGATGCACGGGGCCGCAAGCCTAACAAAACAGTGCAACGTAAATCACAGTATGATGGCACAACCTATTCGAAAAACGTATGGCGCTCATCCTGAGGAGACCCGCCAGGCAGCGATAGCGCCGGGCCCCACGCCTCGAAGGGGCCCACCCTTGACTACTGGTGGTCACCCACCCATGTGTCGTGGAGTCAAGGCACATGGCTATGGGGAAACGACTATTGGCCAAAACATCAAGACCCTCAAAATATTACAGTGGAATGCGGAGGGAGTCATTAACAAAAAACTTTCCCTAACACATCACCTGCATGAAGGTAAGATTGACGTGGCATGTATCCAGGAAACGCACCTCAACAATAACCATAAATTCTCAATCAGAGGATACCAGACTTTCCGTCTAGATAGAGAAGGCCACAAAGGAGGGGTCCTGATACTGACCAGAAACAGCATACCGAGTAGCGCGGTACCTGTCAATCACACCGGACAAGCAGAAATTGTAGGAGTTGACATAATGGCTCAAGAGACGAAGCTCCGCATTTTCAATCTGTACGGACCACCAAACAGAGACCTATCGCTCTCGAGCATGGAGGTCAGAGACTCCAACTGCATAGTAGTTGGAGATTTCAACAGCCACTCGGAGAGATGGGGATACTCTGACACAGACAGCAGAGGTGACGAAGTGGAAGATTGGGAGATAGATGCAAATCTCTCCCTAATCAATAGGCCGGAGGATAGCCCTAGCTTCTATTCAAGAACATGGCATACCACCTCGACTCCAGATTTGGCCTTCTCCACACAGGACATACACTATAAAATAGGCCGCCAGGTGCTAAACCAACTGGCAGGTAGCGACCACAGGCCGATCAGGCTAACCATTGACATGGAAGTAGGCCCACAGGAAACAAAACCGCTCCCACGTTGGAATTACAAACGAGCCGACTGGGACAGATTTGCAATCCTGACAGATGGGCTGTGTGAAACCATCAACACACGAAACACCAAAATGAAGCCCATGGTAGAGAGCCTAAGCAAGGCAATAATGCAAGCCGCCACTGAAACCATCCCAAGAGGAGCTAGGAAAAACTATAAGCCCTACTGGAATGATGAGTTGCAGAAAGTGGAAGATACAGTAACAAATGCTAGGAACGTGGCAGAACGTGAAAAATCCATGGAGGCAAACATCGCCCTCAAAGCCGCCACGGCGAAGTACAAACACACTCTCAAGCAAACAGCAAGAGAAAGTTGGAAAAATAAAACAGAAAGTTTAAACCTGGACAAAGAAGGGAACAAGCTATGGAAGCTAGTCAGAGCCATGAACGACGAAACCCCGTCAAATAAACAAATTACTATCAAGCAGGGCGAGAACTTGATCACAGGTAAGAAAGCCGCAAACGCCTTTGTCGATCACTATGCCAGAGCAAACCACATCGAGGTCCCTGCAGATAAGCATACAGATATTAGCGAAGAGCTAAAAGGACACGAAAACATAAATACGGCTCCTGAAGAGCACATGATGGCCAAACTAACCATGCGCGAAATGGAAGAGGCTATGAGAACACTAAAGAAAAGGAAATCTCCCGGAAAAGACGGGATAACAAACGAAATGCTGATGGGGCTGGGCCAAACAGCGAAGAAAAAACTACTATCAGTCCTGAACCAAAGCTGGAAAAGGGGTATTGTACCCCAGGCATGGAAAGATGCAATACTGGTACCAGTACCAAAAACAGGAAAGGACAAAACAGATCCGAATGGATACAGGCCCATAAGCCTACTGAGCTGTGTCGGCAAGCTGATGGAACGGATGATAAACACCAGACTGATGTGGCATCTGGAAGAAAAACGAATACTAATTCCACAGCAAGCCGGCTTTAGACAGCACAGATCCACTGAGGACCAGGTCATCCTCATAGCCCAGGAGATAGAAGATGCCTACCAGGCACAGAAACACACAGTAGCTGTTTGGGTGGATCTGGAAAAGGCATTTGACAAAGTCTGGAAGGACGGACTTAGAGTCAAGTTAAGAAGAAGTGATGTTTGTGGGAAGATGTACAAGTGGATCAACCACTACCTCAAACAAAGAACGGCCAGAGTCCAAGTACAAGGGCAGATGAGCAAAAAGGTGACACTCGAGCAGGGAGTACCCCAAGGGGGAGTACTGTCCCCCACACTCTTCCTGGTATATATAAACGATATTACAGAGAATATACCAAGAAGAGTCCATAGCTCAATGTTTGCAGACGATCTGGCTATGTGGACTTCTGAAAAGAATCTCACCATAGCAAGAAATCGGATGCAAACGGCCCTAACATCGCTGGAAGAGTGGGCGAACTCATGGCTGGTCAAAATAAACGAGGAGAAAACCACGTGCACAATATTCTCGCTCTCATTAAAACCCCAAAGTACCAAATTAAGCCTAAATGGCAAAATCCTGCAGCCAAACGACAACCCAACCTATCTGGGAGTCACATTTGATCGGCGCATGACATGGAAAAGTCAGATTGAGAGAAACCGAATGAAAGCCAGAGAAAGAATGGCGATCATGAGGAAACTTGCTGGCACAAGCTGGGGAGCAGACGAAGGCATACTAAAGAAACTGTACACTGGAAGAGTGAGACCAGTTCTCGAGTATGGCATCGCGGCATGGACAACAGCAGCGAAGGCGAACTTCGATAAAGTTAACAAACTTCAAAACCAAGCTATGAGAATCATAACAGGTGGCATGAAGTCAACGCCAATTGTAGAACTTGAAAAGATTACAAAACTGCAATCCATGACCGACAGAAGAGACTGCAGAGCCCAGCTGCAGTCAGAGAAACTCCGAAGACTGACGGACCATCCAATGTACCAGAGGCTAAACAATTTGGGAACTGGGAAACTAAAGCGGAGAAACTTTGCAGAAATAGCCAAAGCAAAGATGCACGAAGACCCCATAAACGCACTAACAACACCAAAACCCATCACTACTGTACGAAAACCTACTTGGAGGCAGGACATATTTCCAGAGGTGGTAGAAAATATACCAGGTATTGCAAACAAAAACTGCCAGACCGAAAAAGAAAGGAGAGACACTACCCTAAGCTTCATAACGAAAAGCTACCCAAGCACGGACTGGACCCATGCATACACCGACGGTTCTGTAACAAACACTACACAGAACGGAGGGGCAGGAGCATTCCTGAACCTACCAAATGGCAGAAAAATAACACTGTCATTCGCTACTGGTAAGTACACAAGCAATTTCAGAGCGGAGGCAGAGGCACTGAGGGCGGCAGTGGAAGAAATGGCAACACACAGTGAAAATGAGAGCCACATAGTCTTGTTGACAGATGCTCTCGCCGTAGTCACAGCGCTAAAAAGCCAGAAAAACACTGAGCTTAATGACTTAAGAGCAGCACTCTGCAAACTGTGCCAGCTGTCCGCACCAAAAAGGGTAGTGGTACAGTGGGTTCCGTCACACTGCAACATCCAAGGCAACGAGGAGGCAGACAGACTGGCAAAAGAAGGTGCAAGGCTACCACAAACAGATACCAGTATGACGTACGAAGAGTCAAAACGGCTTATCAAAGCCAGGTACATTACCAAATGGGAAACCGAACATACTGGTTACACCAAAAACGATGCCTATTACCAGTTGAACCGAAGAGAGCAGGTCGTTGTCTTCAGACTTCGCACTGGCCACAATAGACTGAGGTACCACCTATTCAACAAATTGAAGATAGGGTGTACCGACGAATGCCCGTGCGGTACTGGTAAAATGACAACTGAACATCTGCTGCAGAACTGCCCGACATACGGGGATCAGAGAGAGCAGATGTGGCCATTGCCAGTGGAACTGCAAGACAAGCTCTATGGTAGTGGCGAGAGTCTCAGGACGACCGCCGCTTTTTTCGAAAAAATAATGGTTGCTGTCTGACTGTGTACGCAGAAGAAGAAGAAGAAGAATACACAGCTACACATCTAGACAGAATCACCCATTCAAATATACAGCTGCACATTTATACCCACGAAATCACAATTAGACACACACACACACACACACATACATATATATATATATTTATATATATTTATATATTGTTGCACATTTAACCCCATAATCAAACATCTACCCACACAGCCAAACATCTAACTACACAATCCGACATCTCACTACATAAACAAACATCTGATTATATAATAAAACATCCAAATTCACATTTAAGCATCTAACCAAATAGTCTTTTAATTAACTAATAATAACTTTTAACTACACAATTAAATATCTAACTGCAAAGTAGAACATCCAACTACACAGTCAAACATCTAATCTCACATTTAAACATCTAATTACATAATCAAACATCTAGACCCACAATTAAACATCTAACCAAACAGTCAAACATCTAACTAAACAGTCAAACAAATACAAGGGGCTTGTCATAAGTCAATACCCTGACCATGAAGGAGTAAGAGGAAAGTTGAAATTTGGCACAGCTTATTCCTTCTGAATGTAACCACCACCTGCATTTATACATTTCTGCCATCTGCCTTTAGAAGACCTTCAGAATAAAGTAATCTATTTTTCGAACTAAATCAATTATCACAAGCCAGTATGACATCTTCGTATGACATATTCCCACTTTTAATCACACTGTCGCACATGTAAAAACATAATCACATATTGTATAATACAGCCACACACTGAAACACAGTTGTACAATTACGAGGCGTATTCAAATGAAACATGACCTAACTGCAACAAGTGAACATACGTACAATGCGCATGATGACGTCACTTCTGGTGTAAACAGGATATACCAGCCGTCACGTTTGCAAAATTGAATTGTCCCTGACTCATAGTTTTCTCAGCAGACCGTTGAAAACATGGCGGGTGTGACATGGAATCCGTACAGAGTTTATTAGCGAGCGATGATTCGATTTCTAACATCTGAAGGATGTGGACCAGTGCGTGTTGACCTGCCACTATGCTCAAAAGAAACGAAACCACCCTTCGCTTCCTATCGCAGCAAGTGGTTCAAACTCCATCCCATGCTTTTATCTTATGGTGGTTGTTCAGCAACAGAGGTACCCTTTGTGAACACACCTTCCGATACTTCAGTTTCTTGCTAACCAACATTTGAACTGTTCTTAGCGACACAGCGAATTCCTCTATTAGCGAAAGTAAGCTCCGGCGACAGTTGACCCGAATTGCTGCATTAATTTTGGCGATGACATCTTCCTACGCAACAATATGCGCCTGACCTAGTCTCGGCAGATCTTTCGTTAACTCACGTCCGTCTTTAAACATCGTTCGTTGTCCAGTTCTTCACTGTTGTCTTCGACACACTTTTGTCACCATACATTGCCTGCATTGTATATTTATGCCGACTCTTTGTTACGGTTAGGTTGGTTGGTTATTGATCCAGCGGCCTATAGACTCCGACACTTTGGCCCGACTCTGTGTTATAAGTGATAAACATTACCTTTGCCCAAGGCGCATGAGAGGAAAATTATTTCGTTGTGAAATGAAGTGTGTGAGCTCGAGGAAGGTCACCGGTGTTACCAGGAAAGAGAATGGGAAACGACAACATTCGAAGTCTGGTCGGCACTACGTCTTGTACAGGGTACATTTCAAGGCACAAAATACGTTAATTTAGTCATCTAATGAGAATAAACCCTTCTCAATGTCCACTAATGGCTTCAACCCTGGCAGATCTGGCTACAGGGCAAGGGTTGGCCGCCAGGCAGATGAATATATGTCATTAGAGTGATTTTGCAAATTAAGTTTCCCATGTCGCTCAGCAGTCAAAGTGGAAAGTAAACTAACATTTAGCTAATTTCGAAATATCTAATCTCTTGACTTCTTGACGTTGTAAGATACAACAACATGCTAATTGCGAAGACATAGAAATACATAAACTATAGAGAAGATAAAAGTGACAATAAGAACTGGACAACGATGTTTGAAAAAGAGCGTGAGTGAACGCAACAATATGCGTCTGATCTGGTCTGAGAAGATCTTTCGTTTTCTCACGTCCTTCTTTAAACATCGTTGTCCAGTTCTTTACTGTTGTCTTTGACACATATTTGTCACCATACACTGCCTGCATTCTGCAATGAATGTCAACTAGTCGACATACTTCAGCTGTTAGAAACCGAATCACCGCTCGCTGATCAACTCTGGACGGAATCCGTATCACACCCGCATGTTTTCAACGGTCTGCTAAGGAAACTATGAGTAGGAGGATAAGGAAACTTGACAAACTTGACGGTTGGTATGTGCTGTATATACCAGAAGTGACGCCATCATGCACATCGTACGTATGTTCAATTAATGCGGTTAGGTCCGGTTTCATTTGAACACGCCTCATATAATAGAGCCACACACTGAAACACAGTTACACAATGAGATAGTTGGCAGAACATCTCTCATACAATCACACATGTAACCACACACCGACATATCTAAACATTCAATCGCCTAGCTAAACACCATCACATCTCTGGAGAAATAATCACAAATTTAAATACAATTTCGATCATCTAGGCGCATAAAGAAAGAATTTGATGCTGACATCTCTCGACACACATATATGACAATTACTTGAAATACAAGCATTAACATAAAGTGATGCTTCCTACAATATAAAGAATGCAGGTGCACTGGTTCTGAAGGAATCGGTTCCCATGACTAATTTCTGCGAATCGTGTATGGCTTTCTTGTCCTGTGCGGTCAATGAACGAATTGAAAATTGATCAATGAATTCCACTTTGGGTGGTTCCGGCTTGCTACACAAACTTCCCATTGTGAAGAAACGTTTTGGTATACATGGATCTCTTGTGTTCTGTACTAGCCGCCTTCTGTGTTTCAGTATGCAGAAAAAGCAGACAGTTCAGGTTAGTAGCATTTGTCTCCTCTTGTTGCCAGTTCAGTGTATGTTACAGTCTCGGTTGTCCTTGGCAAAGCAGAACATATGGTGTTCAGAAAAGTATAAATCTGTCAAAAATGATAATAAATATAGAATGACATGAAAATCTGTATTTTATTTGTAAATATCGTAGTAAACACAGTCACAATGGTTAGTGTTTTGAGCACTCAGAAAACAATACATTAAAGAAGTGGTTTGTGAGTTGGTGTAGCAGCTGATTGGACAATCCTCACAAATGAGAATGAAAAAGTGGTTTAAGATACAGTGACAACTGACACTACTCGCTGATTGATTGAACTATCCAGACACCGAAGTATTCATTGCTATTCTTCGTCATCTAATTCGTCATATTTTTTATTTTAAATGTAATTTACACGAGAGGTCAAATTCTGTTCTGTCGTTCCAAAGAATCGACTTCACTGCACCTCAGGGGTACCCATAGGTGCTCAGTATCTCTAAGTAAATGACAAATTGTGTGAATAAAGATGGTTCCAGCAGCTTGTTGACTGCTCACACTCTTACTCCATCCTCTTTTGCACCCTAGCGCACTCAATGCTCGTTTATATCAAAGTTCTGCAGCCCGCGAATTGCTAATTCATCTATTGCTGTGTCAGTATCTAACATGCGATCATTGACACGCTTCAAAATGTCACTCCTATATTGTGTACAAGCATTTGTTGCCTTTTGAAGCCAGGATGTCAGTTCTGATTCTCAGGATCACCAGGACAGCAGATCCACACCAGCCTCTCCAGGTATGATATCTCTCATTCCTTAGCTATCCCTTATGTACCTTCCGAAGCCAGGATTGGGAGTCCGGAACGATGACTACCTCTGTTAATATGAGGCCCCAGATAGCGATCTCAGAGCTGCAGTCGCTGCTTCCATCTCTATTGTCGTACTGCAGATTGCTGTTCTGTATGAACCGCTCTGC
Source organism: Ariolimax columbianus (assembly GCA_036924085.1). Classification (NCBI taxonomy): domain Eukaryota; kingdom Metazoa; phylum Mollusca; class Gastropoda; order Stylommatophora; family Arionidae; genus Ariolimax; species Ariolimax columbianus. The sequence continues at coordinate 54,838,882 of JAVGWX010000009.1, forward strand.
TCAGCGTGTAGTACATTTCCGTAGATAAAGGTTGCTGTTCTGTATGAACCGCTCTGCTCAGCGTGTAGTACATTTCTCTAGTTAAAGAGTTTTTGAAGCCCTCAAAAGGATGTTCGAAGTATTGAATTACAGCTGGATGAACTTGTTATGTCGCATGCAGGGAGTATATCGTGTATCATTGTCATGCAAAGCCAAAGGTCTATCCGCTTTACTATTCTAACACATATGTATGTAATAAATGTTATCTGAAGAGGGCTGCACATGTAGCTGGCTGCACTTTATATAAAATAAAGTGTCATAGAAGCTCATTTAAAAAAACTTCGGCTCAGAGTCTAGCTGCATTTGTGGCTCTTTGCTGGTGGACGAAAACTGGAAAACTTGATAATTATCTGAATACTATTAATATCGGTGCTCAATATCTGTCCGATATCAAGGTAAACAGTATGCAAGAGACAACAGTAGATTAACAATTCAGGAATCTCCCCATTTGTGAATCCCTCCCTTGCGTCACATCCTCCATTTATCATTCCCACTCCTTCCAAAACAAACACCCAGAATAATACCATAATTTTATCTTGAAGATGCAGTCAAGCACTTACATTGAAGATAGATCCGAAACCTTCTATTTCAATGTTAGTGTTTAATGGATGATAGTCTAATTGAAGAAGCTATGTTTATATTTTGAGGTTTCAATACAGCTGGTTATCTAGTTATTACAGGTACAATTGGGTTAGCTTAATTGACAGCAAGTGGAGGGGCAAGTGTGCACCGAGAATACGTGATGTTTTTTTTT